>CM052709.1:47690859-47725675 GCA_028551405.1 Uromys caudimaculatus
AGTGTCAACTGGCCCGACACCCCCCCCCCCCCCGGGTCCTCCTGGAGGCTGGACCACCAACCAAAGAATACACATGGAGGAACCCATGGCTCGGGCCATATATGTGGCAGAGGAGGGCCTTGTTGGCCATCAGGGGGAGGAGAGGCCCCAGTAAAGGGGAATGTCAAGGTGGGAATAAGGTAGTAGGTGGGTGGGTGGGAGGGGGAATACCCTCATAGAGGTGGGGGAGGGGGAGGGGATATGGGGTTTCCAAAGAGGAGACCTGGAAAGGGGGAAACATTGGAAATGTAAATAAAGTATCAAAAAATAAATAAATAATTAAAAAAAAAAAAAAAAAGATACCCTTGGACCCTTGACTCTCCTGTTTCTGCCTTTGTAGATCTGGAATTATAGGCATGTACGACCACATCTGGGCCTCCTGTCTTTTTAAAAATTTTTTAAGATAGGGTCCCATATAGCTTAGGCTGTCATCTAACTTGCTATGTAGCTAGGATGGCCTTAAACCTAGGATTCTTCTGTCTTGTCTTTCCCAGAGCTGGGGAATGCCTACTTCTCCATGGTGCTGGGGATTGAACCCGGGTCTTTATGCATGCTAGGCAAGCAGTCTGCCAACTGAGCCACATCCCCAGCCCTTATCTCTGTACTTAAGTTACAAAACCATTTTAGGATGTTTCTGGGTGGGGTGTGTGCATGTGCCGAGTCGGAGGTGCTTGACTCTCTTCTCTGAGTTACAGTGCTTGGGAGCTGCCTGATGTGGGTGCTGGAATAGAATGCTGGTCCTTGCAAGAGCAGAGCTTGCTCTTAACCCTTGAGCCATCTCTCCACCCCCCATCTCTATCATCCCTCCCTCCCTCTCTGTCTCTCTCTCCCCCTCCTCTCCCCCTCTCCCTCTCTCATCTTGGCCTACCCCCATCCTTCTGGCTCACACTGCTTCCTCCACACTCTGTTCTTAATGTTTCCAATTCTCCCTGTGAAACAACAGAAGTATAAAAGCCTCTTTCCCTCACCTTGTCATCCTGTCAGGGGAACTGCCCCATTTTTCTGAGCATGTCCCCATGTTTTTTTTTAGAGCTTCAGGACACATTGCAGAGTTATAAAGTAATTTTCTGTTTTCATCAGAAGTCCACCAATTGTTTATTATAGCATAGGCTAGCCCCAGACTTTGCTGGGGTTGCAGGTGCACACCACTATGCCCTACCTACCTACTTGAATATATAACCCAGGTTCTTCTAAAAACCAAGGCAACCCCTACCCATCCTGCTTACCAGCACTGACAGAGAAGTCTACAGAGAAGTTGTCTGAGCAGCATGCACATGTACAGTGAGGTGTCAGCATAGCACTGGGGGCTTTCTTGTGACTTTACCAGAAACTCATGGAAAGTGGCTTAGTCTGGGTACATTAAGTATTTAATAACACATAGTACATATCTGTCTTATGTATAGAACATATTAAGGCCAGATGGTGGCATAGCACCTGTAATCCCAGCACTCTGGAAATGGAGGCAGGAGGATTTCTATAAGTTTCAGAGCTACAAGACCCTGTCTCAAAAAACAAAATGAGGGTCAGGTTGCGATGGCACACTCAGCACTTGGGAGCAGGGGAGAGGTAAAGTCAGGCAGATCTCTGAGTTTGAGGCCAGCCAGGTCTACCAGGGGAGTTCCAGTACAGCCAGGGATACACAGGGAAACACTGTTTCAGAAAATCAACCAACCAACCAACCAATCAACCAACCAACCAACTATCCCCACCCAAAAAACTAACCCCACCCAAAAAAACAAAATAAAACAAAAGAAAGAAGAAAAGAAAAGCAACAACAAAACCAGGAATAGAAAACAAAACATAGGCATACTTGTGTTCAGTTAGACAGTAGCCTAACAACAAATGAGTTTATTGTTCAAATGATTCACAATGTCAATATCAAGGCAGTAAAAATATATAATATGTGAATTACTTAACGGCATGGTCAACTGTAATTCTTTCGGAGGTCAGCCTTTCATATAGAAATGAAAGGCCCCTTGTTCTGCAGAAGATGAGTCTTTACCAGGTAAAGACTGGGCAAGATGAAGCCTCCCTGGCAGCAGGAGGGTGGCCATGGAGTGGGTCAGTGTTGCAGACATCACATGGGCTGTGAGCCCCCTCCACTCCTATAGGACTGAGAATTTTGGGTGGTACCATTTTTCCAGGTGTAACATGTCAAGATAAAAACAGGATTTGAACCTAACAGTTGTAGCAGGCACACTTCCATTTGAGATTGATATTCATTTGTTCTCTTCAATGGTGTTTGAAAACTTAAAGAAAGTTAAATTTTGTTGGCTGTTTGAGACATGGTCTCACTGTGTAGCTCTGGCTATCCTAGAACTCACAGACATCTGCCTGCCAAATACTGAGATTAGAGGTGTGCCACCATGCTTGGCATAGATGAAATGTTTTCATCTACCATGGCATTTACACATTAGATTGTGGGCTCTCCTTTAAATCTTTTTTTTTTTTTTTTTTTTTTTTTTTTGTATTTTTACATGAATCAGTCAGCCACCTTTTATTGGACACTAGTTCTCAGTCGGGGTATGAAGGTTCAGCCAGTTGAATTCTTCCTAGATTGGAGCGGGGCAGGAGGTTATGCTCAGCCATGCAGTGCCCTCCATAGTGACCCCTCTTCAGTGACTTTTTAAAAAATAGTTTCACAGAGAGTGCATGCATGTGCACAAGGGCACAGAGGAACAGGACCTTGCTTGTGGAGGTCGGAGCACCCCTTTGTAGAATTGGTTCTCTCTTTCTACATGTCTATGGGTTCCAGAGACTGAACTCAGGTCACGAGGCTTGTGTGGCAAGCACCTTTACTGACTGAGCCGTCCTGTCAGCCTTAACTGACTTAAGAAATTCTGTTTAATGCCATGGGTAGGCTACCGGGACCAACAATGCCAAAGTTAATGGTTCACTGAGGGACTGGCCACATGGTGGCCCTTTGAAAGAAAAGACATATGAAAGAAAAAATTTTGAAGACTTTACAAATGGGGCTTGCTTTGTATGGACACACAACAGTAAAAGACAAAAATTAGATTAACTGCTATAGGCAGGGAATAGATACTTTCACTAGTCTGTGTCCATGGGAGAGAGGGACAGAGAGAGGGAAGAAAGAATATTTTCAGTTTAATCGAGGCTGTAGCTTCCTGTGAAGGCTCTCATTGGTTGAAATGATTTGGCTAGTCAGCCTTTAAATAGGCCTGATGAGGAATACTGATTTTTGTCCTTTTGTGGGGAAGTGAACCAGGTGGTTGCTTAATGACCAGATGAGACCTCTGTTTACACAGATGTTGTAGGAGAGAAATGTAAGCATGCTTTTAAATTGATAAATAGTTGGTTATTCTCCCTTGTCTCAGAGGTTGAGCCAAGGTTTACATAGATTAGGGGAAGGCTGGGCCTGGAAATTAAAAAACATTACATAAATGAATATAGTAGTAGCGAAATAAAGTCAGATAGCAGTCATTTTAATAACTATTTACAAGGCCTTCTATGGGGTCACCTGGCAACTCACATGCAAGTGACCTGTGTCACGCCCTCTTCCTGGTCAAACTGTCCATCATCTAGTTCCCGGAGGACACTGTCGCTGCTACTGAACCCGGAGAAGCTGTCGCTCTGTGAGGGCCGCTCTTCTTTGGTCCAACACTCTCTGGAGGGAGAGAGGGGACCCTCCTCAAGAGGGGCTCGGTCTCCTGCGGCTTGGGACACGCTTGTGTCTAGGCCTATGCTCCTGCTGCCGACCTTGTTTCTGTCTTCACCCCTCAGCAGCCGGCTGCCTTTCCTCTGAAACACAGGAGATTGTCAAGCAGGCTTGGAGCATGCGCGCCTCTGCTCTGCTCACCGCTTCTCAACCTGAAACTTTTGTTTCCCATTCCTTACTATAGGAGCTGGGGTGTAGCTCAGAGCCTGAGCCCTGCCTATGTGGCCCTGGCTCCATCCTCAGCACCTGGGTCCTGCTCCTCTCTGCCTGTCTCGCAAATCTGCTCTTGGCTTGTCCTTCTCAGTGGTAGGTGGGTTGTGTGGACATTTCTCAGGAGAGAAATGAGTTAAATTGTACTTGGGAAACAGAGTGAGCAAGAAACAAACGAGTGCATTTTGTTGTTGGTGATGGTAATGGTGACTAAACTGTAGAAAATATACTTTAGTGGGTTTCTTGTTCTGTATCATGAGGCACCAGAGTGTCCTGGAGAAAACATATTCTAAGTGTTTCTTTAGAACAGAAGTTCGGGTTAGGAACTCAGAGTCGAATGACCCTTTCACAGGGGTCGCCCAAGACCACCAGAAAACACAGATACTTCCATTTGCATTTACATATAATTTGCCAAATTATAGCTATGAAGTAGCAATAAAAATAATTTATTTTTTTTATTGCTACTTCCTTGTGCTGCTACAAAGAGGATTATTGTTCTGCAGTCTGACCCAACTCATTCACAACTGTGCCACAACAAGCTGTGGGTGTTTTGCTGATAAATATTTAAAGGCTAGCTAGCAATGGCCTTGGTTCATGTGTTTTTTTGAGTAAGAATGGCTGGCCCCTATAGACTCATATATTTGAATTCTTAGTCATCGGGTAGTAGAACTCTTGGAAAAGATTAGAAGGATTAGGAGGTGTGGCCTTGCTGGAGAAAGCGTGTCACTGCATGTGGTCTTTGAGGTTTCAAAAGCCCATGCCAGGCTCAATCTCTCTCCCTCCTCACCCTTCCTCTCTCTTCCTCCTCCCAGTCCCCCTCCCCCCCCCTCGTTCCCCAAGATGATAATGGACTAAGGCTCTGAAACTGTGAGCAAGCCCCAATTTAATGTTTTCTTTTACATGGTGTCTTTTCACAGCAATAGGACAGTGATTAAGACAGTACAGTTCCTGACGATGCCTCTCCATGTAAACTTAGGTCTAAAGATCTCTAAGTGACAGAAGGGGCTGGATCCTCGAGGAGGGCTCAAGCCCAGCATATGGGTGTCCAGGCTGCTGCCGGATTGCTTAACTATCACTGCCAGTGTGTCACTGGATCCGATCACAGAACCTCAGCTCTGTAAGGCTGAGCAAGGATTCAGACACCAAACTAATAGTTACAGGATTCTTTCAAATTACCCAAATTCACTTCAGTGTTAGTTGAGAACTAAGATTACACTTTATTGTGTGACAAAGTTAAAGTTATGAAACTCTTAGAAAACACTGCCCTCGTAGGCAGTTGCTCCAATCTCCACTTGGCACACCCTTGCCCTCACCAAATTTAAACACTGGACCTTTGACTCTTGTTCTTTATTCCTGCTCAAAATGTGTTGAGCTGAGTTCTCGCAGTGGGGCCTGAAAGGTCCTTTCAGGTGCCAGGCTTGAGAGCAATGCCCTGGTCAGCGATGGGGCTGGGCAGTGCTGCTGGGTAGGCTTCCTCATGCCTGGCTAGTGGGGGCCTTTCCCACAGGCACAAAGATCCCCTGGGCTTGCCCTCAGCCTTCCAGTCTGATTCACACAGGGAGCCCTGCAGTCCTCAGCTGCAACAGGGACAAAGGTGACTTTTGCAATACACTATTGTATGTCAGATAACAGAGGCCAGCACTCACTGCAATGAGAATTTCCTTAATAAAAACGGAATATTCTTTAGCATATGCTATTCATAGTAATTTACTCTTAGATAACTGTTAATAAGTAAACGGCCATCAGTTGTAAAGCTGAAATGCTGCCTGACAAAATAGTCAGCACTGTAGCCTAAAACACTTCAGAATACACAAAGACTGGGGCTTGATGAATACGTCTTTCGCAATGATATTGCCTCTCACACAACCTCACCCCATGTGAAATGCTTTTTACAATCAGCCAATTTGTGATTTACTAATAACTCAAAACATTGGAGTCTGAAGCCCATCCAATCCCGGGGGCCATTCACTTCAGTACCCCCATTCTTCAGGGGTCCCCATGAAGGGGTAAGGCCATGGAGTGTCCTGCCCCATGGACACTGGAGTCATCTGCCTTGTGCTTTTCACAGTACATTCATTACATCTGCAAAAACAAGAGTAGATCAACCATGCAAGGCTTGTGTTCCCTAAATAATAGTACACACACATGCACACGCTCACACACACACATGCATACATACACATACACACACACACACGCATATACACACATGCATACACACACGCATACACATGCATACACACATATACACACACATGAACATGCACACACATGCATACACATGCACACATACACACGCAAACATGCACATGCATACATACATACATACTCTAGAGAACCTGGTAGAACAAAGAAAAGAGGAAAGCTCATCCTACCTCCAAAAATGCTAACGAACCTTGACATATTTTGTCTCCCCTCCCTCCCTCCATTCCCCTTCCCTCCCTCGTCTCTCGTTCTGCATCGAAGTGGTTCATAAACACAGCACATGTTGTGTCTCTCATTTCCCACCTAGCACTACACTGTAGTTCCCTGTTATTCTCCAGGCTCACTCATGGCCTTTCCTGCTTCTTTCTGATATTTTCTCTACAAGGTGAGAGGGAATTATGCTGATCTGGATGCAGATCCAGTTCCACCCTAATAAACATCTAAGGTGTCACTCTTGGTTAAAAGGGAAGGCACTGACCCGTCCTATTAGTGTCTTTCTTGATGCAGCGTCAAAATACCAGACAAAAGCGACTTTGGGCCTGGTTTCTTTTTGTTTGTTTGTTTTTTGGTTTTGGTTTTTTCGAGACAGGGTTTCTCTGTGTAGCCCTGGTTGTCCTGGAACTCACTCTGTAGACCAGACTGGCCTCGAACTCAGAGATCCACCTGCCTCTGCCTCCCAAGTGCTGGGATTAAAGGCGTGCGCCACCACTGCCTGTCTGGGCCTGGTTTCTTTTGTCTCATGTTTGAGGGTACAGTTTGTCATGATGAGAAAAAGATCACTGAGTCCCCAATTGGGAAACAGAATAAGGAATTCTGGTGACCAGCTCACTTTCTGCCTTTTCTTCAGTTCAGGACTCAACTCAAGGAGGGAAGGACCCACTTTCAGGGTGGGTCTGTGCCTTAGGGTTTCGTTTCATTGCTGTGAAGAGACACCATGATCATGGCAACTCTTATAAAAGAAAATCTTTAATTGGGACTGGCTTACAGTTTCAGAGGTTCAGTCCATTATGGTAGGAAACATGACAGCATGCAGGTGCTAGATGAGCCGAGAGTTCTACATCTTGACCCACAAGCAGCAGAAGGAGACTGTGTCCACACTGGGCATAGCTTGAGCATATATGACCTCAAAGCCCACCGCCACAGTGACACACTTCCTTTGACAAGACCACACCTACTCTAAGGCCCCACCTCCTACTAGTGCCACTCCTATGGGCCAAGCATTCAAACACACGAGTCTATGGGGGCCATACCTATGAAACCACAGTCTGTCTTCCCACCCCAATTACTCTAATGTAGGTAATTTCTCATGGGCATGCCCAGAGGTAACCTAGTCTAGATAATACCTCTCATGCATGCCTGGAAGCTTGCCTCCTGGATGATTTTAAATCATGCTGCCCCCATTACAGATACAAATGCAGCTCAAGTGACAGGCCTGTTGATTTTAGGGTACCCAGCATTGTCCCTTTCCATTGCTAATGTTTTAATACAAACAAAAGAATTAAGTTAGAAATGCTTTAGTGTCTTAGTCAGGGTTTCCATTGCTGTGAAGAGACACCATGATCACAGTGACTCTTAAAAAGGACAACATTTACTTGGGGCTTGCTTACAGTTTAGAGGTCTAGTCTTTTATCCTCATGGTGGGAAGCATGGTGGCACTCAGGCAGACATGGTGCTGGAGAGGTAGCTGAGGGTCCTACATCCAGGTTACAGGCAGCAGACAGAGAGAAACACTGGGCCTGGTTTGAGCAACTGAAACCCCAAAGCCCACCCCCAATGACACACTTCCTCCAACAAGGCCACACTTCCTAGTGTCACTCCATAAGCATTCAATATTAGTCTATGGGTGTGTGTGTGGGGTGCACATTCTTATTCAAACCACTACAGCTAGTGTGGCCATCGTGGAAAATAATATGGAACACTGAAAGACAGCTACCCTGTGGCCGCCATGGAACTCCTGGGTAAGGCTGGAGGAATGAAGTCAGGATGTTAATATCTGCACTCCATGCTCACTGCCCTGCTTTTCACAAGATCGGTGAGTAGAAACATCCTGACAGAGCATCACCTGGTGAGTGGATAAAGGAGACGACACTCTTCTACCTGCCACTGGTGCTCAGGGAAACAAGCCGGGCTCAGAATGGCAGGAACCACACACTCTTAGACACATAGAATGTGGGGAGTTCATCTCATAGGAATTACAAGAAGAACGGTGTCTACCAGAAGTTTGAGAGAGTGGGGTTAGGGTGGGGAAAGGATGGGGGAAGGTTGACCAATGGACACAAGCTACAGTTAGGACAGGAAGTTCTGGTCTGCTGTGGCTCTTTTGGATGACTGTGTACACTAGATTTCAAAATGGATTTCAATGTTTTCACCATAAACAAGTGATAAATAGCCGGGCAGTAGTGGTGCACGCCTTTAATCCCAGCACTTGGGAGGCAGAGGCAGGTGGGTTTCTGAGTTCGAGGCCAGCCTGGTCTACAGAGTGAGTTCCAGAACAGCAAGGGCTACACAGAGAAACCCTGTCACAAAAAACAAAAACAAAAACAAAAACAAAAAAAACAAGTGATAAATATTTGAAAAAGTAGGCATGCTAACTTGATTTAAAAATTATGCAATGTATATGTGCACTGAAACATCATCTTGTACACACACACACACTCACGCGCACACACACACACACACACACGCGCACACACACACACACGCACACACACACGCACACACACACGCACACGCACATGCACACACACATACACGCACGCGCACACACACACGCACATGCACACGCACACACACATACACGCACACGCACGCACAAGCACACACACACACACACACACACACACGCACACACACACTTTAAAATTTAACATCTATGCTGGAGAGATGACTCAGCAGGTAAGAGCACTTGCTGCCTTGCAGAGGACAGGGTTTGGTTCCTATATGGTTGGTCCCACGCACTGGCTCACAACTGCCTGTAACTCTAGTTCCAAGGGCGCCCTCTTCTGGCTTTCCTGGCACCAGACATGCACATACATACATGCAAGCAAAACCCTCATACACATAAAATAAATAAATGCATCTTTTACAAATTTATGTACCACTTAAAAATCAATTTAAATAAAAATGCATCCACACTGCAAAAGCCAAACCAGATGGAAACACTGTCTGTCTTCCACAGACCAATCTCTGTTTTTCTCTTAAACAACAGAACTTTTTCTCCCACCAATCTCCCGCAGTGTTTGAGCATGTGGTATCAACACAGACCGCATCTCTAGCCTCCTCTGGAAGTGGATGTGGATAGACAGTGCAGTTCAAATCAAAGCTACATGAGAAGACTTAACTGCCTGAGAAAGTCACTGAGGAGGCACAACCTTGGAATCCCAGTTTCCTGTATCTTGGTGGCTAAGCACTGTCCCACCTGGCTGAGGAGCACAGAGTCTGCAAGGGAGAGACCAATTCTGATGGTGGCAAGGCTGATCCAGATCATGAAGCCCCACCCCACCCCATCCTGAGTGCCTGCTCACCTTTAGGTATTACAGGACTCATCTCCTAGGTGGAATTGGACGTTTACTGGGATAATTTGTTTATTTATGTTGGGTGTGCCATGGTGTCCGTGTGGAAGACGTGCAGGCTTGGCTCTCCCTTTCCTTGATAGATTTCAGGGACAGAACTCAAGCTGATAGATTTGGTAGCAGATGCCTTTACCCCTAAGCCACCTCGCTAGCCATCTAAGCTATCTGTTGTTGGAACAGCTTAGTAAGTAGTTATTTACTAATTATCAGTCAACATGAAAAAATGTTCTTGATAACCAATGCTTTTCACTTAATTCCCAACTTTATGATTATGAAAAGTTCCAAACATGTAGAAAATTTAAGAGAGAATAGGTGGTCAATGCCTCCACTTAATTAATCGTTTCTTCCTGTGTGTGTGTAAGCTCTGGATCATAAAAACCAACTGGTAAACCGCATTTCTGTATTACAGCTGATGGCTGTTTTAGATGGAGAAAATACAGGACCACTTGGCGTTCCTGGATTGTTCTCCTGTCTCTTTATACCATTAGCAGAATGTAATGATCTGTTGAAGGAAAAGCATCTCTGTGAAAGTGATTACAACCTCTCCTACTGCCAGTCAGGCGCCAGACACATTCAGATGTGTTCTCAAAGCAAAGCCCAAGAGCTCTGTGGTCTGGGCTAATATTATCCACATTTTATAAAGGAATGGCGACCTGGAAGGGCCACAGGCGCTGTCTGTGCCCTCTTCCTTCAAGCCCTCAGAGTCCTTTTCAGTTTGCTGTCAGCTCCTGAGCCTTCTGTGAATGGGAGTCCTATTCTCTCCGAGCTTGTGGAAATAAAATGCTTTCAAAATTTAAAAAGAAAATTATTTTAAAACTCTGTTTCTGTGCATACGTGTACAAGTATTTGCAGAGTCCATGTAGCTGGAGTTTACAGGTGGTTATGAGCTGCTCAAAGCAGTGCTGGCGACTGACCTTGAGTCCTCTGAAAGAGCAGCCAGTGCTCTTAACCATCAAGGCATCTCCTCGAGCCCAGAAACCAAATATTTTTAAGTGGCCCCTTGTTTCTCATAAATGACATGAGCAGAATTTTTTAAAACTGAAACAGACATTTTTAGATAATTTTAAAAATCTGTGAGTTTTATTTAACTTTTCAAGAAACAAAAATTTAAGAAGGAAAATCTTAGGAAAAAAAACCATTAAAGTAAAATTTAGCTGATGGTCAAAAATCCTTTTTTGTTTGTTTGTTTTGTTTTGTTTTGTTAGGCCAGAGTAACCTTGAACTCTTGCTCCTCCTGCCTCCACCCTCCAAGGTCTGGGATTACAGGTCTGGACCCCAGCTTTTGATCAGAACCCTCATGCCCTCCAGAAGAGCTCTCATTTCCTGGAATCTATCTGGAGACATCTGTCCAAAATATGACAATAAAAACAGGATTGAGAAACAGAAGGAAGAACGGAGCTTAGTGGAGCCTCATGCAGGGGGGCTCTTGCTTCCCAAGAATCCTGTGCCCCAAGGAAAGGCTTCACAAAGAATACAGCATGGAAGATGTAATCTATGTAATTTATAAAGCAAACGTACTCCTGAAAATTTCTTTCTTTTATTTAGTTTTTTAAACTTATATATGTGTGTGTGAGTGTTTTGCCTGCATGTGTGTCTGTTTACCATGTTGTGCACTACCCAGGGAGGCCAGGAGATGGCGTCAGATTCCCCTGGGACTGGAGTTGCAGATGGCTGTGAGCTGCCATGTGGGTGCTGGGACCTGGAATTGAACCCAGGCCCTTTCTAGGAGCAGCCAGCATTCTTACCCTTTGAACTACCTCTCTAGCCCGTCTTTTATTTATTAAAGATGGGGATCTCACTCTGTTTCTTAGGCTAGTCTCAAGCCCCCAGGCTCAAATGGTTCTCCTGTCTCTGTCTTTTGAAGTAGTTGGGAGATGTTGAACACTTGACTCCTTATATTTTGGGTTTTGTTTTTGCTTTGATCTGATAGTAACTGTGCCCTGGTTCTTTCCTTTTGGACTAAAAAGTATTTAACTCAATTTTATGTTACCAGAGTTCAACTTAAGGGACTGGATATCGGCCGGCGGTGGTGGCACACGCCTTTAATCCCAGCACTTGGGAGGCAGAGGCAGGCAGATTTCTGAGTTCGAGGCCAGCCTGATCTACAGAGTGAGTTCCAGGACAGCCAGGGCTACCCAGAGAAACCCTGTCTCGAAAAAACAAAACAAAACAAAAACAACAACAAAAAAAAGAGACTGGATTTTTCAAAGAGACAGTGAGGCCAAATGTGTAGTGTAGGCCTTTAGTCCCAGCACTTAAGAAGCAGAGGCAGGTGGATCTCTGAGTTTGAGGTCAGCCTGGTCTACATAGTCAGTCCCTGGACAGCCAGTGCTATGTAGTGAGACTCTATGTATGTGGTGTGTGTGGGGGGGGGGGGATTGATTTTATGTGTGTAGATGTTTTGTATGTCTGTGTATCATGTGCACAAACCTGGGGCCCGAGGAGGCAGAAGAGTCAGATTCCCTGGTTCTGGAGTTACAAATGGTTGTTCACAACCATGAGGGTGATGGAAATTGAACCTGGGTCCTCTAGAAGAATAGCCAATACTCTCAGGTGCTGAGCCATCTCTCCAGCTCCAGAAACATTGAACTTTAGATAATTTGTTTTTGAGACAAGGTCTCACTATGTAGCCTTGACTGTCCTGGAACTCACTTTGTAGCCCAGGCTGGCCTCAAGCTCAGAGGCCTGCCTCCTGAGTGCTAGGATTAAAGGTGTATGTATGCCATTACACCTGGCAAATGGTGGGATTTTCTTATATTGTGGGATTTTCAAAGTTGTGTTGTATTTTATATTGTCATGTTACTATTAATATGATTTGGAGGACAAACAAGAAGGGAAAGGTTATGGTTTAAAGTGACATTTGTGTGCCAAAATTGAAGAGGAGGAGGGTGTCATGACACTTGACACAACTGGGGAGAGGGGCCCTCATGTGAGGAATTAATTACCCTCCTGGGATTGGCCTGTGAGGGAATCTCCTTAATTGTTAACTGATGTGGGAGGCACTACTACTGGGCTTGTGGACGGGCATCATTAAGGAAAGCAGCTGAGCAAGCTCAGGAGAGCCAGCCGGTGTTTGTCCATGGTCTCCACTTCAGACCCTACTTCCTGGTTCCTCCTTGAGCTCCTGCAGGAACTTCTCCCAGTGATGGACTGTGTCATGGAAGTGTAAGGCAAATAAACACTTTCCTTCCCTAAGTTGGTTTTGGCTAGTAGTTTTCCCCACAGAAACAGAAAGTGAAGCAGGCCACTAGGACCACAGGCACGTGCCACAGTGCCCAGTGTGGAATTTTGTGTGTGTGTGTGTGTGTGTGTGTGTGTGCAGATGCACACGTGTGTACCCTTGTGTATATACCACAGCGGTTGACTAAAGGTCAAAGGACAGCTTTTGGGAGTCAGTTTTCTCCTCAGACCATGTGTGTCCTGGGAAATCAAACACAGATGGCCTGTCAGGCTTGGAAGCAAGCACACTTACTTGCTAAACCACTTCACTGGGCCTGGATGGTAAAACTGGCATTTGGGTAGACATTTCTATGGGCTGCAACACAGATTTAAGAAACACTGCCGCAGCTCCGTCATCTCCCAGTCTTTCCTGTACCCCCTCCTGCTGCGGGGCTCACCTGATGCAGGCTGCGATGTAAATGGAATGATGCAGGGTAACCTTTGGATACTGGCTCCTTTAACTCTGCCTAACACCCATGAGAGCCATCCAAGTTGCTGTTCGCATCCGTAGCTCATTTCTTTTCTTTTTTTTTTTTTTACTTCACTATGTGTTTATTAATATATTTGGAGATGACTGTGATATACAAAGGCTTTATCACACTGATTACATTCATAAGGTTTCTCTCCTGGACATTTTCTTTTGTGTATTTGGAGATGACTGTGTCCCAGAAAGTGTTTTTCTCATTCATGACATTCATGCAGCTTCTCTACAGTATGTGTTCTTTTATGTACTGGGCGATGACTGACAGAAAAGGGCTTCATGAACTGATTACATTCATAGGGTTACTCTCTTGAATGTGTTCAAGTAGGTAGTTGCAAATGACAGTGAAAAACTGCCACGGTCTCACTGCAGTGACCGCATCAATGGGGGTTCTCTCCAGCGTGCTTTCTTGTGTGTGCGTAAAGCACATTGATAACATTCATGAGGCTTCTCTCTTGTCTGGGACCTTTTTTTTTTTTTTTTGGTTTTTCGAGACAGGGTTTCTGTGTATAAAGAACACAAAGAGGAGAGAAACCTTATGAATGTAATCAGAATTGTGAAGCCTTTGCAAGTCACAGTCATCTGAAATGACATAAAAGATCACATACGCTGGGCCGTGGTGGCGCACGCCTTTAATCTCAGCACTCGGGAGACAGAGACAGGTGGATTTCTGAGTTCGAGGGCAGCCTGGTCTACAGAGTGAATTCGTAGCTCATTTCTTATGAGTAGTACTTAATTGCAAGACTGTACTATCATTGTTTATCCATCCACATAGTGAAGACATAGGCTTTCTCCTGCTTTGGGCAATTATGACTAGGATAACTACAAACATTTGTGTATATACTGTGTGCACACACATTTGTGTGTTTCTCTAACATAAACACCCAGGAGGGGATTGCTGAGCCACACGTGTGCATTTAAAGGCCTAAGAAATGTCCTGACCATCTTCTAGACTGCTGGTGGCTAGTGTCCCTCGCAGTGATGACTGCTTTGCTTGCCTGTTAATCTCACCAGCTCTTGGTTATTGTCTGATTTAAAAGTTGAGTTTTTGCAATATGTGCATGGTGGCATCTCATCATGAGCTACATTTGCACTCTCATAACTAATAATTAAAGTATCGTTTTGTGTATTTATCTCTTGCGTACATCTCGTTGATAACTGTGCTGCTTTCTTACTGTTGATATTTGAGATCCTTGATATATTCCCTAACAGCTCATTGTGACTGATATGACAGTTAAGGTTTCTGTGGTCTGTGGCTTTTCATCCTACAGTGGTGTAAGTCACATGGCACAGGCTTTTAATTTTGATGAAATCTAATTTCCTAACTTTGTTTGTATTTTTCTGAGACAGGGTTTCTCTTTGTAGCTCTGGCTGTCCTGGAACTCACTCTCTGTATACCAAGCTGCCCTCAAACCCACAGAGATCTGCCTGCTGCTGGCTCCTGAGTGCTGAGATTAGAGATGTGCACCACCACTGTCTGGCTGATTGTTCAGCTTCGAAGAGATCAGGGTTTTGCTATTATATCTGAGATCTGAGCTCTTTCCTAACTTCATGGACAGTTCCCTCTAATGTCTAGTCTAAACATCTAGTTTTACTAATATAATTTTTGATGCCTTAAAGAAAATGGGGCTGGAGTGCAGCTCAATTCACAGATGTGTGTGTGGCTACAGTGGCAGGTGCCCAGCACTCCCGTGGGAGGGGCAGGAGGGTGAGCATTTCAAGGTTTGAGACTGACGGCCACTCTGGATGGGGAGATGCTCCTACTGTTGACCCTGGTGAGTCTCAGCCTGGGCTTCCATGTCATACTTTCTCTGTACTTCAGTAGCAGGTGCAGCACTGACCATCTCCGTCCACTCCGGGCCATGAGTAGCCTGCTCACTTTCTCTGGCTCTTGGTTCTAGCAACACTTGGGGCCAGGGGACACTAGAAAGATTAATCCCTAGAGAACTGAGTCCTGGTGATGGGGCAGCCGTGCTCAGGGCCTCTTCCTGCAGAGGACTTTGTAATTCTCACCTTGGCTCCTTTCTCTCCTGGACCACCTTCCTCCTTCCACACTCCCCAGTTGTCTTCACTGCCTTCGGGAACCCCAGGCTCGCTCCTCTCCTTCTCTCTTCAGAGTGTAGTCCTGGCTCCTTTCCTTTACTGCATCACACAGATGCAACTTCTTATCCCCAAATTACCCAGAGGGCATATGAAATAACTTCTTTTCTGTTTTCATTTTTCTTCTTTAACATTTGGGATTGAATCTAGAGCCTCAAGCACTCTAGGTGAATGCTCTACCACTGAGATCTATCCTCAACTCTAGAATTTCAAGTTAAGGACAGAGTCTACATATTGTCAAGAAACTGCTGTCAATTCTAAGTAGAAAAGACTGTGAGGTAGCAGACTTGGGCTCAAACACAACTGCACCATCCTCCATTATGCCAATCCCATGGGGGCTGTGAGCGAGGGCATGAGCATGGCCCTTCCTAAAAATATGAGGACCATTTAGAGAATGTTAAAATTCTCCACAGAATACTCCATAACAAACTCATGAGCCAGGGTCATCCTCCCTGAGGTGAGGGACCTACTGCTCACAAGTGGGTCCTAGACTCTCCTCTCCTGCCTCCTACCTTCTGGTCCACTTCCCAACCTCTCAATCTACTTATGTATGCAGCCAGTCAACTCCAAAATTAACATAGCATAGCTAAATTGTATACACTACGGGTGTGTGAGGGTCCTATAATAAGTTAAGCATTATCAATACAGTTTTCTTCCAGTCAAAGAACATTGTTCTAGCTTCAAAACCACAAGAGTAAGGAACACCATGCTCAGTATCCCACCTCAGTAAAAAGCAGGACCCCAGGCATGGGGGGTGGGGTGGGGAAACTGGCCTTTAATCCCAGAACTCAAGAAGCAGAGGCAGGTTAGTCTCTCTGAGTTCAAGTCCAGCATGGTCTACAAAGTGAGTCTAGGGCCAGCCTGGTCTTCAAAGTGAGTCCCAGGATAGCCATAGCTACAGGGCTCCACAGAAAGACCCTGTCTAACCCTCTTCCCCATTTGAAAAAAAAAAAAAAAAGTATGGGCAGTGTCAGCTTGAGACTATGTTGAGACAAAATAGATGTGTTGCATGTTGTCATAGGTCAAGATAACCAAAACTGTGCATATTTTCACAAACTCAGGCACTCTGGACTCAAAAAACTTAGAAAAATAATGGAGGACACCCCCTTTTCCTCTATCCTAGGATTGGTAGCTGAGGCTGGGAACTGCAGTGGCAGAGGACAGGTTAGCAGCATGGATTTATTTTGTATGCACACTGGGACTTTGTAGAAAAGAATAAAAAGTCAAGGAGATGCTTGGTGTGGAAGAATGAGCTCAGCACAGCTTTTTGAGAGGCTGGCAGGCTGGGAGCATGTGACAGGCAAGGAAAGCAGTGCCAGAGCCTCCGGGGATAATGAGGGAGCAGGTTATTTCACTAAGGTTTGTCTTTGCAGATTCAAGTCAGAGAGAATCATTGTTTCCAAGTGTCAGTCTCTTCTTCCCGCCAGGGAGAGCCAATGTACATGCAGACTGGGAACCTGCTGTCTCTATAAGGTGACATATAGGCCATTCTGTGTCGGAAAAGCGGGCAGACCAAGGCATTTCCTGGTCTGCTTTTAGTTCCCTGCAGCTCAAAATGGCCCTTATGCCAACGTGCTATGTGTTGGGATGGCATATTTTAATAGTCTTTGGAACTGTGTCATCCTTTCTTTTTAAAAATGATTACAATTTTTATTTTACTATAACTTGGTGTATGTAGTGTGTGTATGTGTGAGTGCAGGCGCATGCAGGCCAATGGCATGTGCGTGGGCCAGAAGACAATTTGGGGGTCAGTTTCCTCCTTCTACAATGGGTTTTGGGGAACTGGTCAACTTCTTTTTTGCATTCTTCTTTAGGAGACTGTTTCCATGCTGAGTCTGTGTGGTCTATCCTGTGCTCATTTTTAGAACGATAGAGAGAGCTTGAGGATTAAATGCTTTACTATCATGTCTTATTCATAACATCAATATTGGTGATTTTTACTCACTTCTGGGGTCTGAGCAGCTGAATTCCACGTAATTGGCCTTTGGAGAAATACGACCTGCTTGGTAGCCAAATTCCCTTCACTGAAAGTTAAAATAGGAACATTAGTATTTGTGAATTAGGAATTTTCTTTTAATCCTACAGAAATTTTAATTACTTTCTAAAGTTAGGATACCAACAAATAGATTTCATTATAGCATTTTCATATACATGTGTCATTATACTTTGTTCTAGTGAATTAGTAATTTTCTCCATATTTAACTAGGTTGGCCCACATATGTCCTTTGTGGGGTAATCTTCTGATCCCAAATAATTATGAAATATGGCTCTATAAAGTGCACTGGAAAAACAAACAAATAAACAAAGCCTATTAAAAATTAATTGGTGTGGGGGAGGGTCGTCGGAGAATTCACTCAGTGGTTTAGAGTACTTGCGGCTCTTCCAGAGGACCTGGGTTTGATTCTTAGCACCCACATGGTGGCTCACTATGGCTGTAACTCCAGATCCAGGGAATCCAATGCCATCTTTTGGTTCCCAGGGGCATCAGGCACTCACATGGTGCACAGACAAATATTCAGGCTGAACATCCAGACACATAAAAGTTAACTAAATAAGTTGGAGGGGCTGGAGAGATGGCTCAGCTGTTAAGAGCACTGACTGCTCTTCCAGAGGTTCTGAGTTCAATTCCCAACAACCACATGGTGGCTCACAATCATCTGTAATGGGATCCAATGCCTTCTTCTGGTGTGTCTGAAGACAGGGACAGTGTACTCATATAAATAAATAAATAAACAATAAATAAATAAATAAATGAAGTTGGCGGGTTGACTCAGTGATTAAGGGTGGACACTGCCGCGGGTGGAGAGAGGCAGAGCATTCAGAGGCACTGGCTGCTTTTCCAGAGAATGGGGTTCAATTCTCATCCCGGACATGACATCTTACAACTGCTTGTAACTTCAGTTCTAGAGAATCTGATGCCCTCTTCTGGCCTCTGAGGGCATACATGTACCTGATACTCATAAATGCAGAGAAAACACTCACACACCTTAAAATAAATCTAAAAAGACCTTTTATAAAGGGGTCGTCTTGCAGAGGCCCTGAGTTCATCTCCCGGCACCCACTTCAGGTGGCTAGAAATCACCTCTGCCTGCAGCCTGAAGGGGTCTGATGTCCTCTTCTCTCCTCCATGGGCCCTTGCACACGTGTGCCATTCATTCACACAGACATATATATACGCATAAATGAAATTAAAAAATTTAAAGTAATTCAAAACTCTTTTAAAACAATATAGTTATTATAACCCCCTGGGGAAAAAACCCAAAATCTCAAAATATATCAAAAAATATAATTTTGTGAAACCAGTTTCAGAAAATCATTTTTATGTTTTTGCTTCCTGTCTGGTTCTTCTCAGCACCTGCTGCCTTTTTCCATACCTGTGACTGCCGTGTATTGATATTTCCTTGTATTCCTGTGCGTGATAGTAGTTTTAATGCATGTCTGGGATCTTCAGAGAATGAAGACACCAGAATGTACTGTTTTCCCTTATGTTTTAGAAAATAAGTCTCTTGTTAGTTCTAAAGCATGCTGTTATACTATATACATATCTATGTTATTATATGTTTATTTATAAGAATATGTACACACATATGTATACACATTTCCTCTTATGGATTATTTCCTTGAGATGAATTATCAGGAATGAAATTATTAGGTCAAAAAGTATGCCTAAGCCGGGCAGTGGTGGCACACGCCTTTAATCCCAGCACTTGGGAGGCAGAGACAGGCGGATTTTAAGTTTAAGGCCAGCCTGGTGTACAGAGTGAGTTCCAGGACAGCCAGGGCTACACAGAGAAACCCTGTCTCGAAAAACCAAAAAAAAAAAAAGTATGATTTAAACCTCTTAGTATAGGCTGGAGAGATGGCTCAGTGGTTAAGAGCACTGACTGCTCTTCCAGAGGTCCTGAGTTCAATTCCCAGCAACTACTTGGTGGCTCACAACCATCTGTAATGGGATTTGATGCCCTCTTCTAATGTGTCTGAAGACAGCTGCAGTGTACTCATATAAATAAAGTAAATCTTAAAAAAAAAAAAAAAAAGAAGATTCTTGGTATGCATTGCCAAATTAGAGAGCAGTTTGGGGAGTCACATGTGTGGGATTTTCTGTATTTTCCACTGAGACAGTCCAGCCACAGCCAGTTCCATTCACTTGAGAAGCCGCCTTGTAACTGGCCACTCAGTATTCTGCTCATCCTGGTGGCATCAAGTGCTTCCCTGTCTCCTGGGGTCTGTGGGGAGGAGAGTAGCTGAGGTTGCTCAGTAACTACTTTTATTATGCAAAGAAGCCTTACAAAACCTTGCTATTAGCTGCAGTCGATTCTGAGCTTTGTCTCTGGAAGCTGGGTGGGAGGGAAGAGTTAGCAGAGCACGCCAAACTTATGGGTGCCACGCACGAATCTGGGAAAATTAGAAATCTTCCCCCAAGGTGCTCGAAGGAGAGGACTACAATTTCATTTTTAAAAGACTTTTTATAGTCCAGTTTCATTTCAGTTTGAGCATATCTTCTGTCAGAACAAAATACTTTGGATGGTGTAACATTTGAGGATAAATTGTGAGGGACTGCGGAAGGGATTAGCATGGAGACTAGACTGGGTCAGTGTTTGAGTTCAAATCCAAGTCCTGTCACAGCACCGAAAGCCTATGGTTGTTATGTTCTCCACTGTTTAAGGGACTGGGGAGGAGAAGACAGAGTCTTCCTCTGTGCAGTCACTAGAAGAAACGCAAGTGTGTAATTGGGGCTTGGGAGGTAGCTCAGTGCTTAGGAGAGTTTGCTGTTCTTACAGAGGACCTGGGTTCAATTCCCAGAGCCCACATGGTGGCTCACAACCTCTTCTTGCTTCTGTAGAGGATTTGCAGGTCTGGTGTGCAGACAGATACTCAGGTGAAGTACTAATATGCATAACATGAAATAAATAGAAAAGAAAGATAGAGAAACATTCAGTTCTCAGTGTAGGGTGGAGTGCAAAATAATTTCTATAAAAAGAAAAATATCAATCAAGAATATCGTTCAGAGAGAAAATTCAAGGGAGAGAGTTCATAGGAGAAAGAAAGATTTCTGGCAATGTTGTAGGCGGACAAATACACAAGAAAGCCAGGCCTGGACGCGAAGCACAGGTCAAGGCAGGTAGGTGGGTCCCCCAGAGTGCGTTCTCTCCAACCAATTAGAGGATGGAGCAAGTCTAAACCCGACAGAATGCAAACAGTCTGTTTACCTTCTACTTCTAACCCTTTCCCCAATGCCCGAACCCTTCTGGCCAAGGCCGAATGACCCCAGCGAGGCTCTGGCTGCAGAAGCGAGAGGCTTTGGGACCTAATGCTTTATAATAAGTTTAGGCTGTTTTGAGAAAGTCTAGATTTGTGGGGTAGTGGTGGCACACACCTTTAATCCCAGCACTCAGGAGGCAGAGGCAGGTGGATTTCTGAGTTCGAAGCCAGTCTGGTCTACAGAGTGAGTTCCAGGACAGCCAGAGCTACACAGAGAAACTCTGTCTCGAAAAACCAAAAAAAAAAAAAAAAAAAAAGAGTCTAGATTCTCATTTATTTACGATTTTAGTTTATAATATTCAGAGTACATTGTAATGGAGAATAATGAGGGAGATAAAAGCAAGTTTCTACCCCGCCATTCCAAGGCAGTTAGATGCTTAAACTTATAGGTCCTGATGTTAGTATGTCAGGAGAAGAGACAAAGAAAATTCACGACCTATGACATTTAAATCCCATATCAAAATGAGCCACTAAAGCTTTGCTCTGAAGTTCCAGTGAAACTGGTGCACGCCTTAACCCCAGCACCCGGGAGACAGAGGCAGGCAGATCTCCGTGAGTTCAAGGCCAGCTTGGTCTACACAGTGAATTTCAGGACAGCAAAGGCTATGAACCGAGACTGTCTTAAAACAAACTAACTCCAAATGAATTCAGGTTTGCACAAGAGTAAACAGCATGTTTACATAACATAAGAAAGCAAAATAACACTGCCATCAAAAACTTTCAAACTGAAAAGCCCTAAATATAGCCTGACAATACCTTCAGGGATGCTTAAAATTTGAAATTATTTTTGTGGGATATCATGGGGCTGAAGATGTGATTGGGTGCTGCAGTCCTTGCTAAACATGCCTGAGGCCCTGGGACACAGAGACGGATGGACAGACAGACAGACAGAGACCATAAAGAGAGCAGAAAGTAAAAAGACAAGTTACAGATATGTTGAAAGTTGGAATATATAACTAATAAATTATAGACTCTTGTCTATGTTTAAATAATTTATAAATACAATCTTAAATGTGAGCAAAAGATTCTAACAGGTACTTGATCAAAGAACCCAGGTGGCTCATGAAATGAAAATGTGCTCAGCCTCAGTCACAATTAAAACTATAAATAAAAGAGGCTGTGGAGAGATGGTTCAGTAGCTAAGAGCCCTTGTTGCTCATCCAGAGGACCTGGGTTCGATCCCAGCACCCAGATGGTGGGTGACAACTGCCTAACTTCAGTCCCAGGTGATCCCACACCTTTTCCTGGCTTCTGTGGGCATGCACATGGTACATAGATGCATATTCAGGTGTGCACACACAAACACTTAGAATAAAAAACAAAAATCTAAAAACAAAATCAAAACAAACAAACAAAAATCACATGAAAACCACACAGATCACTATATACCTCCCAGAATGGTGCCATTTTGAAGTACAGCAATATTTCATGCTTGAGGAAAGGGAACACCCCACCCCCACCGCCTCTGGGCTGCTAATGAAACCAGACGCGACCTATTTGGGTTGGCTGACATTTATGTAGCCAAATGAAACAAATGCCCACCCAGCACTTGCACTTACAGAAAGCTCATGGGTGCACACCAGGGTCCCTACTTGAGCTAAGAGGGACTGGCCACAAGCACCATCAGAAGGTGAGCACACTGCAGCAGGCAGATACTGTGCCGGTGAAGGAACACCCACATCACCACACACAGACAAAACTCATCAGTGAAGCAACACTGAGGAAACACTTCACGCCACCTAACCCACTTGTCGGCCGCAGTGAGTGCGCAGGTATAGTTTGTGCACTTTGTGGTTAATGTACTTCCTATGTGTTTTATTCACAGCAATTTTTTTCTGAGATTTGGTTATTCATTCTATTTTATGTGTATGGATGTTTTGGTGGTCATATGCCTCCATGTGGGTGCTGGGAGCTAAACCCTGGTCCTCTTGAAGAGTGGTCAGTGCTCTTAACCACAGAGCCATCTCTCCAGTACCCACAGGCATTGTTTTAAGGGCACAAATTAATAGTGACTTTATTCCCGGTACTGTAAACCAGTTAAATGCCTATGGATGAGATGGTCATTGGTCCAGTGGGGAGGCTACAGCTGTGAGGGTGGAGCAGAGCCAGGCTGCTGTTTTCCGTTTCTGGGTTTTCAGATAGGGCTTTATGGAGCCCAGGCTCGTCTTAAACTCCCTATGCAGCTGAGGATGACTTTCACTTGAGGTTACAGGCTCCTGTGAGTTCTCTGCCTGCACTTATGCATACGTACCACGTGCACACCTGAGGGGGCCTCTGATCCCTAGAACTGGAGTTCCGTGGTTGTGGTGCTGGGGACTGCACCCAGGTTCTCTAGGACCATTAAGTGCTCTGAACCACTGAACTGTTTCTGTAGGCCCCTCCCCCCTTTCAATCTGCAATATTAGTTGCAAGCTCAGTGGATGTGGTCCTTTACTGTTTTATTTTTCTTTAAGAATTTCCTGATAACTCTCACCTTGACTTCTCTAGTAGAAAAAGGATTGGGCTCCTGGCAAGACAGTGACATGCCAACAATAATGAAGGAATCTGCCTCATTTCTAGGCTGGCTGCAATAACCTTGGAGGTGTGTAGGCATGGTGTCTTACAGCCTCGTGCTGTACCATGTAAGCCATCTAATGATCTTTCCTTGAGAGTGCTGTCATAAACCTCGGTGGTATACCACTGCCTAGGAAACGGGAACAACGTTAACCTAGAGAGAGCCATGCGCTGTGACGTCATGCGCTGTGACGTCATGAGGGGGAATGCCTCCTGTGAGCCATTCAGGTACAGCTTAGACAACAGAAGAGCGGAGAAAGTTGAAACACTGTCTCTAAGGAGTTCACAGACAGTGGCTCTCTGAGTAATGGATTTTTCAGGCACAGGGCCTTCAAGGAAAGAGTGTGACATTTCTTTTTCTGGGTGTAAACATGCATTCTTAATGACATTACTTATTTCTGTTGCCTTATTGCTCAAGGCCCTCAATGCAGATCTTGTACATGGTGGACTGTATACCTTATATCTTCTGGAACATTTTGATTTGAGATAGGCCATCCTATCCTGCTTGGACAACTAATTTCAACCTCTTAGGAATTTGGTTCTGCTAAAGGGTTAGGTCCCCAAATAATAGTTCCTATTTATTATATTGTTATAATTATATACTAATACAGATATTAGTATATCAAATACCCCCTCATTTATTAGCCAATGTGCTCAGGTCTTTGTTTTTCTCAACAGTCCTCATGACCAGTGAACAGCATGGCCCTCTTTGTTTTATACTTGCTGTGTCTTGGATATGAAGCCTCTCCAGAAAACGCTCATGTGTGAAGCTTCCTGCCCAGGTGGTGGTCCTGTGGAGACTGACTGGGTCTTATGGGTTCTAACTTCCTCAGCATCTGAGTTCATGGCTGAGTGGGCTCTTAGGAGGTGGGGCACAGATGGAGGAAGGAGGGAGGGCTCAGCTTGCTGGTGAGCAATGTTCTGCCTTCACACCAGAGCAGTGACGAGGAGCCCAAGCAAGTCTGTCCTTTTTTTTTTTTTTTTTTTGGTTTTTCGAAACAGGGTTTCTCTGTAAAGCCCTGGCTGTCCTGGAACTCACTCTGTAGACCAGGCTGGCCTCGAACTCAGAAATCCGCCTGCCTCTGCCTCCCAAGTGCTGGGATTAAAGGCGTGCGCCACCACTGCCCAGCTAAGTCTGTCCTTTAAATCACTTTCCTAGGCATCCTGTCACAGAGACAAAGTGACGAAGGGGTACTCAGAAGGACCCAAGTAACAAAATAAACAAAGCTCCTGGCGTCTTAGAGAAGAGCAGGACGCGGCTACACTCTGCCTTCCTGCACCGGGCAGCCACGGTTCAAGTGCATTTCCTCCTCTCTTCTGCCCAGGATCAGCAGCAGACTCTGGGGAAGGACTTACCTAACAGTGAAGCCGCCCCTTACTCTCCTCAGGACTCGAGAGTTAGGCTTTATCTTTATATTCATAATCTCTCTTCTCTTTAATACTTCCTTGGAACCTACTGACTAAAGTACCTTACTGCTTAATTCCTGTATTAAATTACTGAATCCATGAGCTTGACCTGCCCCAACCAGAATGCAAGGCCCTGACTATGTGTTAGCCCTGCATGAATGTAAACATGACTCTCTCAGAAATGACTCCAGGACCAGACATCATGGATGCTTTTCACTGGTACATAGACTTTTTCTTTTTAATCTCACTGAAAAATCTCTGGAGAGGGTCAATTTGTTGTAAAACATCAAATAATAAGAAACTGAATAGAAGCAAAGGAACCTCTTCCCCCTTTCTCTATTATAGTCTCCAGAACCGAATATATTCTAGAACCACTGTGAAGCTGGTCCAAGGATTGCTAGACACATTTAAAACCTATATAGTTGGAATTATTCTCTAATATTGTCCTAAAACTTACCTTTAAAATCCCTTAACAAATTAAAGATTTAAAAATTATTCTTTGTGTATGGGCATTTTGTCAGTAAGGTAAATATACTGCAGGCATATAGTGCCTGAGGAGGCCAGAAGAGGGCGTCATATCCTCTGAAACTGGAGCCATCATATGGAAGCTAGGAATCAAACCTGGGTCCTCTGGAAGAGTAGCAGGACTCATAACCACGAGCCATCCTTCCAAGCCCCCAAACCCTTAGCAATTATTACAGACAGGATTCTATAACCATGCATATTTAGTGAGCAATTAGCCCCCTTGCCATGCCAACAGCATATAAAGATAAGTCCTCATAGACAGTAAGAGGAACACGTCCACGGTTCCAGAGTGCCTAGAGGATCTGGGGCGCAGGAGAAACCTGCAGATGGTAAAGTTTTGGCACCTTTCCCCTGCCTCTGTTTAGAGCAACCACACAGCCACTCCTCCTACAGCGTTTGGAGGGCGTCTCCAAAGCACTGGGTTGCAGGCTAGGATCTCATGCAGTTTGGGCATAAAATGGCTGAGTCTGGCTTCATGTTTCATAGCCTACTCCCACTTTGAGGTATTCTTGGGATCACAATATATTTTAGTTCCAGCCTTAGGCTTAGTCCCGTCATTCCTAAACTGGTCCTGACCGGATACAGGAAATGCCACTGGAGCTCAGCAGAAGTGGGCTGGCTGCCAGCTGCCCATTCATTCAGAGCACTGTGGGAAATACTTAGACGTGAGCCCAGCTGGGATCCCGAATGAATGGCAAGGAATAACTATCCTTTTCCTTAGGGGAAGAGGAAGGAGAGGCTCAGGAAAGTCTGTAATTCTAGCTGTACTGGGCCAAATGCACTTAGGAGAAAATGGACGTGGTGGCGGTAGACACTTTTAATCCTAGTACTCAGGATAGAGGCACGTGGACAGCTGTGACTTCAAGGCCAGCGTGGTCTACAAAGTGAGTTCCAGGACAGCCAGGGCTATAGAGAGAGACCTTGACTCAAAAACAAGTAGAACAAACAGAAAACAATTTGAAGGCACAGACACACAGGTTGTTGAGAGGTGTGTGCAGATCCATGGCTCAGACAGAGGAACTCCTTGTTTTTCAAAAGCCCCTGCAGATTTCTCAAATGTCTGGATATTTGAGGCACTTGGGGCAACGCCAATGACAGAGACCCACCTCTAAGCAAAGGGATTGGATCTGCTGACCTCCAAATCCCATGAAACCACACTGGAAGCGTTTCTTGTAGGCTTGAAGTCAGCACTGGTTAATTTACTCACAAATGAGCAGGCTGCAGAATCAGATGTGTAGGCAAGGCTACATGGGCATTACCTGTCATGTCTCAATATAGGTGTAGGCAACACGCTTGTCAGAAGCCATCCAAATTCAGCCAGGGTGTGCAGCAGGGGGCCGTAATCTGTTTTGATTTCACAGCCCTGTGTGAATAAGCATAAGAGCTTACAGTCTAACGGCAAAGACAGACAGCCACACAGTAGCGAGCATGAGAGGTGATGCGTGTTGTAGTGCGGGTCCTGTGTCCAGTGGAACAGTGTCATGGGGTCCATGCAGCCCCCAAAATGTCATCTTCTGCAACTGTTGCCTTCTTAAAACCACAGCGAGTGGACGGTGACCTTTCAGGCCTTTCTTTGGTCCTGGGAAAGCCATGCTTCTCAGATTCTAAAGGACAGAGCTGGGAATCTGCATTTTAAAAGCTCCCTAGGGCGCCCAACCCGTGAAGTTTACTAAGTAGGTTCAGCAGCCAGGCCTAGGGACGGGGCTGGGAGGCTGAGGGTGGGCAGGGCAGCTGACAGGCTGGTTGTGTGGCTTCTGTTCTTGCTCCATGGGAGTATGTTTTCTCTTGTGGCTTTACTTACCACCTTCCCAGCTCCCTCAGTGGGGTTAACAAGTTCTCCAAAAATGAGTTCTGTTCTTTATGGTCTTTGTAAGGCCAGCAAGTCAAAATGCTTCCTTGAGAAACCCTGTCTGTGAGGACCTCATGCACTCAACGGAGGTATCCACAGGTATTTGTCTACCTCAAGCAGTGGTTGATGACGTCTGAATTCATAAATGCACAAGCCCAGCAGCATTGCCACCTCTAATTATGACAGTGCTATGTGCACACTCTGACCTGGTGTGTAAGAGAAAACCTTTGGATGTTTTTGCTTAAAAACTCAATTCATAAGGTTAAAAAGGCACGTCATACAGGTTGCTCAGAGGTGCAAGACTAGATGAGTGGCTGAATTATTATTTCCAGTCAATTGCTAAGGCATTTTGTAGTGAGGATTTATGAGACAGGGAATTTTGTCTAGGGCTAGAATCTCAGATTTAGGGAATCTACTTTTGTTTAGGTGCAGACAGTTATTTTTGCTCTTTTACTGAAATGTTTGAAAACATGGGTAAAGCATATGGAAGAAGTCTGTCGACTCTTTGTTGAGGATTCTGGTGAGAGCGGACCATCTGTGTCTGAGGATGTGCATGTACCTGGCAATGATGAGCTTTCTGAAATCACACACAAAAGGAAAGCAGACTGTCGGAGCCTGCAGCTCACCTCAATGACGGTCCACTGCTCTACCACGATGGCGTCATGTCCTCTCCTGTTAGAAACTGGGACTCCAGACCCTTCTTCTTCATAGATAAAAAAGCCTTCCAAAGATTTAGGTAACTGGTCCCCTGTGTGGGCAAGGATACAATTCAGAAGAGGCATATGTAAATTACAGCTGTTTCTTTCTTTCTTTTTTTTTTTGGTTTTTCAAGACAGGGTTTCTCTGTATAGCCCTGGCTGTCCTGGAACTCATTTTGTAGACCAGGCTGGCCTCGAACCCAGAAATCCACCTGTCTCTGCCTCCCAAGTGCAGGGATTAAAGGCGTGCGCCACCACTGCCCACCTGTTTCTAAGGATCACCAAAATCCTCGGTAACTGTGGTGGCAGGCTGGAAGAAAAACTTGTCAATGGAAGCCGTGTCCTCAGTGTGTAGCCCCAGTTTCAGTCCTAGCATCAGTGACAGAGACTGGGCAAAGTGGCTCACACTTGCAATCCCAGGACTTATGAAGTCAAGATAGGAGGATAAGGAATTTAAGCTACACAAGTTTAAGGCCAGCGTGGGATACATGAAATGCTGTTTTGAAACACTAAGATAGGCTGGAGAGATGGCTTAGCAGTTAAGAGTGCTCACTGCTCTTCCAAAGGACGGAGTTCAGTTCCCAGCACCCATACTGAGTAGCTCACAATTGCCTGTAGCTTGAGCTTCAGGGAATTCTATACCCTCATTTGGATTCCATGTGTACTTACACATATACAGACATGGGTATGCATGCATAAACACTCACAGACACACACACATAAATTAAAAAATCTTTACAGAGAAGACCCACTTAAACAAAACAAAATTACTTTGGTTGAGTCCTGTGTTTTAAGATTTGCTTTTTCTCCATAGGTAAAGACAGTTTTATAGTTCACTGAGTTAAAATCAAACATACCAGCACTTGGGAGGCAGAGGCAGGTGGATTTCTGAGTTCGAGGCCAGCCTGGTCTACAGAGTTAGTTCCAGGACAGCCAGGGCTACACAGAGAAACCCTGTCTTGAAAAACCAAAAATAAAATAAAATAAAAAATCAAACACACATGTGAAACTACCATAGCAGAAACACAATTAAATAATGTGAGCAAGAACAGAATGTCAATCAAGAAGCATCTGGAAATGACCTTTACCTTGAGATAAAACTTTGGTTTCTGATCTGTATTATACTAACCAGTGGAAACATGAAAAATGTTAATTCTTGAACTTGCAGATATAATATTAAAACCAGAGCTTTAAAAACTGTAAGCACAGGGCTAGGGGATGGCTCAGTGGGCAAAGTGCTTGTCCTGCAAGCATAGGCAGGAAAGGAATCCCCAACATCACATAAAAGCAGAACTCTGAGGCGGCAGAGACAGACAGATCCAGGGTTTGCTGACCTTGACAGCCTAGACAAAATGACAATCTCCAGGTTCAGGGAGAGATCCTGCTCCCCAAAATAAGGTGGAGAGTGACAGAGAACGGTAACTGGACGTTGGCCTCTAGTCTCCACAGACACATGCTTGGGCAAGTACACACATATCACATTATAAACGCCTAACAATTCTTTACCTCAGTGCATTAAAAAAACCCAACTCCCCACAACAGTGAAAGGAAGCTGCCAACAGAAGTCATTGTCCCAGAACTCCTGCTGGCAAGGAAGCTTTAAGGGAAGTCCCTTCTGGATTTTTCTTGAATTTGACAATAACCACCTGGCCTAAACTAAAGGATTTAATAGAAATTCTTTCGCCTCTTATTTTGCAATAGAAGACAGTTTTTCTCATGGTCCTGTGCTAGGTAAACACTGGGGGTTTTATGTAGCACATGTCATATCCAAGTTTCCCCCATAGTCATAGAGAACAGAATCGTTTTGTTGCAGCCATAATATATGTATACAATAATTATAATGAAGAAATTTGTTTTTGCCTATAAATATGTGGTCATATACCAGAAGTTTTAGTAAATATATTCATTTTAAAACAAATATTCTTTATTACCAAGTCCCCCAAAAAGAGCCTGGTAGTGGTGGCACACACCTTTAATCTCAGTACTTGGGAGGCAGAGGCAGGTGGACCTCTGAGTTCCAGGCCAGCCTGGTCTACAGAGTGAGTTCCAGGACAACCTTCACAGAGACTCCCTGTCTTGGAAAAACCAACCAAACCAAACCAAACAAACCAACCTTCTCCCAGCCCCCCAAATATTCCAGTTAACTTGCATCATTCTCAGCCTATCTACCCTGGTTGGATGGTGACTATATTGCTTACTATGCTCCAAGTATCATTTCGACTTTATGTTTATATTTTATTAAGGAACATATTTTCTAATTTATCAAACAATTTATTTATCTAATCATCGACTTTATCATCACAATAACTTTTATTTTATGTTGGAGACCAACAGGCTTTGGCCTAACTAGTAGGCCTGAGTTTCAGTTTCCCGGACCCAGTGCCTCGGCCTCCCAGTAATCAGATGGCCAGCCTGCGGTTTTGAGATACCCAGTTTGATGCCACCTGCAGATTTAGGGAGATCTTGTGTTATCCTGTTGTAAGAACAATATGGCAGGAACGTTGACCTTTTGGAACTCCCCCACCCCTGTTACCTCCCGCCTTAAGTGCTTTTTATACTGCTCAGAAATAAAGTTCTTTGGAGCTTGGTCGGATTACCATCTTGCTCCCAGGTATCTCTGTCTCCTGCCCCTTCTTTCATCCGGCAGTTCCCTCCTCGGACCCTCCTTGAATGTCCTGCGAGCGGGGACAATTTTATTGTCACCATTGTTAGCATTCTGTCTAAACTCCATCCCACAGTTACCTGGCAACAGCCAGGTATGCTCCCCCACAGTTGCCTGGCAACAGCCAGGTGGGCCTGGCCCACTATAAAAGGGGCTGCTTGCCCCTCCTCTCTCTCTTATCTCTTTCTCTTGCCTCTCTCTTACATCTCTTATCTCTTACCTCTCCCCATTCCCTTCCCCCCTCTCTCCAGGTAGTCATGGCCGGCCTCCACCTCTCCACTTCTCTCTCCCTCTCTCCCTTTCTCTGCCTCTACTATCCTCTTAGCTCCCCTCCCCATGCCCTGAATAAACTCTTTTCTATACTATACCTTCCTGTGTGGCTGGTCCCTCAGGGGGAAGGGATGCCTGGGCTTGGGCCGGCTGAGGCACACCCTTCCCCCACACCTACCCCCCTCACACCTTCACAGAACATATATCTCTTTACCTTTTTATAAACACATCAACCACCACCATTAAAAATTATGTGTTGTGCTAAAAAAAATTGTTTGATAGTTTTCTGAATAATAAAGGCTGACAGAGTTTTCATTTAAAGATAAAGAAAAAAACCTAATTTTAGTGCCATAGTATTAATTTCTTAAAGAGACTGAAATTTGATAGCAAATTGATTCTTGCTTTATTTTGGAGGGGATGGATTTTTTTTCAGACAGTGTTTCTCTGTGTAGCCCTGGCTGTCCTGGAACTCACTCCGTAGACCAGACTGGCCTCCAACTCAGGGATCAGCCTGCTTCTGTATCCCAAGTGCTGGATCAAAGGTTTGTACCACCACGCCTGGCTTTTTCTTTTTTTTTTTTAAATACTGTTTACATACGTTTAGGGCAGAATGCAACAAAGATAGTTCGTAGAAACACAGTAAAGTATAATTTACTAGTTGGAACTGGTTTCTATTTGCAGTATATGCCCCATTTTCTATGACTGGTCCCCGCTGTTCCACACCACAGTCACAATAGAATTAGAACTGAGAAATAGAGCTGCTTATCTCAAGACTTTTTTTAGGATGGGGATGTGGACTTTAAAATAATTTATTTTGCAGTAATTACATAGTTACAATGTGCCCCTCTGTTTCCTTTGGAACTTTACAGTGTGAAAACCACGTTTCCTGCCTTCAGTGTTGGAAGATAAGTGCTTGTAAGTTTTTTGTTTTTTTTCTTTTCTTTTCTTCTTTTGGAGACAAAGTAGCCTGGAACGTCTTAAAGCATGCTGGCCTCAAATCAGAGATCTGTCTCTGGAATAAAAGGCATGTGCTACCAAGCACAGATATAAGCTTTAAATTTGAAAAAAAATTACATGTATCTATTTATCTACCCATCTATCCATCTATCTATCTATCTATCTATCTATCTATCTATCTATCTATCTATCTATCTATCTAGTGTGTGTGTCCAACACATGGCGCTTGTGGAGGTTATAGGACAACTTGGGGAAGCCTGTTCTCTTTCCCCTGTGTGGATCCCAGCCCTCAGGCATGGCTGCAAACAACTTAACTCAGGGAACTATCCCACTGACCCATTTCTAAACCCTTTGGTTTAAAAGAAAGCAAGTACAATCCAAACAACACAGAGATAAAAGCAAGGCTCTTTGTAATGCAACATTGTTAGTGAATTTCAAAGAAACTATGTTGTACAAAGGAAGCCAGATACAAAAGAGTACAAACAGCTAGGCTGTGTGTGTGTGTGTGTGTGTGTGTGTGTGTGTGGGTGTGTGTGGGGGGGTAGCTAATGCCTGTGAGGCTAAAATGGAAAGATTTGCTGAGTTCAAGGCTAATCTGGGCTGTAGAACAGGACCTTAGGTGGTTCTCTCAGTGCTCACACTAGGGTCATAGTTCTAGGAGGGAGTTCTCAGTTTCTGAAGCATTCTACTACCAGAAGTGGAAGCAAGGCTGAGCAGCAGGGAAGGTGTTGTGGGGATGAGGTCATGGGTAATTACCTCAGGTAATAGGGGCGGAGTCACTGCAGACAGTTTCATGCACTGTTCTGCTTGCAGCGTAGGCCCTTGACACAAACCCAGAGCTTCCCAACAAATGAGCCCATGCCCACTAGTTTGTTTGTTTGTTTGTTTGTTTGTTTGGGGGGAGGGGGGGAGGCGGACGACCAGGTTTCAGGTATGTCAAAATCCATGGCGTCCCCTCCTGTCCGCAGATATTTTATCTACCGGTTCTGAAGCCCTGGCCTGACACACTGTTTTCGCCCCCTCTCCCCCTCCCCATCTCCCTTCCACCCTCCCCCATTCCTGGATCCCAGCACTAGCCACATGCATTTGTTCCCTACTTCTGTGTAGGGAAGTCTTAGCAAACATAGGTTTCTTCACTGTCTATGTTCTGGTTTTTGTTTGGTTTGTTTTCCCATACAGGATTTCTTTGTGAAACCCTGGCTGTCCTAGAGCTAGCTTTGTAGACCAGGCTGGCCTCAAACTCACAGAGATCTACTTGCCCCTGCCTCCTGAGTGCTGAGATTAAAGGTGTGTGCTGCTATTGCCACAGCTACCACCTGGCAAAAATATTTTTTTTATGAGTTGCCTTGAAGGTGTTGGTATTTTGTCATGGCAACAGAAAAGTAACTAGGTATCAGCCTCACTACTCTTGCCATTTATGGTCCATGTCCCAAAATGGGGCCAGAGGGGTCCTTTAAAGATGCAAATCAGATCAATGGCTCCTTTTTAAAATCTTCAACTAATGAATTGAAATAAATATTCTGCATGGTGGTTAGGATCACACACTCTGGTTTGGGAGATGGAGCAGTAGATAAAAGTACTTGCAGACAAGCCTGGGGATCTGATGTTAATAGTGTGGAAGGAGAGAACTGATCCATGTGAGATGTCCTTTGACCTCCACGTGTGTACAGTGGCAAGCACATGCCACACACTTCAGAATTCATTCATTAAAAATGAGCATACATTCCATTTTGTAGAGAGAATCTCTTATAAAGATCACCTATCAGTAAAAACGCCTATGGCCAATGAGCTGAGGCAGGAAATAGAAGGTGGGACACTAGTAGGAAGAGAGGGGATTCTGGGAAATAGTAAGAGATAAAAGAGAGACTTGGGGAGAGCTGAGGAAGACAAGAGGGGAACCGACTAGGGAGAGTCTCATAAGCCAGCAGGTAGATGAACTCAGAGAGATGCTGAGGGAGACACTGAGGAGACAAGAGGGCTGGGACTGAAGAAGAGGTCACTAACCACATGATAGACATAAAATAGTTTAAATGGGTTAAATAAGTTACCAGCTAGTCAGGGAATCAGCCGAAGCTATGGTCTAGGCATTTATTAGTAAATATTTAGTCTCAGAGTTGTCATTCTGGGAGCAGGACTGGAAAAGGAAAAATGGTTTATTATTATTTTTAATGCTACCTTACTAGCCACGTTGTTTCCTAATTGTGCAAATATGGGCACATTATTTAGTGGCTGTGTGTATCAGTTTTCACACAGGATTGCTTGTGTAGGTAATAATGAGTTACTCCATGCAAGGTGTAGACTAATGCCAGCAGAGAACAAGTCAAACACACATGCCAGCTCTTGCCACAGCCTTCCTGATCAGCAGGACTCCGCCCACCTCTCACAACCTTGTCTAGAGTCATCTTTCCCTATATACCCTGCTCCAGCCACACAGGCCTTCCAGGTTCTTCTGACTAGCTCTGTGCTCTTTGCCTTGAACAGTCTACCCTGGCTCTTACATGCCTGCCCCCCATAGCCCCCATAGCCCCCATAGACCCCATAGCCTCCTAGTTGCTTGGTTACTACCTTCCTGAATGTATGTTTGTATGTATGGGTATATATGTGCGTATGTGCATGCTCCACATGTGTGGAGATCAGGGGGTAATTTGTAGGAATCAGTTCTCTCCTGTCAGGTTGGCCCTGGCTAACTGAACTCAGGTGGTCAGGTGGAGGCAAGCACCTTGACCTTTGTGCTAGCTCGATAGTCTCTGGTCATCCTTTCTTGTAGATTCTTCCCTGGTTCTCTTGTTACAGTATTCTGTTGGGTATACTCTGAATATTTTCTTAGTTTTGATTGTGTGTGTGTGGTGTGTGTGTGTGTGTATGTATTTGTTTTGGTACCTTCACAGCCTGCTTGGTACCCTCATTTGCTCATTATTGCAAACATAATAATACACCTAAGCATAAATTTTGAGCATAAACAAAGATAGGCACCTTTTGACTTTATCACCCCTCTATACTTCTTTTTTTTTTTTTTTTTTATTTACATTTCCGATGATTCCCCTTTTCTTTGGAAACCCCGTGTCCCCTCCCCCCCCCGCCTCTGTGAGGGAATTCCTCCTCCCACCCACCCGCCCACCCATTCCCAT
>CM052709.1:47726175-47741930 GCA_028551405.1 Uromys caudimaculatus
CCCAGGCAGAAGTTTCCTGCCACAGCCGCCCGCTTTTGGGATCCAGGGGGGTTTCTAGGCCCGCCTACCTCGGTCCCTGTGTCTCGCGGGTTCGGGGCAGTACCTGGTGACCCCTCTATACGTCTTTATGCATCTTGAAAGGAAGAGAATCCACAGTCAAGGGGAGCCCTAAGAAGTGACACATAAAGTGGAGTGGGAGACTATATCTGAGGACATAGACTATATCTATCTCGAGTGTGTGAGGCTGAGAGCGTGTGGAAGGTCACTGCAGGGGAAGATCTTAAAATGGTAGTGTCAGCTCTGACAGGCTCAGTGAGGTAGGTAACTTCAGTATATCCCTTCCCCTCCACCCCTGTTTGTGAAGCATTTTCTCCTGTGTGATTTGTAAGCCAATGTATTTAAGCTTCTGGGCAATGTTGAGCTTTGTACTTCATTTCTCCACAGTGAACTAATTTCTGACAGTATTTGTGATGAAGGCAGAAGCAAGATGGAACAAATATGCATTGTTTCCCTGTGTGCTTGGGGTGGCAGGCATCAAACACTCCAAACAAAGTTCAGTTCTGCCCTGCTTCTTCACACTGGCTTCTCACAGAGACACGGACACTGGTCAGTCTTCCGTCTGCAGTGTCCCTGAGCACTCTTCTGAAAGTCCTAGTGACACAGCAGTGTCCAGACCCCACAGACTGAGATGGGTGAGAAGAGGCTTAGCAGAGATGGCAAGGAAGAATGTCTGGAAAGACATTCCAGGGCTGCAGAAAGGGGAGAGCCTCCCTGGAGCTCTAGGAACTAAAGCCCCGACGGCTTCTGGCTAAGCAACTGCTGTAGCTAGTTTTATTTTTATCAGGCCAGGCCCAAGGCAGGAATGCCTGAGAGAGACTGAAAAGAATATTTTTGCTTTTCCTTAGGCTGTTTGTCACTAACTGAAAGTTGGAATGTCTCCAACTTAGACACTGCAAAGAGAAGACAGAGAAGAGAGGAGAAAAACAGCATGAGGGATACAAACCAGTCAGTCTCCAAAGAGCTGATCCATACTGAAAGTATGCCACATAAAGCACGCCAGGAAGGATGAGCCACCAGAAAATGAGCTCCTGTAGCCTCAGTGCTACACCAATGTTCTCAAGAATGTCTCGAAGCAGCAGAAAGTGAGTTTCACACCCCCCCCCCCACCCCCCGTTAGGAAACAGCCTCTGTCAGCTCATCAAATTTTCAGTAACCAGAAAACACAGAGTATTTATTGAGCACCTGTTGTGTGCCAGGCGTCTCTACAGGGCACTGTGTGGTGGCATTCCTTGGGTGTGGCTTTTAGCATTAGTTTTAGTTAAAAGGCTCTTCCTGGCATCTGTTGCCACCAGGGAAGCCATCAGAAGGCTGGGTTAAGAATAGAGTGGTCTCACCACAGTGGGCCTTTGTTCCAACCTCACCGAGCTTAAGGTGGTATCCACCCGGCTACAACCTTCTGGTGCGTTCTCTCCAGGCTGCCCACTATTTTTTTTTTATTTCTTTGAACACTAATCTTAAAGTTATTTTAAAGTCATTTTTGTGAACTCTTTGTTTTTGGGATAGATAAGACTGGTTTGTACTACATTGTACCTACAGAGAAAGACAAACAAAAGAATGGGTCTATATCTGTGAATTATTCTCCGCACAAATTATAGAATGTCAGAAATTCACTAACTATATACATTGTGCCTACTGCTATAAATTGGGATAATACATCAAATATGGGTATTAACTACAGGATGTTGCCCTGAGCTTCCTGACTGGGTTATTCTAGTGCACTGTACATGGAAATTTCTACTGGCCAATCTCCCCATGGTGTGTCTATTCCTAATGGTTCCCTATGCAATAGCAAACCTTACATTACAATTCTACACCTGCATGGGATTTCCATTTGCTCTTAAGGATAGTAAAGTCAATCTCTCTCTCTCTCTCTCTCTCTCTCTCTCTCTCTCTCTCTCTCTCTCTCTCTCTCCTCTCTAGCCCTGGCTGTCCTGGAACTAGCTCTGTAGACCACACTGGCCTGGAACTCAGAGATCCTCCTGTCTTTGCCTGCCAAGTGCTGGGTTTAAAGGTGTGCACCACCACACCACGCTTGTTTGACTAATGTTTTTAAAGACAGGATCTCACTATTATCCCTGACTAGCCACCACCATCCAGCAATAGTAAAGATTTTCTTAAAAATTTTTAAATATTAGCCAGGCAGTGGGAGACAGAAGCAGGAGGATCTCTGTGAGTTTGAGGCCTTGAGTTCCAGGGCTACACAGAGAAACCCTGTCTCAGAAAACCAAACCAAACCAAACCAAACCAAACCAAACCAAACCAAACCAAACCAAACCAAACCAAACCAAACCAAACCAAACAACAAGAAAGCGCTCTCTCTGCCTGTTTGTTGTATGTGTAAGGGGGGCACATGTGTGTCACGTGCATGCCCTCTGCATCCATGTGGAGGTCAGAGTTCTACTTGGGGAATTGGCTTTTTTTCTTCTATCGTGGACCCTGGCGCTTGAGGCTAGGCTGCAACCTCCTTTACCTGCTGAGCCATCTTGCTGGACAAAGCTTTTGAATTAAAGTTGTACAATGACTAGAATATATTTTTAAAAGAATACCCATCCTTATAGTGATAGAACTTGAAAGGCAAAAATATTTTCAGCAGTTTTGATACAAATCCAGATTATTTACATATAAATACATTACTAATGTAAAACTCACCTTTAGGTGTCTCCCAGCATACAAAAGAGTCAATTAAAGAGAAGCCTTGCTTATAATAAAATGTGGTTAGTTCTAGCCAGTTGGCGTCCAGCGCGCTGATGACAGCTCCCTTCCTCGTCACTTTCATGGACAGGACGCCTTCCTGATAGGTCCAGCAGGCCGAATCCCCCTCAAAAGCATTGAAGACCATGTACAGCTTATTATCCGGGGCTAGGCATTCAGGGAAAAGGGAAGAACATAATCTTACTGTTCAAAATTCTGAAACACTTTATTCTTTATGAGACATTACAAACATACAAATAAATATAGAAAATAATAAAATAGCCACTGCTCAATTAAAAAATACGTGTGTATATCTGTGTACATGTTTACACGTGTGTATATCTGTGTACATGTTTACACGTGTGTATATCTGTGTACATGTTTACACGTGTGTATATCTGTGTACATGTTTACACGTGTGTGTATCTGTGTACATGTTTACACGTGTGTATATCTGTGTACATGTTTGTGTTGAGCTCCTGTGTTTGGCTGCATGTACACATGCATGTACACATGCAGAGACCAGGGGTTGGTGCTGCAACTGTCTCAGTTCTTCTGTACCTTAGGTTTTGAGTTAGGGTCTCTAACTGACCCAGAGCATATGATCTGGCCATCTTGTCTACTTGTCCAGCACTGAGGTTACACGCATGCACTTCTCATCTGATTTTTGTGGGATAAATGGGCACCAAACTCAAGACTTGGTATTTGTGGGAAAAGTGCTGTACTGACTAAGCCATCGCTACACCCTCCCCACTCGAACTCAGTTTAACCAAATGTTAACATTCAACACACTGGCCTTGAACTATTTCTTCACTGAAATAAGACAATAGACACAGTGGAGCCTACTATGTAGTAACTATCTAGTAGTATATAGCCTCCAATTCCAACCTCTAAAAATAACTGCTAGGATGAACTTGGTATTTATTGTTCTCAAGAAAGCTTTTAGTTTTTAGATGTACAGTTATTTACTGTATAAATATTTTACCATTTATAAAAATGCTTTAACAGGGACCAAGGACTTAGCTCAGTGGTAGAGTACTTGCCTAGCAAGCACAAGGCCCTGGGTTTGGTTCTCAGCTCAACAACAACAACAACCCTAAAACAAACAATCAAAACACAAAAGGCCAACCCAGCACAACTTTAACAGTGTACTGTTTCAAATTCATCTCTAGAAGATAGTGCTCAAATGTACGTATAGGACACTGAACATGTCTCAGAACCAGAAAGCCCAAACTCAGGCTGGGAGCATCTGTCAACTCGCTGGAGTTTCGTTTGTGCCAGGTACTGGGCTGCTTCCCTTTTTACAACCTGTGAGAGAGGCTCTGCAACTGTCTCCTTTTTAGAAAGAAATTGAGGCGTTCATCTCCAGAGTCCATGGTAACTTACAGTTTACACAGTCTTTAGTTTTCTTTGATGTTGCTTAAAAACCAAAAAACATTCCTGGAAAGATGCCAAGGAACTTTTACACAGTCAAAAATAAAAGAGCTAAATACTCTCAATTTCTTGGGAAAACTTGAGACTTGGCGGAGAAGAACAAAACTATTGTCTGCAGTTATTTCTGACTGTGGGCACTATTGTTACACTAACTGGCTCATTGTCATGTCCCATCGTCATAGATTCTAGCGATGATCAAAGCGAGTCCCTTGGTTTCCATGGGGGGAAAACACGCAGGAAACGGGAAAGGCCTGCCCTGCAATTCTCACACCCCGTTTACCAAGCTGCTTCCTTGGTCAGCTCACTGCTTTCTTTGGAGAAGAGGGCGAGGACGACTGGCTCGCTGGGCCACCGGGAGAACCGATGCCTGAAACATTGTCCTGCCGTACTTCTGGCTATAGTAACTTAAAAACAACCCACAAGTTTAGATTAGTTCACTATCCCTATGACCTTCTGATAGTAACTTTGTCTTGTAGTTCTTTAAAATAACTGTAGTTGGGGACCGTAAGAATACAGTCTCTTCCCACGCCACGCAGTTACCTTCTCCCCGCTTTGGGTTGGAGTAGCTGGGACTGTTGTTCCCCTCTGTCTGATGCTGTCCACTTTCATGTTGCGGTTCGTCTTCCACTCCACTTTCGGACAAGTGTCCACCGAGGGCTCCTTCGTTCCAGACTTTGCAGTTGTCTTGTGAACCGTGTCTCATGTGTAGCTCCGACTCTGCAACTCCATCATGGCTGGCTCCATTACAGTGCTTAGGTGGCAAGGAGTTCTGTGAGATGAGCCCAACAAACTTCATCCCTCGTTTAGCAGCAGCATTAATCTGGGGTTTAAAGAGATGGCAGGACCAAGGTAAAGCCCATGTACGACCCAGCCTACTAACCTTCAGTTTCCGAGGAGGCTATTAGAAGACAATAAACTGAGTAGTAACCAAGGCACACCTTGAAGCCAACTGAGAACCCCTGAAGTAGTACACTGCCCCAAAGATCGGGTCTCAGTGTCAGCAGGATTTGTCAAACACAACTGATCTGGTTTAGAAATGATAAAAACAGGACCCTATTCTCCTCTGAAATTCTGCCACATTTGGCAAGATCTAGTAATTTTATAGCATGGGTTTTGGAGGCTATTAACAATGATCTTTCTGGTTGGAGCAAAATTAAAGACTATTCCAGAACACTCCCAAAGTAACTGAAACAAATACAACCTCACTATTAAAGACATTAATTGAAAAGCAAAAAGCACACAGCACTATTTGATGTTGATTCTGAAAGACTTTAGAAGATCAGTTCTTATAAATACGCACATAGAAAGTACAATTCCAGTTCACGGCAGCTGAAATGCAGCTTTCCAGCTGGCTTATGCCTCATGTCTGCCACTGACCTGGGCCAATACACAGAATTAGATTTATCCTGTCAGTCAGTCAACAGTCTCTGGGGCAGGAGGCGTGAAACAATGTGGGATCTTAGTAATAGTGAGTTCCACGCTCAGTACTGTTCCACTCTCATTCTTGTGACACTATCATCTCAAAGCACACAACACCCAGGACCTAAGGGTGACAGTGTTCTGTGTTCAGCTGGCAGCACTCCTCAGGGCAAAGGCTGTGCCTTCTTTGCTGTCTTTTGTAAATACTTATTAAATAAGTGAAAATGAAGTTTTTGTTTTTGTTTGGTTTTTTTGAGACAGGGTTTCTCTGTGTAGCTCTGGCTGTCCTGGAACTCACTCTGTAGACCAGACTGGCCTCGAACTCAGAGATCAATCAACCTGCCTCTGCCTCCTGAGGGCTGGGGTTAAAGGCGTGGGTCACCATGCCTGGATCAGCAGTGTTGGTTTTTCATGGTCACTGATTTAAACATCTAAACTAAAAGTTTTAAATTACATGGAAATCCTGACAGAATGAAATGGGATTTTCAAAGGCAGGGAGAGCTGAAGAAAATGCAGAGCAATGCAATCGAAGGAGCTTCAGGAGCCAGCCCGGAAGGTGGAGGCGGCCAGGAGCCAGAGCCCCGGACTATGCCGGCCTGGCCTCCTTCCTCTAAGAGTTAACACTGTGTGGATACTCGGCTGTAACTACACACTTTCCCTCTCCCAGGTGTACTGGGAGAAAAGAGGAGCTATGAGAGGGCTTGCAGTTCTAGAAGGAGGAAGGGTAAATTTCTTGTCACTGTCTTCTCTAGGTATTGGTTTCAGTGGAGACATTCAAGTCAATCTTTCTTTCTTACCGTAACACATACTTCTTTTTCCTGGAAAAGTCTGTGAACAAATATATTGATGTCTTTTCCATTTTAACTTGGAGGATGACTAATTTTAATTACATCTCTCTATCTCTCTCTCTCTCTACCTCTGTGTGCTTGTGTGTTAGGATGTGATGCACGGGTACTGCTCAAGGGACAGCCTGCAGGAGTTCTCTTCTTCTATCGGAGTTCCAGAGACTGACCTCTGGCCACCGGCTTTGGGAGTCATGCCTTACCTCTTAGTCTGTCTTGCCTGCCTTGGAGGACTGATATTTTTAAATGTGGTGCTTTAAAATCCCGAGGGGGAAAAAATGCAAGCTGAATATTAAAAATAGAATGGTCAGGGGTGGGATCTAGCCCAGAGTAAAACGCCAGCGTGCATGAGGCGTGCATGTTCAATCCTCAGTACCACAAACAAGGAAAGGACTAAAAATAGAGGAGACATTAATATATTGTTAAAGCATGACCTGAACATTAACTGTTCAACAATCAAGTGCCCACACAAAGTGGCTGTTCAAAAATAATATTTGGCATTCACCAATTGCTCTTGCTCATGCCCAGGGCAATGTTGGTATATTTCACGTGTATGCTTCCTGAAGCTTTTCACTTAAGAATCCCATTACTCTAATTGCTGAAACAACAGCGCTTTCCTGTGTAAGTAGGTCTTTAACTGTGTCCAGGAAGTTAGCTTCAAAACAAGCGCCTGATGGTTGTCTATCAAGACTCAATTAGTAGCTACATTTTTGTTTTCAAAAGAAGCTGTCTGGAGTGGATTTATTCCCAGAAAGGGGGAAACCAGCATAGTAGCAGTAAACAGTTTGTGTACTCTGTAAAACCTGGACTTTCCCTAACAGCACAGCTGAATGGTAACCCTGTACCTAAATGGGAACATGGTTAGCAGCTGTTAGTGGGAGACACACACCACAGGTGGTCCTCCACAGGTGGTTATTCACTGCTTGAAGTCAGCAACAGAAACAACTTCGCCCTTTCTTTTTCTCTTTATAACCCAGGCTGGTCTGGAACTCCGGGTCTCTCTGCCACAGCCTCCTGTGTGCACAAAGGCTCCGCACACCTCACTCCGGTCTCACAATTTTTACCTGAAGGAAAGTGCCTTGGGTTCTTGACGCTATATATTTAAATTAAATTAAGGCTAGCTGGCTGTGCTGCTATTTGACTTAACTCCAGCACTCAGAGGCCCAGCTAGGCTGATCTCAGTGAGTTCAAGGCCAGTGTGGTCTAAAATCAGCCTGTGGGTCTCCTTTGGCAAACCTCTATCTCTAAAAATATATAAAATATGATTCATAGCAGTAGCTAAATTACAGTTTTGAGGTAGCAATGAAAATACTTTTCTGGCTGGGGGCATCATAACATGAGGGACTGTCTTCAGGACTTGCAGCACTAGGAAGGTAGGGAACCACTGGTCTTCAGGAGAGCTCCAGGGCAGCTAAGACTACAGAGGGAAACTGTTTAAAACCCCAGGGCTAAGAACTTAGAATACCAATGTGACTAAAAGCAACTTCACAAAAACTTCCATCAATTTAGAATATTTACGGATATATAGGTTTTTTTCTTGGTGTAGTCAATCTACATTTGGTGTTCAATTTTTTTAATTTATGCAGCTTTCAAAGTATACATTATTGCAATTTTCCCTCCATCTCTTTTCATGTTAATTTTTCTTAAAAAATAAACATAATGTTTTTTTCTAACACCTCCATTCACAATTGAATATGTCTACTTTTTTTGTTTTTGTTTTTGTTTTTTATATATAAATAAAAAAAGAAAATCTTTTTATCTCATCTGAAACTTTTGGAATCCCTTTCCACAGAACAATTGCCTGCTCCCCTAAGTATGGACTAAAATACAGGTATTCTTTCTTTCTTTTTTTTTTAAAGATTTATTTTATGTATGTGAGTACACTGTAGCTGTCTTCAGACACACCAGAAGAAGGCACCAGATCCCATTACAGATGGTTGTGAGCCACCATGTGGTTGCTGGGAATTGAACTCAGGACCTTCTGGGAGAGCAGTCAGTGCTCTTAACTGCTGAGCCATCTCTCCAGCCCAAAAATACAGGTATTCTTACCATTTCCTGCTGCTACATTTGTCATTCAACTTCTATGCAGCTGAACTTCCTTCTGCTACCTCTAGTCTGTCCCACTGGCTCTTATTTATGATTCTGTGATAGCTATTCTTGGTTGTCAATTTGACAGGATCTCGAGCTAATTAACAGTCAAGTTGATGGCACACCTGTGAGGACTTTTCTTGCTCAGTTTAATGGGAGTGAGAAGACCCACCCTAAATGTGGGTGGTCCTTAAAAAAATATAAAAAACAAAACAAAACAAAACAGAACAAAACAAAAAGCCAGGCAGTGGTGGCCCATGCCTCTATCCCAGAATTTGGGAGGCAGAGGCAGGTGGATTTCTGAGTTTGAGGCCAGCCTGGTCTACAGAGTGAGTTCCAGGACAGCCAGGGCTACACAGAGAAACCTTGTCTCGAAAAAACCAAAAACCAACCAACCAAACAAAAAATGTGGGAGGTCCTTCTGGTGGCAGCCCAGATATAGGGAATTGGAGACACAAGCCTTTTTTTTAAAATTTTTTTTATTCCTTCTGCCTTCTTGCCCTCATGTGCTGCTCAGTTCATCTATGCTGGCACCAAATTGCTGCTGCTAGTTTTGGTGACATTAAAGCCCTGCTTCTTCAGCCTTCAAAAAGGGACTGAAGACAAGTGGCTTTCCAGAATCTTCTAGGCCTTCAGCATCCAGCTGAGACTGGTAAGGCATCTGGTCTTGTGGAAGAGACTGCTACTGGGTATGCAGCAGCCCCCATATGAAGGTAGCCATTGCTCTCCTGCTTAGCCCGTGCTACATAATCAACCTGACAACCCCTTCAGTGCACTCATTCTCCATGCTCTTCCTCCAGAGGATCCTGGCTAATGCAGAGTGGACTCTCTACAGTTTGACTCACGTGCTCTACAGTTTGAATTCTGTGGAATAAGTCATCTTTGGTTTCTTAATCTTTTGGATCCTCCTCTGTAGCCCAGGCTGGCTTTGAACTCATACTGTAGCTGAGGATGACCTTGCACTCCTGGTCCCTCCCCTTGCACAGTGCCAGGGGTACAGGCCTGTGCTACCATGCCTGGGTCCCCCATGGTTTTCAGGTAAGAAAGGATTGTTTCCTAGCTGCCCCGAGGAAGGCACTCAGTTCCTCTTCACGCAGTACCTGGTCTATGAGTTCCTTTGCCGCATCATTCGCTTGTGTCTCACAAGGCAGTGGACGCTCCTCTATCACAAGCCTTGCGCGCCTTTGTCCGCCTGCTGCTGAATGCTTGGGGCTGCAAGGAGAACAGGGGCGTGGTCAGAGGCAAACTACTGCTTTCCAGCTATGTCCCTAGGAAAGCCTTGAGCAACTCCAGAGTAAGGTCAAGGCTTGCACTTTGTTATTTCATTCTCGATGTTTATCTCAAACAAAGTGCCCCCTCCCCCCCAGATTTCTGTTACCTTACATTTCCTTAATTTAAGCTTCCAGCAATTTAAAGTCCTAATTTAATGAAGCACAGAAGCGCGACAAGCCTATTTAAAAGCAGATAAGCATGCCTGTCTTTCCCCATTTTTTTTTTTTTCTTTACCGATCTCAATAACTTTTGCCAAGTTGTAGCCACTGCTGAGCCTATGTAACACTAAAAGCAGGAAAGGCCGTTTGTACACAGTTGATGGAAGTTGTAATCAGGACGTAAGCATTACTGCAGTGTAAAAATGTCAAAAATGTAAAAAGCGTGCTTAGTAATGCTTGGAATGGAAACATTTATATTCTAGTAAAGGCTGAAGTCCATACACACTCGTGTGTGCCTGTGCATGTGTACGTGAATTGTGTGCATATGTCTGTGAGTGTGCATGTGGGTGAATGTGTGTGTGAGTGTGTGTATATGTGCAGGTAGTCACTGCCTCTTAAAAACCAGACTAAAGGGGCTGGGGCCACGGCCCAGTGGTAGAGTACCTTCCTAGAATGTGCAAGATCTTGGATTTGATCTTTAGCAGTGAACGACAAAACCTCCAAACCTTTCTGCTTCTCCCCAACCCCCCAGGACAGGCTTTTTCTGTGTAGCCCTCGCTGTCATGGCACTTGCTCTGTAGACCAAGCTGGTCTTGAACTCAGAGATCTGCCTACCTCTGCCTCCTGAGTGCTGGGACTAAAGGCGTGCGCCAACACCACCCAGCTTTTTTTTTTCTTATGTGTCTCAGGCAGGCCTCAAACTTAATATGTAGTAGAGAATGACTTTATCTTTTGACCCTCCTGAATGCTGGAATGACAGGTATGTGAGCCTATGTCTGGTTTCTGTGGTACCAGAAAATGAGCCCAATTCTTCCCACACACTAGGGAAGTGCTCCATCAACTGAGCTACATCCCTAGTCCACCATCTGAAGATTTCAAAGACCTGCTCTCTCTTCTTCCCTCCTTTCCGGATTTTTCTGTCTTCTCACCCTCTAAAAATTCATTGTGTGTCTGCATGAGTGTGTGTGTGTGTGTGTGTGTGTGTGTGTGTACAGTGTGCACATTGGTCAGAGGGCAGCTCTGTGGGGCTGGCTCGCTCCTTCCACTCTTTATGTGCTCTGGGATTGAACTCAAGCTAAAAGCTTGCAAGGCTGGTATTCACTGTACCTCTCCCAGCCGGAGGTCCCAAAGACACTTTTAATAAAGACGAAGAATTGTGCGAAACTTTTAAATATATTAATTTAAGGCAACATTATGACCATTTTCATTCTTCATTGGAGAGACTCAAAGCAGCTGCGAAGGTCTGAATGCGAGTGGCCTCCTAGGTTCATCTGTGTGCATGCTTAGCCTTCAGTGGATCTACCAGGAAGGACTAGGAGGTGTGGTTTGTTGGAGTAGGTGTGTCACTGCCAGAGGGCTTTAAAGTTTAAAACCTAGGCAATGTTTCTTCTTCTGCCTTCTGCCTGCAGCTACTGCTCCAGCACCATGACTGTATGTGTTCTGTAAGCAACCCCCTAATTAAATGGTTTCTTTTTTAAAGAGTTGCCTTGGTCATGATGTCTCTCCACAGCAATAGAACAGTAACGAAGACAGCTGTTTTCTTGTGGAGCTAAGACTCAAACCCAGGGCCTTGCACAAGTGTTGTGACACAGAACTATGTAGTCATCCCAAAAGGGAGGACCTTAAGACCCCATTTTGCTTGTGAAAAGAATAGCTTCAATCCCAAGAATCCCTCATCCCCCATCTTATTTAGGGAAAACATTGCCAATATGTCTATTTAGTTTATGAGAACTTGGCATGGTAGTTCTTTTTGCTATGAGAGGTTTAGGATGCAGGCTAGCTTCAGCTGTCATTCCTTTTTTTTTTTTTAAGATTTTTTTTTTTTTTTTTTTTTTTTTGTGTATGTGGGTATACTGTCGCTGTCTTCAGACACACCAGAAGAGGCCATCAGATCCCATTACAGATGGTTGTGAGCCACCATGTGGTTGCTGGGAACTGAACTCAGGACCTCTAGAAGAGCAGTCAGTGCTCTTAACCACTGAGCTATCTCTCCAGCCCCCTCAGTTGCCATTCTTAAAGAGAACACAGGTAGCTGGAAGAACTCTGAGAGAGGCTGCCTAGACTTGACCAGTTTGCTTAGGCTAATTGCTGATCCGTATCTTCTGGTGGTTTCTGTAGGAGTTACTAGACACCCAGCTTCACTAGGCATTTCTTGGATCTATCACCCCTTCCTTTTGCTTGCTCACGCCCTCGCTTGGTATTTATTTGCCTCCAAAGAGTAAAGACAACGTTGAGGGTGGGGGTTGTTCTGGCTCTTTTCTTTTGAGCTAGAATCTTTCTATGTAGTCCACAGCAGTGCTGCATTTGAGGTACCCATGCCTCACCCACCTCCCGAATGCTGGGGTTACGTGCACCGACCCCACAAGATGTGCCATTTTGAACCAGTCTCCATTATTCTCCATCATTCTTTCAAATTTTCTTTTCTTTTAGTCTTTAACAACAACAACAACAGCAACAGCAACAAACCTGCTGGGTGGTGGCGCACACCTTTAATCCCAGCACTTGGGAGGCAGAGGCAGTCCTCTAGGTTTGAGACCAGCCTGATCTACAGAGCAAGTTCCTGGATAGTCAGGGCTACACAGAGAAACCCTGTCTCTAAAACAACAACAACATAAGAAAAAAAAAAGGTTAAAGAACGCCATCACTCCCACTGCCTCTGAGATAACTTTCCTCAAGCTTACCTGAGCTTTTGCCGGGACAGCACCGCCCTGTACAGGTGACTTGCTGGGAGGTTCTTCTGCTGCCCCACAGGTTGTATAACTGGGTGTATGGCCCCAACAACATAGCCCTTAAGATAATAGTCTTCCACTTTAGCAACTATATCCAGGACTGAATTTATCTTGATGACTTCTGGATTTGTTGAAGCTGAGATACCAAGAATGAAGAGAAAATTTCACATTGGTAATATTGAATTCTCCCTTATTTCTATCTGTATGTGATAACATTAGTGAACAGGAGAGGCAACACATGGCTTAATTTTGAGTAAGACACACTAACATGTGTTATATATATATTTCCTATTTCAAGTGAGATTAAATGTGTTCAGGTAGTGTGACTGTAGACTGAACCTATTTTAGACAATAGCACAGGTGACTGACCCAACTGAGAGATACACAATGTTGCCAGTATATCCAGAACCAGAATGCCCTACATGTTCCTTTTTCAACAGAAAAGCATTACTATGTAGGGTTTTACTTAAGTGACTGGATCACCTTTAAAAGAGATCAATGACATACATCAAAATGATAATTTAAAGAGTCAATAGTTTTTATGACTAGGATGAGATGCATGATTTTTTTTTTTTATTATTTTTAGTAGCATTAGTATTCTTTTTGTTTTTTGAGACAGGGTTTCTCATTGTAGCCCGGGCTGTCTGGAATGCTCTGTAAACCAGGCTGGCCTTTGAACTCACAAAGAGATCGGACAGCCTCTGCCTCCCTTGTTCTGGGATTAAAGGAGTGCTCCACCATGCCTGGAAGAGACACACGATTTCTTAAAGAGACAGTCTCTATAAGTGTAAAAACTAAAAAGGGGAGAAATTGTATTTCCTAGACAGAAATCATTAAAGAACAGAACTAGGTGTAGATGAAATTTAAAAGCAAAACTACCATGTAACTGATGTGCCCCTCGCACATCTCCGAAACTCTCTAAGAACGTACTTGTGTTGACTAGAAGGGAAAAAGGAAAAGTGGTACACAGCTGGAGAGCATGTCTCCACAGTTCTAGACGGATCATTTAAATAGCTCCATTTTCTGTAATACTTCGCATTTTATGGAGGACAATAAGGGTTATTATCCAGAAGGAGACCTGGAATTGATTAGTAAGAAAACAGGAGCCGGGCAGTGGTGGCCACGCCTTTAATCCTAGCACGAGGGAGGCAGAGGCAGGCGGATTTCTGAGTTCGAGGCCAGCCTGGTCTACAGAGTGAGTTCCAGGACAGCCAGGGTTACACAGAGAAACCCTGTCTCGAAAAACCAAAAACTAAAACCAAAAAACCCCCAAAAAACCCCCACGAAATTCATTCCAGGTAAGGACTGGACTGGCTTTGCATGGGCTAGTGGAGTCCAGTGCGGAAGGAATTATTGCTGAGTGCCTGAGCACCGGAAGAAGGTTAAGAAGCAGATGAGGAAGAAGGGTCAGAGGAAGTTCCCGGGCCCTCACACTAACACTCACATGATGGAACAGTTGCACAGCAGTGCGCACTCACCCCGCTGCTCAAATGAAAAGGAAGCACTCTACAGAGAGTCCTGCGGCCAGCACTATCCATTTCCTTCCGCTTTAGTCCTTCTTGGATTTCAGCTAATATCCTACATCTAAAGTATTTTCTTCATCATAATGAATGGACATGAAAACAAAGACGACGGTCCTGGACTTTGAAGAAGCATCTGGTCTCCGAGTAAACACCCAGCCCCGCCCGTCTGCCTGTGTGGCAGGCTTCCTTACCCGGCTGGCTTTACTCATTTAAAACATTTGGTCTAAAACCCTGACTTTTTAAAAGAAAGCAACTTAGGAACTATACAATAATGTGGAACAAATTCTCAGGACCAGAGAATGAAATATAATGTAAAGTTATCTTTAGCACTAGGTGCCAACTGTATATAACGTTAAAGAAAATTATGGCCATTTAATGGCTTACATGGCAATGGGACAGGGAGAGGAGAAGGTAGCACAGCATGCAGGACCTCCAGTCCTCCTGTCAGCCTCCCTCTAGTGCACTTCACTTTGACACGTGACAGCTTGGAGTTCTGAACCTGTCGCTCTGTCTTACCACAATAAGCCTTTGTCCCTTCCCTGTCCCCAACCCCAAGTTACTCACTCCTCCTTCAGCCCAGGAAGTGGCATTATTAGATGTTGCCTTGCTCGAGTGGGTGTGTCAGTGTGGGCGTGGCTTTAAGACCCTCATCCTAGCTTCCTGGAAGTCAGTATTCTGCTAGCAGCCTTCAGAGGAAGATGTAGGACTCTCGGGTCCTTCTGCACCATGCCTGCACGGATGCTGCCATGCTCCCATCTTGATGATAATGGACTGAACCTCTGAACCTGTAAGCCAGCCCCGACTAAATGTTGTTTTTTATAAGAGTTGCCTTGGTCATGGTGTCTGTTCACAGCAGTAAAACCCTAACTAAGACACTCTCTAAGGGCACCTGCTGTGACTTTCCTCAATGATGGGTCATGACTGCAAGTGTAAGATAAAATAAACCCATTTCTTTCCAGGTTGTTCTTAATCATGGTGTTTGCTATATCAACAGGATGACAAGCTAGGACAGGATTTGGTGAAGAGCAACAGTGTGACTTTTGTCCAAAGGCTTTACTGAGCTGGCCTTGCTTCTCTGGCTGGCTTGGTAAGAGTCACTATTAGGGGGGACCTCAGCTTGGGCCATAGCAAATTAGCGCCAGGACAAAGATACCCTCCCAGCAGCTTGGAAAAGCCGGGAGTGGGTCCAAGACAACCTCCACAGCTCACCAGGAACTGCTCTGAACCTGGGAGACACAGGGACCGAGGTACGTGGGCACAGAAACCCCCTGGAGGCGGAGACCTCTGCCTGGGCCACCAGGAGTCCATAGCCAAAGAACACCTGAAAAAAGCTACCCTTCCAGGAGCTTGGGAAAGCAGTGAGTGGGGTTAAGGGGAGCAACACCTCTCACCCGGACCCGCCCGGATCCTCCGGGACCCAGGACCTGAGAAGCGGGGGACACAAAATCTCTGAACCTTCCGGTTTCCACCTGTGGGCGGAGACCTCTGCCTGGACCACCAGGAGTCCATAGCCAAAGAACACCTGAAAAAAGCTACCCT
>CM052709.1:47742430-47816428 GCA_028551405.1 Uromys caudimaculatus
TGGGGATGGGTGGGCGGGTAGGTGGGAGGAGGAATTCCCTCACAGAGGCGGGGAGGGGGAGGGTATAGGGGGTTTCCAAAGAGGAGACCTAGAAAAGGGGAAACATTGGAAATGTAAATAAAGTATCAAAAAAAAAAATAAATAAATATAAAAAAAATAGAGTCACTATTAGGTGTGTATGTACATGCATGTGTGTGTATGTGTATATGTGTGTGTTCACATGTATATGTGCATGTTGATGTGTATATGCATGTGTGTGTGTGCATGCATGTGTGTGTGTGTGTGTGTGTGTGTGTGTGTGTGTGTGTGTGTAGACCAGGGGTCTTGTTGCTAATCTCCATCTCAAATTCAAAAGTTTTGTGGAGAACTTCTTTTCATGTTGTCCCTCTATCTGAATGTTTTCAACAGTGTTGGGTTGGTGACTGTTAGGTATTCAAACCTAATTGTTCTCACTGTGAGGAGGGCAGAGCAGGACACACTCAGCAAGGGCTTTTCAACCACACTCCAAGAGTGGAGTAATTAATTACGCATCTATGTCAGGCCCAGCCTTTGAGGACAAGCCTTTGATTTGATGTCCTTATGTAGGGCAGTAATATCAGAGCTTTAAACACAGGAGATGAAGGGGGAGGTGGTGGCTGTTTCTGGTCCACAGGCAGTGAGCAGCAGCTTTAAGCTTTTTTGCTTGCCTGAGGCTGCACAAGCACTTGGGAAGAGGGAACACATGGTGTTTATGGCCTTGTGGGTGTGTCTGGTTACTAGTAAATTAATGCTACCTGATCTGTAAAAGCCTTGGTCTATCTTACAGGGCCATTGTGATGAAGCAGTCTGTAATTGTTTTGAAAATTATACAAATGCTAAGAGAACTTTTATTGCTACAATTAAACATGTTGAGGACTGAATAACATGGTCTCTTCTCAAAGCTTCTAAAATGAAATATCTGTTGATGCTTTTCATACCCCTTTGCTAAAAAGCTTCAAAGAGTGAACTTTTAAATGCCAGTCAGTGGACATGGTGGCTCATGCTTGTCATCCCTACATTTGGAAGGCTGACACAGGAAGATTACCACAAGTTCTGAAGCTGCCTGTGTTACATAAATGTGTTCAAGCTAGGCTGGGCTATAGCATGAGGCCTTAAAAAAACCCCAAATTACTAAAAAAGATACAAAGCCACACTCCACCATAAAGCTGAGCAGTTGTTAAATCCTGAATGTTTGGCCCTGATGACATAATGCTATGAGAACTACATATGTTCATTTCTGCCAGCCTACCTCTGAGGACTGGTTTATATTTATGGAATGCATCTAAAATTGTCATCTTAAGTAAAAACAAAATGTGCAAACTCCAGCAAGCAACTTCGCCATGGTTTAAAGGGGGATGGCCCGGCACCCTGTACGGCTTCCCCAGCAACTGTAGAGCAGAGTTAATTCCTACAAGTGCCACACCCTATGTGAACAGGTCATGTCCAGTTCTTGATCCCGGAAAACCCTGCACGGGGGGTATTATTGCCTGACAGGGCAACTCAAGGAGAGAGATTAGGACCCTGATTTATTGTTAGTGATTTCTGAACCCAGGCAGGACGATGTGGAAACTGGGACACTCCAGTGCTGCAGGAAGGGAAACGCCATTGGTTTGAACCACGGCTGTTGAAGATTTGTCAAAGCATGGTCCTCAACCTTCCTTTTAATATAGTCCCTCATGCTGTGGTGAGCCCCTAACCACAAAATTGTTTTCATTGCTACATCATACTTGTTATTTTGCTACTGTTGTGAATGGAAATGCAATTATCTGGTACCCAGGATATCTGCTATGTGACCCCTGTGAAAGGGTGGGGACCCACAGGTTGAGAATCACTGGTTTAGACTACGATAGACTGACAAGTATCTTAACATGTGGCTGTAAGAGGATTATGTGATTTAAGAAATCAAGAAACAGGCTACACTGTAAATAACATTTCAACCATGGTTTATTTAATGAAACTGGCCACCGCTGAAGTCACTCAGTATTGTTAAATGAAGTAACATAATGGCAGTTTTTCTTTTTCTTTTCTGTCTTCTTGTATTTTGAGGCTGGGTCTGGCCTTGAACATGGGGCCATTTATCCTGCACCAGGCTCCCGAGTGCTGGAATTAGAGGCGTGCGCTAACTTGCTTGGCACTGGACACATGACAATAGACTCCTGGCACTTTGGGAATCTTGTGACCTGCCTTCGTCTGCTTTCTCCTTCATGTATGGAAGCTTCTCTCTGCTTTGTGTGCTGCCCCCACCCCCTCTCTCCACAGAATTCCTCCTGCTTCTGGCCTCCAGTCACCCTGACTGTCTGCCTTGTTTGCTTTATCTCCAACCATGTCCCCATTCACTCTTTCAGCTGTTCTCTGGAGGGTGGGCATAACACACACAGGAAACAAGCACAGAACAGACTTAAAACTACCAACTCTCAGGTGACGATTATCCAATGAAAAAGTGAGACAGTGGCCCACTCTCCCGAGACCTCCCATTCCACCCCTCCCAATTTGGTTCCCTCTTCCCCCCACAAGCCTTGACAGTCCAGTAATCACTCCTTGCTCTTCCCGTAGTGCTGCAGACTAGGAACACAGCCTCAATCTCTACAGTTCAGTGTCCGGCAGAGACTATGAGCTAAAGGAGTGGCCTGCCCCGGGGCAGAACAACTGGTGGATGTCTTGAGCCTTATGAAATGGAATCATACAGAGGCTACTCAGTGTCTCACTCTACACGCAGTGTTGGGCTTGCCTGGGAGCAGGGTTGTGCTTTCATTGCACTGTAAGAGTGTCAGCAAAGGACAGCCTTGGGGTTTGGCTGTGTATCCCTTTCGGCTGCTCTAACAGAGCGTGCAGAGTTGATCAGGTGTGATTGAGGCCACATGGCTCAGAAAGCCTACCACGTTTATAGTTTGGTCCTTTACAGAAACCATTAGTGGATGTTTGCAGTCCAATGGTCACTCATGCCTGTGGTTTGGGAATTCCCAATTGCTTGACTTGGCATTCTTGGGCACCACATAGTGTATATGGGCACAGGGCATATCTTCAGTTAAATAGAAAATGTCAATTGTTTTTCAAATGATTATAACACTATACTGACACCTGATATTGGCAATCTTTCAAAATTTTAGCTATTCTGGGTGTTTTGTAGTAGTGGTTTTAATATGCATGTTCTTGATCATCGATGACTAGAATAGTTTCACATGTCTTTTGGCCACTTGGATTTCTGGTTTGTCTGTCCAGATTCTTGTCTCTTCTTTTATTGAGCTGTCTTTTCCTTTTTTTTGGTTTTTCAAGACAGGGTTTCTCTGTGGAGCCCTGGCTGTCCTGGAACTCACTCTGTAGACCAGGCTGGCCTCGAACTCAGAAATCCACCTGTCTCTGCCTCCCAAGTGCTGGGATTAAAGGCGTGCGCCACCACTGCCCGGCTCTGTCTTTTCCTTATTATTTTGTAGTGGTAGTTTAAATACTCAGCACAGAAGCCTTACTGAGTCGTACTCATTCTTTACACCTCAGATAAGGTGGCACTTCTGAAGACTCTTTCTGGACCTGCCCACTCAGGTCCATGGCCTCTGCAGTCCCAGGCTGCATCACAGGGCATAGTGTGAAAGAACACTGTGACTGCATGTTTCCTTCCCAATTCCTGTCACAGGAGCTCTTGCAGAGGTATTCTGCTCACACACAGAGAACCAGGCAATTTTACAGTGTACACAAGAGGTACTAAGAGCATGCTCTTCCCTTGATACAAGCAGCACAGGCAGGAAAAGAAGTCGCAGAGATGATGCAGATAACTGGCAGGAATGCATACACACTGTCTGTTTTCTTGGTTTGTTTTTCAGTCAGGGCCTCATGTAGCACAGGCTGGCCACAAACTTGCTGTGCAGACAAGAAGAGCTTTGAACCTCCGATCCTTCTGCCTCCACTTGCACAGTGCTGGGATTACAGGCCTGTGTCTTCACACTTTGTTTTATGCAGTGCAGAGAACTGAACCCAAAGCTTCATGCACACTGGGCACACACTACCAACTAAGCTCCATTCCCAGCTCTGACAGTTCTAAAAGTGGGTCAGCTGCATGCTATTATTAGAGATCCCTTCCTCTCCAGACGCAGAATAGAATTCTTTTCCACAATAGTCTGTGTTTGTGAGATTTGTTATTTTTCTCAGGTGCACTGTGTCACCATTTTAAACATAATGGAACACCTTATATAGTTTAGTAAAAGAAAGAATAGAGATTATATCAATGCTGAGGAGGATCTAGTCAATTTCATTACTATGTGTTAATCTCCCCTTCCCCCCCCAGTAACACTTTATCATTTAAAAATCCTTTGATTGCCAGGGGGACGTGTCCCAGAGTATTAGATTGATACAGTCATACAAAATGCAACTTGACTTTTATTTCCCTTCACCTCTATCTCCTCCCCGCCTCTTCTTTATTTCTGACAGGTCTTGCTGTGTAGCTCAGGCTGGTCTCAGACTTACAATCTTGCTGTTTTAGTCTTCTAAGGCTTGGGATTATAGGCATACACCATCATACCTAGCTTTTTTTTTTAAACCTCTATTTCTGACCATGTATTAACTCTTGTTGACTTTCAGTGCATTCTCTGTATGGCCACATTCCTATTCTTCTTGAATGTTCTCTAACACTTTACATAACTAACTCCTTCTGTATTAAACCTGTGCTCTCTGCTCGCTGGTGTTATTTGAGTTATTCTCTTTACAGCTGTTCCCCAGATCAGGCCAACACACTTTGACTGGCCACATACTCCCTCTTTTGAAGACTTTATTTCCCTTGCCCCTCAAATCACCACTTCTAGCTAGGAATACACACAGGCATAAGAACTGTGTTTAAAGAAGGAAAGGGATGAGGTCCACCCCAGCCTCAGAGATAGAGGTGTTCTCACAGGAGGGACAGTAGCAGCTAGCTTTAGTGAGCACTCCCCTTATGGGCAATCATCTGTCATTTCCTTTAATATCTAAAACAGCTGCCTGATGTAAGCAGCGTTAGAATCCCTGTTTGTAGTTAAGGGATCTGGATAGCAGCTTAAAAGAACTCATGACCCAGGAACTCATGACCTATGACTAGAGCACTGGTTCTCAAACTGTGGGTTGCAACCCCTTTGGGGAGGTCACATATCAGATATCCTGCAAATCAGATATTTACATTATAATTCATAACAGTAGCAACATTACAGTTATGAAGTACCAACAAAAATGGTTTTATGGTTGGGGGTTGTACTGGCTGATTTTGTGTCAACTTGACACAAGCTGGAGTTATCACAAAGAAAGGAGTTTCAGTTGAGAAAATGCCTCCATGAGATCCAGCAGTAAGGCATTTTCTCAATTAGTGATCAAGGGGGGAGGGCCCCTTGTGGGTGGTGCCATCTATGGGCTGGTAGTCTTGAGTTCTATAAGAGAGCAGGCTGAGCAAGCCAGGAGAAGCAAGCCAGTAAGCAGCATTCCTCCATGGCCTCTGCATCAGCTCCTGCTTCCTGCCCTGCTTGAGTTCCAGTCCTGACTTCCTTTTGTGATGAACAGCAGCATGGAAGTGTAAGCTCAATAAACCCTTTCCTCCCCAACTTGCATCTTGGTCATGATGTTTGTGCAGGAATAGAAACCCTGACTAAGACAGGGGTCGTCACAGCATAAGGAAGTGTATTAAAAGGTTCCAGCATTAGGAAGGTTGAGAACTACTGGACTAGAGTCTTGGGTGCCTAATCATTATGCTATTATTTTCTTGTTGAGATGTAAGGAATGACTGGAAGACACCCAACCCAACAAAACAAAAAACCAAAACTAAACACAAACAAGCAACAACAAAGAAGCCGCTGCAAATAGAAGGCAAGGGAAGCAGAGAGAGGAAGTGAATGGCTATGGAGAGTAGTAAAAAGGATGTGGAGGAAGGAAAGAAGAGACGGGGGATCTCAGAAAACCAGATTGTTTCTGGTTGGGTCTGGTGTGTGCATATGTGTGTACACCAGTACGTGTGTTTGTGTGTGTACATCATGTGGAGGGTAGAGGTTGACGCTGGTCATTGTCTACAATCACTTTGTACCTTATTTTTTGAGACAGGCAGGTTTCTCATTGTATCTGGCATTCTGACTGGTGAGGCTGGCTGGCTGGTGTCCTCCAGACATCTGCCTGCCTGTCTCCCTGGGGCAGGAGTCACTCCACACACCTGGGTTTTATGTGGGACTCTGGACCTTATGCTTTAACAGCAAGCATTTTGCTGACTGAGCACTCCCCTGCACCTGGCTGGATGTTTGGTGAGAGGGTGGGAAGAGGGTAGTAAGGAGAGCGTGCACTCATAACAGAGGCGCTGCTCTGAACCATTCATCTGGGAATGAAAACTACATTTCATTCTACTACAGTATATGCTGTGATGGCTTGTATATGCTTAGCCCAGGGAGTGGAACTATTAGGAGATGTGGCCTTGTTGGAGTAGGTGTGTCACTGTGGGTGCGGGCTTAAGACCCTCATCCTAGCTGCCGGGTGGTCAGTATTCTGCTAGCAGCCTTCAGATGAAGATGTAGAACTTTCAGCTCCTCCTACACTATGCCTGCCTGGATGCTGCCCTGCTCCCACCTTAATGATAATGGACTAAACCTCTGAACCTGTAAGCCAGCCTCAATTAAATGTTGTCCTTTGTAAGACCTGCATTGGTCATGGTATCTGTTCATAGCAGTAAAACCCTAAGACACATACACTACTACAGAAACTTGGTACAACAGAATTTGCAATGCAATGATTGGGGAAGGGGAGAAAGATAGAACTGAGTGGGAAACAACTTGTTCAAGATAAAATGTAATGTAACACAGGGACTTGGAAGGCTCCCCCTCCTTAAACTTTATTCTCTGTCCCATGGCTTCTGTTTGGGAAACAAACAAACAAACAAACAAACAAACAAAAACAAAACTGAGGAAAGTAAGAGACAGGTTCATTGTGAACACACACAGTTGTCACCAGGCCATTTTTTTTCCACCAAGGTTTCTCACTGTGTGGTAGTCTGGCAGCTAGGAGCAGCTACTATTCATTTTTCTTCCCAGCAATCCCAGGAAGGGACGGCCAGTGCCAAGCAGAAGGCTGGCATGTGTTAGCCCACCCAGCCTCACTATAATAGATACTGGAGTGGCAGGCAGGTGGCTGTCAAAGACTGGAGGAGAGAGGCAGGCTAAGTATGCCTGCAAGAGGGGGCGGAGCTGGGCTGGTACACAGAGTCCTGGCTTCAGAAGCAAAGGCAAAGGCAAGACCAAAACAAATGGTTGAACAAAAACCCCAGACAAGAACATGTGGGAGAACTAGGAAGAGATGGGCCCCGGAGACCAGGCGCCTGAACTAAATAGGAAGCAGATGCTACCTAAAGACATGTGCCTGCCTTAGTGTGTGCATGCGCACATCAAACCCATGCCTGTGCTTTTCAGTGAAATTTCTCTTTCGCTGCAACATCTAGAGTGGAAGGTGGAAATTAAGCTCCTTTCATGGAGAAAAAGGTTTCTGATAAAACCAAAATGTCTGTTGAATAAAAGCTGTGTATCTTCTTGAATCAAAGGTAATCTCATGTATAGAAATTTGTTAGAGGTGCTAATGTTTTGAAATGGCACGAATCAGAAAAATGTTAACTCCTTAAAGTTCTATAGTCCTAAGGTGAGCTGTGCATAGGAACCCTAAAGTGCAGATGACAATGGTTCTAGCCCAAAGCTTCATGAATACATAAGAAAGGCATGTTTTTACATCCTATGCCTTTCCACCCAATCCAGTCTGATAAGGATGAGAACCCCATTATAGAAGCAACCTGTCACAAGGATTTTTCTCGAATGACTTTTTAAAAAGGTATCTAAAAATTCATGACTATTTGGCTACTTTTCCATCAGTATTAACTCAATCTACTTTAAATTCACACAACAAAGAAGGACATTGAGAATATTAACTTTTCTTCATTTGGCAGCCTTGTCCTCACTTGGATTCTTTGATCAACATTAGTGAGTATGTTTGAAGCTCAGGTGCAGATCTTCTGTGTCTCTGAATTTTGCCTGCTGGCCAGCTCAATTTTTAACAAAGAAAAGTGGGCTGCTCTTGCTTGGTGCACAAAGATGCACTGTTTTCGGAGGGGAAGGGTGGCAGTGGTGGTGGAGAGTAAAAGACATCTAGTTGGATACATAGTGCAGTTTTCTATTAACTAATGGCATGCATAATCAGAGAATTAAACCTGGAACATAATGTTAGTATTTGGAAAACTCAGCAAGCAAATTTCTCTAAATTTCATTTCTTTCATTCTTTTTTAGCACATCATAATTAAAGACGCAGCAGCTTGTTTTGAAAGCTGTTCCATCCTGCGTCTCAGGGACTCTGAAGCAGTATTCATAGTTTCCAGGAGAGGAGGGAAGCAAAGCCTTGGGTCAAGAGGAGGCACCTCCGTTCCTCCCTCCCGGAGCTGCCATCTGGGCTTGTTTGTTTGTGTTTCCAACTTTTTGGAACAGAGTTTCTCTGTTAGGGATGAAGCACCCAGCAGAGGGTGTACCTTCCAGTAGGCTACTTTTCCCCATTAAAACAAAAACAAAAACAACTAATTTTTTTCAACCTTTAGTTTGGTCAAACCTATCACATGAGCAACACAAAATTCATCACACTGGCCACCTCAGAATTGCCTTGGCGGAGTTTTCCACAAGGCAGATAAGTAGCACTGCCCACAGCCCGCAGTCCCTGCCTTTCAAATCTTTTCAAAACACAAGCTGTCCTTAAGGCTTCAGCAATTTGGCCTCGAAATCAAACATTTGTCTCGTTTACTTTAAAAATGAAAGGAACATTTCCAGGTAGTTTCCTTAATTTTGTACAGTACATATAAGCCATGTTAAAAAAAAAGCACACAAAACGAAAAAACAAAACAAAATCTTCCCCAATATAATTAAGAAACAAAGCGTCACTGTTAGATGGACCAATTTCATTATGGAAAAGAGCTTAAGAATCCACAGGTCCACACTTCAGGAAATTAGTATTCTCTTATTTTGGAAACAGATAATAACTACAATAGAAATAAGGAGTACCTTGTAAAGTAAAATCCAGCAGTGCATATTCATAAGCAAATTCTGTCTTTGTTTCCACTTGCGGTCTCTTCAGGGTAGAAAATATTTTTCCAGGGCTGCTTTCATCAGGGTCGTCCAGCTTCCTAAGTCCGCACCCCATGGCAAAGTCTGCAAGAGTTAGTATTGCAGGGAAGAGTCGGAGGAGCAAGAGCAGTCAATTTTGTTGTTTAAGCTGCGAAAACAAAGTTACAGACTTAACTGCTTTGATTTGGTTTTCAGCGAAATGACAGATAGCCAGAGAGAAAGCGGCGAGTCCAAGGCGAGGAGCTGGGGACTTTATCCATTCTTCTTTAAGGTCACTGAGCCCATGGTTTAGCTCCAGCTCCAGGAGGCTGGGCTCGATCTTTGAGGAGCTCGCAAGCTGCCGCAACTTAGTGGAGAATTTCCATGCCACGTCAATTTACAGCCCGCCAGCCCCCTACCAGAGTTCTGCGGCTCAGGGCTTTGTCTCACCCAGTTGGCTGAATGGAAAAGAGGTCCAGAAACGGAATTAAAGGAAAAGTGCAATTCTGGTGTGATAATCTACGGATAGAAGATAAACTCAATCAAAGCAATGTGGTTCTTTCTGTTTTCTCTGGTCAGTCCTGTACTGAAGCTCTCTTCCCCGCTTCTACCAAGGAAGCAGAAAGGAGGGGGAGAGGACAGGGGAAGGGAGGGAGGGAAGAAGGAAGAGAGGAAAGGACAGAGGGAGGGGGGAAGAGGAGAGGGGAGAAAGGGGAGAGAAAGAGAGAGAGAGAAAGAGAGAGAGAGAGAGAGAGAGAGAGAGAGAGAGAGAGAGAGAGAGAGAGAGAGATTGATTCTCAACGTAGTTGAAAACAAAATCAGTTTTAGAAAGGAAGTGAGCTTTCTGAGGAAACCATGGAACCCAACAGAAGAACAACAGGAGGGGGGGGGGGAGCAGAGAGAGAGACAGAGAATCCTAGAAAAGCACTTCGGTCCTAGGTGGAACTTGTGAAAACTTCTTTCCACATGGCGGCGTTTCTTTTTGCTGGAAAAATGTGCTGCTTCAACCCACCAAGTATAAAAACGCATAAAAAACCATAAGACATTTCACAAAGACTTGGGGAAGAAAGAGGACAACGGAGTGAATGTGTCCAAAGCACACTGAATAAATGTGTAGAAATGTCACTATGAGTTTAGTTTTCTTCTTTTGTTCAATTAGCCTGCACTAATAAAAAAAAAAGAACAGTTAAAAGGGAAAACATTCTACGTAATTGAAAAGAAGAGACAGTTACATGAGGAATTAGTTTCCCCAGCATTGTTGGTTTGTTATTTTATTTATGTGTATGCATGTGTGTGGTGCAGGAATCGTTGGCTGCCAGAGAGGGGGTCAGATCCTTTGGACCCGGGGCAACAAGTGGCTATAAACTCCCACATGAGTGCTGGAGCCACACCTTAAAAGCAGTCAGTGCCCTCAGGTCTAGGCTGGACTCCTACCAGAGGACTTATAGTAGTGACTGACCGCAACCCCTCAGGTCTCAAAATAGCCTTAGTTAAAAAAAAAAAAAAAAAATCCAATGTAGATAACCTGACTCATTTAATTGTATTTGTAATGTAAATAGTAGTTTGCGCGTGCTGAGGTCCAGGATGATTTACAAGGAGCCACTGCAATGAACATTTATTGTTGTTTGCCAGGTCCATGAGCGTGTGCTCCAGTCCCTTGGAGCCCTGGAAGCAGACTGCTTGTACGTGGATTCTCCTTCCCATGCTTACCACAGACATGCTCTGGGCAGGTTACTTGATTTCTTTGAGTACCAATTTCTTTTCCTCTTAAAATGTCCCTAGTGGGATGTCTACCACAGGATGGTTTTAAAGACTGAGAGAGAACTTCATCTTCTGCCCTAGCACTCTGCCTGCAGAGAGCAATGCATTTATCAACAGGTGTTCCTATGAAACAGGGCTGACCGTCATGAGAGGAAAGAAGTGATTTTGGCACCACTCCAACTACTTACAAAATAAATTCTGATCTCCTTTGACAACCTGGAGAATGCCAGTGTGAAGAAAAGCTTCAGTCCGTTAAACTGTGCACATGAAAACCCTCGAAGGAGTGTGTGTGGACTATTTAGTCTGCAGATCACTGTCATCTTTTGCCTCGTACTTCTTTAAGTATTTTACTTCTCAAAAGCTTTTTGTATAGGAGACCAATCCATGGTCTCCATGTTAAAGGATGGGCAAAGTCAGTGGAAGAATTCTGGATAACTTAGGTGAATCAGGCAGTAGGCAGAAAGAATGACTCCTCTATTTACAAAGATTCGTGATTACCATATTTCATGTCCTTTTTTTGTAGAATGGGCTGTTGTGCTGTTACATAGTAACAATGGAATCTCTTCCGGTCACTGGTACCAATTATGGTGATTGGAGAGTTGTTTATTAAGTATCTATTACCTTTATCAAGTGCCTGCCATTTCCAGGCACTCAAAAACCACTGGATACGAAAGATGACTCAACAGGAACATATGGGATGATATCCTAGATGGTTTCAAGGATGAATGTGTGGAGGACTGACACAGAGAGGCGGGAGTGTGTGCCTGGAGAAGAGGAGCACATAACTAAAGCCAGAGTTGTGAGACACTATGGCACAAGTGAGCAACACCAAGCAGTTGATTGCTAGAACATAAAATGTGAACACAAAGCAAAGCAAAGCAAAACAAAACACTAATCTGGGAATGAGGAAAGGGCTAAGCTAAGGGCTTTGAATGCTTAGGCTTCATTTTGTAGGGGGTAAAAAGAAATCAAATAGCCAAATGGAATCAAAGGACATCCATTCTCAGATAGATCACTGGTACAGCCTGGGGAAGATGCTTTAAATACAATGAAGGGGACTAGAAAGAAGGCTACTGAGTTCAACTGATGCTGACTGGATGCAGTGCTTTCTTACTATTATGTTTGTAGTTATTATTATGTAATTATATATTATTAGGCTATAATATATTATTATTGTATATGTACTTGTCTTAATTATTTGTTTGTTTGTGTGTGTGTGTGTGTGCGCACACACGCATGTATGCTAGAGGATAATTTCAGGTGTCATACCTGAAAGGGAGTTGTCCTTTTTTTCTCTTTTTTTTTTTTTTTTTTTTTGAGACAGTGTTTCTCTGTGCAGCCCTGGCTGTCTTGGAACATGCTCTATAAACTAGGCTGGCCTTGAACTCACCAAGATCCTCCTGCCTCTGTCTCCTGAGGGCTGGGATCAAAGGTGTGTGCCACCACCACATGGCATCTCCCTGTTTTTAAAGACTGTGTGTCTCATTGATTGGAACTTTCCAGGTAGCCTAGGCTGGCTGGCAAGCAAGCCTGAGGCAGCTATGTCTCCATCCCCCCTCATTGGGATTGTACCAATGCTCAGACTTTTTTTTTTTTTTTACATGTTGCTTGTGAAGATTGAACACAGATCCTCATGCTTGCAAGGGAAGCACATTATTGCCTTGGCTGGCCGGGAACTCACTATATATACTAGGTTGTCTTTGAACTTACAGATCCAGAGTTCTGGGATTAAAGGTATCACTACTCACAAGCATTTCTCTTATAGCAAGAGGAACTGTAGGTTCTTAAGGTCATAACTGAATAACACTTAGGCCATTTCTCCCTACAGCTGCAAAAGAATAGAATTTTGTTAGACTTTAAACAATATTTAAAAATACTTTTCATGTATTAACGTGCCATGCGTTCTTGTCTTAACAATTGTTGCTACCTATTTGTAGGTTTCACATCTGGATATTCAAACAAATGCATATTGAAAATGTGCTTTGAAAACTGCACCTGGACTGAACATGTGCAGACATTTTTGTTATTGTTCCTGAACACAACAGCCTGACAAGCGCGAGGCATTTACACACTACCTTTTGATAGTAAATGCTAGTGTACAGCTTAGAGATGGCTCGGCACAGGGGGACGACTGTGCAGGATATTCAAGCGCTGCATCATTTTATGTAAGGGCTGGACATCCTGGGATTCGGGTGTCTGTGAAAGCCTTGACACCAGCCTCGGAGGGCTCTGTAATGTCTGTCCTGGCACCTCTCTGCATCCCTACAACACCACTCAGCAAGAAACATCTGCTTATTTTAAGTCTCCACTGTGAAAAGTTTTGTAAGGATTATTTTCCTACCCTTGCGTTATTTTTAAAATATGTATATTCTCCTTCATACATGGTCAAATAGTTTATTACTTTTCAAGTGATTTTTTTGTATGTGGACAATACTTGGACTTAAGGCCCACTCAAAAGGAGGGAATTCAAGTCTCTTATTGTAAGCGTAGCGAATGACCAGTGACTGGTGAGGTCATGGTCTCGAGAAGAAAATCTATTCCTGGCTTTTCCTAAACCAGTGTAGTTGCTCGCTTCTTTCTAAATCCTTACCCTTATGACCACAGATAAACGTAGCTCTTACCCCTCATCAAAGAAAGTTGTCCATCAGACAAAGACCATTATAAAAAGCCACAACTGGTCCCAATGTGGAGAACAACTGACCACCAGGTGCCTGGCACCAAACGATAACATCTACAATGCAACCCCTATACCCAAAGCTCAGGTAACCTCCCAGAGGGGCAGAGGATCAGGAAGTCTGCTGCAAGACTGTGTCTTCTAGATGTGACAGGGAAGCTGAACCTATGAAGTCTCAGCAAGATGAGTTTTTTTGTTTGATTTGTTTTTTTGAGACAGTTGTGTGTGTGTATCCCTTGTCTGTCTTGGAATTCACTTTGTAGACTAGGCTGACCTTGAACTCAGAGATCTGCCTGCCTCTGCCTGCTGAGTGCTGGGATCAAGTATGTGCACTACTACCACTGCCTGGCTGACAATAAGGCTCCTTAAATAAGACCTGAACAAAGCCATTTGGCGTGCCAATGTCAATGGGGAAATCTCATGGGGTCCCACCTCTAGATAGGCAATTAATGACTGCCTAAAGAGGTACAATTCGTCTTCCTCAGGGATGAGCCCCTTAAATGGTTATCCAATGCCATATGGCCAACCCTAAAAACATACATGCAGGCAGCACTCAATGGATGAAATGGCTTGTGTGTAATATATATGTCCAAACCCCCAAAAATCTCATTCCGAGACCAGCAGGAGTAGGACTCCTTCCCAGATGTCCTGGGCCTGCTTGTCCTGGTGCAGTAGCCTTATGACCCCCCATCTACAACCCTTGAGGAGGTCACATATCCTGGTGGCAAGATGACCCCTTATAAGCAAGCACCTGGAAGCCCTCCTTATGCACCCCCAGCACCTCAGTCCACGTTAAATGCTCACCCCAAGCCTCTACCCACCCCCCAAAGGTTTAAACAGCCCATGTAACCCTCAGTTAAATGAGCTGCTCAGTGAAGCCTGTTTCCCAAGAAGCTTGTTTCTTGTCGGGCTCGCCCTTTGCCTGAGGTCTCCAATACCCTTGGCCTTCTGGAATTGCTTTCCCTCTCAGGCCATGGGTCTGACCTCCCACAATCATGCTATTAGGGAGGGAAATAGGATGGAAATGATAGAACTATCTCAAGAATGCTTCAATATATGTGCATCAATAAATGTTCTGAATTTGATAAATGTGTTCAAGGACAGAAATGACATCATCAGCTTGATAGATCTAGAAAAGGTTTTTGTAAGATCCATCATCCCTTCATATTATAAGTCTTGAAGAAACTATGAATAGAAGGGACATATCTCAACATAATAAAGACTACATATGATAAACCTATAGTGAATATTATATCAAATGAGGAAAAATTAAAGACATTTCTATTAAAGTCATGCTCGGGTGTTCACTTTCTCTGCCCTTACTCAATATCGTGCTGTAGGATGAGAAAATGAAAAAGAATACAAATATGAAAGGAAGAAGTCAAAGCATCTTTACTAATAGATGATATGATTCAGTACAAAAGAGAATCTAAGTAAATACTTTAGCTGGGCAATGGTGGCACATGCCTTTAATCCCAGCATTCAGGAGGCAGAGGTAGGCAGATCTCTGTAAGTTTGAGGCCAGCCTGGTCTACAGAGTGAGTTTCAGAACACCCAGGGCTACACAGAGAAACCATGTCTCAAGAAAAAAAAGTTTGTACCAGAAAACTCTTAGAATGGATAAACAGTTTCATCAAAGTGGCTGGGTACAAAGTCAACACATAAAAAAAAAAATCAGTAGCTGCTTTCTATGCCAATGTCAAATATATTGAAAAAGCAACCAGGAAAACGAATTCATAATAGCTTCAAAATTTTACCTTGAATTATATCTAATCAAGTATATAGAAGACCTCTACAATAAAAACTTTAAAGCACTGAAGAAAGTAACTGAGCAAGTCTGGCTGGAGGATTCGGGTTGGAAGAGTTAACCCCGTGGAAACAGTCACCTACAGCAGCACTGTGTGGACGCGGACATTTAGCCTCTCACTGGAGTGGTCTCACCCTTTTTGGATATTGTGAACATCAGTGATATAGCTTTGTACCCACTTGACTGGCCAGAATGAAAACATAGGACACCAAGTGCTGAATCTTTTTCAAGGAAATGTGTAGGAGTGCATATAGGAGTGTGAATTTATTAACAATGTGGGAAGAAACTTGGCATTATCCTGTGAAGCTGAACACTCACGATTTTAATGTTCCAGCAATTCCATTCGCAGGTAGAGGCTCAAGAGAAACCTTAGCATGTAGGTACTGAGAGAGACATCCGAGAATGTGAATATCAAGTCTGTTGGAAATAGCCCTAAACTTGAACCAGTTGTGTCTGTGAGCAGCCATTTACTTCAGGGAGTTCTGTTACATGGGGAAGGAGAGAAGCAGAACTTAGTGGGGTTTCAACATTTTATTTATAAGATGGGGGAAAAAGTGTGCTGTTCCATTTTTTTTTTTTTTTTTGTCAACTTGATACAAGCTAGAGTCATCAAGGAAGAGGGAAAGCCAATTCAGAAAATGCCTCCATCAGATTGTCTATAGGCAAGTCTGAGGGCCACTTTCTGAATTAGTGATTGCTATGGGAGGCCCCAGGTGGCTGTGGGCAATGCCACCTGCTCAGGTGGTCCTGAGTTGTGTAAAAAAGCAAACTGGGCAAGTCACGCTATCAAGCCATGGTATCACGCAGTGTCCCTCCATGGATTCTGCCTCAGTTCTTCCCCCCAGGTTCCCGCCTTGAGCTCCTTCCATGATGGATAAAAAATAAGCTATAATACATTCTTTCCTTCCCATGTTGCTTTTTGTTAGGAAGCTCATTACAGCAACAGCAAACAAACCAGGACAAATAGCATGCTTGTCTGCTGGAGCGCTGACTTGCTGGCAATGGAAACTAGAACCGAAGGAGAAGCTGATTTGTCAGTTAGGTTTGCCTTATACAACTCTACCCTTTTTCAATTTTTTCCTTTTTAAAAAAATTGTAAATAAACTTTTCATACAGTACATTGTGCTCACAGTTTCCCCTCCTAAGTCCTACTGCATCCTTACTGCCTCCCACCCATCCAGTTCTACCCTTCTTTCTCTTTAGACAACAAACATACCAATAAACAAACAAACCTGAATAAAACAAAGGAAACAGAAAGAGAAAACAAAAACAAAGGACACACACACACACACACATACACACACACACACACACCCCATAAAAACACAAAATTGGAAATTATACTAGATAAGCAAAAGGTAAAAACTGAGCAAACAAAGCATTATGAGACACACCATCTCCACAGGTATTACTGAGTTTGTTTTGTATCGGCCAACTATTGCTAAGCATGGGGCCTGCTCTAAGTGTGACTTATATCCTAGTAAGACTCCACTGAGAAAACAAGTTTTTCATTTGCAAGTAGTTGTCAACTGGAGGTAGCTTCTGGGTTAGGGATGTGAGCTTGTGACCATGTCCCCTCTCAGCACTGGGACCCATCAGGCCTCTACTTGTGGAGCCCTGTGTTAGCTGGCTCAGACTCGGTGAGTTCATATATGCATCGGTCCTGTCTGCAAGGTGCTGTCTTCTTGGTGTCTCATCTCCACTGCCTCTTACCATCTTCTTTCTCTTCAGCATAGTTTCCTGAGCCCTGAGGTTTGACGAAGTCATCTCATTTAGGACTGAGTGGTCCATAGTCTCTCATTCTCTGCACATTGTTCACTCACGGTCTCTATATTAGCTCTCATCTGTGGGAGGAAGCTTCTCTGATGCTGGCTGAGTGAGACATTGATCTATGCGCACAGCAGAATCTTGTTAGGAGTCATTTTATTGTTCTTGTTCTTGTTTGGTTTTCCCCTGGGTCCATGGCCTATCTAGTCTCAGGTTCTTGGCCAACTGAGTCTTTCTTTCAAGGAGTGGTCCCTAAATCCAACCAGATAGTGGTTGGTTACTCCCTCAACTTTTGTGGCATTGCTGTACCAGCATATCATGCAGAGAGAGCATCATTGTATATGGAAAGGTTTGTAACTGGGTTGGTGTTTAGCTTTATCCTCTAGTAGTGAGCAGAGTACCTTCCAGTACCATGAACACTAGTGAGTAGGCAAACCCCAACTTTTAAGTTTTATCTACTTTCTACTTGCCTTTTGCAAATTTGCAGACCAGCTACAACACACAGACTGACTATGCAGTGGAAGTTTGTTTCTCCTTCTGTAGTTCCCATAGAGAATTTCATCAGTCCATCTTCTAAGTCATCACAGAAAGCACACCACATGTCTTTTTTTTTTTTTTTTTTTTTTTTGGTTTTTCGAGACAGGATTTCTCTATGTAACTCTGGCTGTCCTGGAACTCACTCTGTAGACCAGGCTGGCCTCGAACTCAGAAATCTGCCTGCCTCTGCCTCCCAAGTGCTGGGATTAAAGGCGTGCGCCACCACTGCCCGGCACACCACATGTCTTTACACACCATGCAGAAGTCAAAATGAATGAACAATATGGTTGAACCTCAGGAACAAACTGTTGAACTAGAAAGGTAAGATATAGACGACATGCCCCACTGTCTTTTAAAATGCTAATTAAATATAAGCAATGTTACTCAAATGCACTGTTGCTATACAGGAACGTGAATGTACAAGTAAAAACCCAGGACAGTTATTACTCATGGACGAGCGGGAAGGACACAGCACACAGCTCGGAACTGCAGCTCATCTGTAACATAAATGTTAATGTGTACTGCAGTCCATTGGAGAACTCAATAAAGCTTAGATCGTTGGTCTGAGATCCCAGTTTCTGCCTCAGCAGGTAGGGAAAGGGCCTCAGAATATGTATGTCTTACTAAGTTCCTGGTGTGTCTCATGCTGCTTTGGGGACCATCTTTGAGAATCACCAACAGTACTTAGGTTGGGTGGGGGTTTATAGGTGTTCCATCCCATTTTATTATGTGCATATATACACTGTTTAAATTAAATGGGGGTGGGGAGGCCAGTTGTGGATGAGAAAATATGTTTCAAGTCAAGGATTAATAATATAATTTTGGGTTTCTAAATTCTCTCCTGCTAAAAATTAGGATTCCATACTAAATAAGCCCAGTCTTGGAAGAACTTCAAGATTATTTGAGAAAACCGTGACTGGTTTTGTATAATAAAGCTGAAAGTTAACGTTTCCTTATCTGCACATCTGTGACTCCTCACTCCAGTCCCTGGATGAGTTCTCAAATCAATCCTTAAGGCTCAGCAAAATGTTCAGACACGTTATTTCCTTTTCTCCCAGTACTTATCCTTCCCTAAAGTGCTTTATGAAATTATTTTCCTTTCTTTCAGATTTATTTAGATTCTGAGATAAACTTTAGTTTTACATATGTTGTCTAGAGGATAAAAAGAGGCCCGATTTGTGCCTTGCTATATGACAGTTAATGAGTTTGGGAAAATACCTCGATATAAAAATCTTGCCAACAAGTTCAGTCCAGAACCGATCAGTTCAATTCAGATCCAGAACAGATCCCAACGAGTAAAACTGCACAACACACGGGATACACTCTTCTTTCACCAACTGCCCTGACATGGAACCCACTAGCGGACCACTCAAAAGCTCCCGCCCGCCAGCAGCTCTTGCGCGCTGCAGGAAGCCCGCGGGGGTGTTGTGGGCGGGGCCGCGGGAGTCACTGCTCGCCGTTCATTGGCTTCTGCGCCGGAAGCTGCTTGTACCGTCCAGCTGCGCACGCGCCCACTCACGTGCTCTGGAACGCCGCCTCCAGTGCTGGGACCGGCTGGCACCATGCTGCGGCAGTGTGCTCTCTGGGCGCTGACGCGCACCCGGGCCGGCCGCGGCTGTCGCCGCTACGGTTCGTGCTCGCCGAGCGCTAGTGGCGACGCTTGCGAAGCGCGGGCCTACTTCACTACGCCCATCTTCTACGTGAACGCCGCGCCGCATATCGGGCACCTGTACTCGGCGCTGCTGGCCGACGCCCTGTGCCGCCACCGTCGTCTCCAAGTTCCCGGCTCTGCGTCCACGCGGTTTTCCACCGGCACGGACGAGCACGGCCTGAAGATCCAGCAGGCGGCAGCCACCGCGGGCCTGGCCCCGATCGAGCTGTGCGATCGAGTGTCTGCCCAGTTCCTGCAGCTTTTCCGGGAGGCTGGCATCTCCTCCACCGACTTCATCCGCACCACGGAGGCTCGGCACCGGGTAGCGGTGCAGCACTTCTGGGGTGTCCTGGAGGCCCGGGGTCTGCTTTATAAAGGTATCTATGAAGGGTGGTATTGCGCCTCGGATGAGTGTTTCCTGCCTGAGGCCAAGGTCACTAGGCAGGTGGGTCCGTCTGGGGATCCGTGTCCTGTGTCTCTCGAGAGCGGACATCCTGTCTCCTGGACCAAGGAAGAAAATTATATTTTCAAGCTTTCACAGTTTCGAGAACCACTTCAGCGGTGGCTTCAAAACAATCCTCAGGTAATCACACCGGAACCATTCCACCAGACAGTTCTTCAGTGGCTGGAGGAGGAGCTACCTGATTTGTCTGTTTCTCGAAGGAGTAGCCATCTGCACTGGGGCATTCCAGTTCCCGGGGACGACTCGCAGACCATCTACGTGTGGCTGGATGCCCTGGTCAACTACCTCACTGTAGTTGGCTACCCAGATGCAGATTTCAAGTCTTGGTGGCCAACCACATCTCATATCATAGGTAAGGACATTCTCAAATTTCATGCTATTTATTGGCCTGCCCTTCTCCTAGGGGCAGGATTGAGGCCACCACATCGCATTTGTGTCCACTCGCACTGGACGGTGAGTGGCCAAAAAATGTCCAAGAGCTTGGGCAACGTGGTGGATCCCAGGACTTGCCTTGATCGCTATACTGTGGATGGTTTCCGCTACTTTCTTCTTCGGCAGGGCGTTCCCAACTGGGACTGCGATTACTATGATGAAAAGGTGGTTAAACTGCTGGACTCCGAGCTGGCAGATGCCTTAGGAGGGCTTTTAAACCGGTGCACTGCTTACAGAATAAATCCTTCTGGGACCTACCCATCTTTCTGTGCTGCCTGTTTTCCCAGTGAGCCAGGGTTAATGGGGCCCTCAGTTCGTGTGCTGGCAGAAGACTATGCGCTTGTGAGTGCAGTGGCCACTTTACCCAAACTGGTAGCGGGCTATTATAATGACTTTCAGATCTATAAGGCTCTGGAGGCAGTATCCAGCTGTGTTCGGCAAACTAATGGTTTCGTCCAAAGGCACACACCATGGAAATTGACCTGGGAGAGCCCTGAGGATGCTCCCTGGCTGGGTACCGTGCTTCATGTGGCCTTGGAGTGCTTGCGAGTGTTTGGAACTTTGCTTCAGCCTGTTACTCCAAACTTAGCGGATAAGCTGCTGTCAAGACTGGGAGTCTCTACCACAGAGAGAGGCCTTGGAGAGCTCTACTTCCTACCTCGATTCTATGGACACCCAAGCCCCTTTGAAGGGAGAAAGTTGGGACCTGATACTGGGCTTTTGTTTCCGAGACTGGACCAATCCAGGACTCGGCTAGTGAAAGCCCACAGGACCTAGGAACTCAGCTCTTACTGGCTGATGGTAAAAGATCAAATGTATTCCTTTTGCATTTTTCAGTAAAGTCATGTTTAGAGAGTGTGTATTAAATGAGCACATAAACTGTGTCCTTAAGAACGAGTGATTCAGGTCCCTAACCCAGTCCCTTTTATTTCTCAGTGCCATTAACCACTGTTTTTGTTCGCCAATGTCTCCAAGAGAAGGATGGTTGAGGGCAGGACCAAGATGCTTACACTGTTCCTCTCATTACACCATCTCCCAATCCCAGGGTCCAGACTACCTCTCAGGGCTTCTGCTCCTCAGGCTAATTTAACACAGTTCCTCCAGCTGAAACTAGGGTTGGGTCAGACCTACTTCATTAAACACAGAGCCTCCTGTTAAAGAGTTTTTTTTTACTAGAACTTTAGGAACCAGTGTCCCAGACTAGATGATTTTGCCCATGTTCATTCTCATTTTCTGAGTTGCTAGTTAGGATTGTCAGCCCAGCAGTTGTGCTTTGTAATACTACACTCCGTCCAGTAGATGGCTCTGCTCGCACACATTCAGCTCCTAAAGAGTGTCCTTTCAGAAGACTGAGAATTATTTTCAGCTGTCTAATTCACAGAATTTTTCTTAAAGGATAACTTTGGAACCCCTGCTTTTTTAACAACACAAAGATAATTAACAACACAAAGAATTCTCATTTTAAAACTACTGAAGTGACAAGTATAATAGGTTAATAAGTAAATATGACAGGTTTGTTTATATGATAAAACTATAAAGTTCTTGAGGTACACTGTGTATTACAGATAATAAGGTTAGTAGCGGTTCCATGTTCATCTATAAAGCCCTCAAAAGGGTTGTTTTCTCGTTATATTATTTCTTATCCACATACATAATTTACCTCATTATTTTTGGTCAATCAGGATACATAATATAGGAATGATATAATATTGTAATTAGTAGATTTATGTCAAACTAGTTTTTGTTGATTACTTCTAAGACAAACTTTCACTATGTAGATTGTTATCATCAGTCTCCTGCCTCCACCATTTAGGTGTTGGGATTACAGGGTGTGCCAACATGCCTGTCTTTTAACTTGTTATTAAAGTGTGATTGTAAGTACCTTCTTTACATCTGTTTGGTTATACTTATTGACAGGAATGTCAAATGGAGAAAATGATCAGTGTGCAGGACTGTCTGGGATTCAGGGCTCTCTTCAAGACTCCATAAAGGAACACCCAGGGAAGATGTTACAGTAACAATTAGTGCAGCAACTAGAATGCAGTAAGTCAGCTTTACGTCTCAAATGAATGGAACAGCTAGGCCACAGTTTAAAATGAGCTTGCTTTGGAACATACATTTTAAGTATGTTATTAAGCAGAAAGCTCACCATGGAGTAAACAATTGTGCCGGAAGTTTCTCCAGACTTATTCTAAGTGCCTCTATTCATCTCTAGTTCCTATTAATTATCAAAGTGACATATTGTAGGTTGCTAGGGTAGGGTAGGGTTGCATGGTAAGGTGCAGGACCATTTCTACAAGCTTTCCTTTGGACTCCTTATATCATTTTGTGTCTTAGATCATCCCAGGCCTCCATATGGCATTCTCTACTTACCTGATGGGACTTGTAGGGTAAACTTCTGGGGTATAGGGCAGTCTCAGGGCTGTGCAGTGATGCAAAGTTGTGTTTCCCAGAAAGTAAGACATCTGGAAAAGCAGTGAGGTTCTAACCTCTCCTCTGGTGAGCCCTTATTGCAGTGTTCTAGTTTGTGCCATGGACCCACAGTGTCTTCCATAGGTGATCCTCATGTCCCTGTGGAGATTGGCTTGCTGTTGGTGCTTTTGCAGCCTGTTATCTGTGAAGGCATTTAACTAGCTGCTATTAGACTGGAGGAGGAGGGAGACCAGAAAAGAGATGGCTTAAAAAGAGATTCTAGTAGCCAGGGCATTCCGAGTGGAAGAGTGTGTGGTAAATTGGATCCTCTTTCTATGGTGATAAGGAAGTTCAGACAGATTTCTGTAATAGGCACAGTAGGTAAGACAAAAAGTCTTTTTGGCATTTGTGTTTTGCCTGATAAAGCAGTTCAGAATTGCCAAGTGGAGACTTACATTTACCTGGAGGGATTGTGCTTCCAAGGTGAGGGATGGGGGTGTATGTGTGCCTACTGTGGAAGTTTGTAAGATTCCCTATTCCAGAAATGTTAGTATTTTATGTGGCATCTTTTAGAACATTTTGCTATGAGGTCCTCCCGCCCCCAATGCCTTTGTGATCTTAGATACTTTTAGAGGTACTCTTACAGGAAGTGACAGCACAGCACAGATCAGATTTTTAAGGGCTTCACATTAGGAAGCTATGAGAATGGGGTGGACCTAGAGCTTAGTGGTGGAGCACTTACCAAGCATGGAGGGCCCCAGGTTCAGTCCTCAGTACTGCCAAACAAATAACAGGTCTCACCTCTTCAGACTCCTGTCCTCTGTCTACGAAGTCATGTAAGAAGCAGTAGGCAACGCTCATGTTAAATAGTATTACTGTGTATGTACTGTGAGGTATATTCTACAAACAAACTGATTAGGCACTTTACAAATTGGAAAAACCTGTGGCTGTAAAAGCAGCAAGTAGTCTCTGATAGCACTAAAACCTCAGTCATTTTATAAATAGATACTTTTCTTGAGATCCTATGAGCTTTAATAAATGCAAGAGGCTAATAGACTATGAAGCTGATGCCAGAGTGTGTAAGTGCATTGGCTGGAAGTTGGGCCCTAGAGCACAAACTTGTTTGATGGGTTTTGTTTTGGTGAAGGTTCTAACTGTAATTGCAATAGAGTTCTTTAGCTTTAGAAGTTCTGATACTGGCGTGGCTATTAGTTGGTCATCTTGCATGAAGCAGAAGTAGTGAGATTATGAAGATTATAGCAGGGATGACTTCATGGAGCTGACTGCTCTCTGCCTCTACCCAGTATGTAGTGGCAGTGTACTGCATTGGTGTTGCCTTGAGTTATGGGGAAAGGCTCTTAGATAAGATGTGGCGAGTGAATACTGATGCTTTATGATGATTTATAATTGCCTTCTCATGGCAATTTTGTGGTTCTGGGTGTTATAAACTTTGGTGGGTTCTTACCTTGTCTTTTACCTGAGTGTTTATAGACAGGACACTTTTTTGCAGCAAAGTTTTACCAGTTTGTAGGTAGAGGAGGAACTAAGGTCAGACTGGGGTACCCAAGAGCAGAAACTGTAGAAGAAAGCCTTCAATTCTCCCCCTAAAACTTTGAGCATGCACAGCTGATCCTGTCCTCTCTGCTGGAGCTTTGGATGGGACTGGTGAACTTAAAATTTTGTTTTAAGGTTTATATATTTTTGTGTATGTCTTTGTGTGTGTAAGAAAGAGAACAAGAGTGGAGCGGGGAGTGGAGGAACGGATGAGTGTGTTTGTATTCATGGGTGTGGACTTGTATAGAGGTCAGAATGTGGGTGGGGTGAGGTACCTTTGTACCTTGTTTGAGTCAGTCTCTTGACTACTGAGTAAGCCCGGTTAGCTGGCCTTCACATTTTCTGGAGACTCTCCTGTTTCTAGCTACTGCTTCCTTCAGAGCCTGCTGGCATTCTAGGTATTTGTACTGCTTTCATCTGGGATCTGGGGATCAGAACTTGGGCTGTCAAGCTTGAAGGGTAAGCATGGGTAAGTACACACTTGGTGAGTCATCTCCTTAGCCCCAGGAGTGGTGAGCTCCTACCAAGGAACATAGTGATTTAGTTAATATTTAAGAGCTGGAACAGGGCAATCACATTTAAGGTTGGTTACTCATATTTTAAGCTTCTATATTGTATGTGTGTCTTATTTCTGGAGACAGCAGCAAAGCCCCAGCTTAAACTGCCAATAACTACTTTTAGCAGACAGGAAGAGACTAACCAGTGCGAAGGTGAAATTGGTTTCTTTTTCTTAACTTCTTTGTAGTCTTGGGCTACCCAAAATTATGCCTTAGAATTCAAGGAACAATCTAACAGGAAAGAGCTGACCACACTGAATTATTGTTTAGGATTGTGATGTAAGTTTCATGATGAAGGACAGGACTACACTGTGGGTTTGATAAGTGGGAACCCTTTGCTGCTTCTGTGTACAAGTTGCTACTGGGAGGCTTAGCACCTGGATTGTTATCAGAGTTACTAGGCAATAGGATAGACTTTTCATCCCTAATGAACTGAAGAGTTTACAGCAGATATTATGGATTTAAATATCTAGGATATTGTGAGATGTAAGGAATTTCAGGAAAGTTTGCCAACTGTAGTTTTTCAAGTAGAAAATTGAAAGCCTCAAGTGGGTAACTGGAGGGAAGCACTAGGAATAACTGGAAATAGAAAGTGTCACCTTCTCAGTAGTGTTGGGAATGGGACTGGAAATCCCACTCTTAACATGAGTAGTTTGCAGCCTCTTAGTTGAGAATCACCGAGATACTGGACATGAAGATGACTTTCAGAGTTGATTATGGTCAGGTTATAGATTGGAATAGTATGATCTCAAGTCACTTATTTCATTGAAGCACAACAAATTTCTTATTTTTATTTTCTTAAATTAGGACCCTCCCTCCCCACCCCCAGTGGTCTCACTTTGTAGCCTTGTCTGTCTTGGTATTCACAGTCTGACCTTGAACTCACAGAGGTTCACCTGTCTTGTCTCCCAAAGGCTAGGATTAAAGGTATGTACCAATAGGCCTGGCCACTGCCTGATGAAAATATTTTTAAAGAGGTAGTTAAGCTTGGAGAATTAAGATAACTTCAGTAGTTTAGTTTCCTTTGAACTAGTCTAGAAGCTTCTATTGGTTAAAATCTATGACTATCCATACAAAGTTCACACGCTTATTTGAAGCTAATCAGCAAAATAATACAAACAGAATATTTCTAGTCTAATGAAAAAGTGGATGAAAACAATCCAGAAAATGGGAAAGAAAATTAAAAGGGCAAAGTAAAAGAAAACAGTGCAAGTAGAAAACCTGTAAGATGATAAATACAAATGAGCAATTGTAGTAGTATAAACTTTTATAACCTCAGAAGAGACAAGATTAAACAAGACAGCTGGAACAGCAGTATATAATACCAGACAATTCAAGCTGAGGTAAAACCTCTTAACAGCAGTGCAAAGACTCAAAGGGCTTCGGCTGAGCCTTAGCACACCTAAGCACAAACACCAGTCATAAATATTGTGGAGGAGCATAACTGGGTCCAAATATCTGAGATGGAAAGTACCTAAGAAACTTTATTTAATTGGAACACATTAGTGTTTGAAGCTGAGGGGAATTTGGCAGATTATGAAAGTGCCAACAAATTGCAAAATACCTTTTTCATGAAATGTGGTATATTCACTGATTTTTGTATACTAAACCTGCTTATATTTTGATGCAAGTTTAAGCAAGGTTTAGGAACTGTATAGCCTATGGCTTTTCTTTAACATTATTCCTTTGTTTTCAGAAGAGTGTTCCAAGTCCTCTAACCCACAACTTAGTGGGTCACATAACTACTTGTGGGGAAGCAAAAGCTCTGTTAACAGTAAAACGTTTCTGACCACACAACCAAGACTTCACTGACAATCAATGTGTAAGGAATCCAAGTGCCTCCAGTAGCACTCACCTGTTCACACTGCATGGCTCCATTGCTTCTGTACACACAAAAAGTGCAGTTTGCTTTGCAGGTACCCGGCGTGCCCTGCAATGCTAACAAAGGCTGCCAAATTTGGTGGTTTGGGTGAGAAATCCCCCCCTCCCCCCCAAGGCTTAGGTATTTGAACACTTGGTTTCTAGTTGGTGGTGCTGTTTGGGGGACAGGTTGGAACTTTGCTGGAAGAAGTGTGTTAAGGGGGCTTTAGTATTGCTTCTTTTCCCTACTTACAGTTTGCTGTCTTATTATGCTTGTGTCTGAAGAAGTGAGCCCTCAGGCTTCCTGTTCTGTTAAGCCTACCACCTGCTGCTCTTCCTGCCATAAAGGACTTTTTCCTATCCCGCTAGGATGGGAAGTCAAAACAATCTCTTTTTCTTTAAGTTGCTTTTGGTCTTGGTATTCTATTACAGCGACTGAAAGCAAACCAGAATACTGAAACACCAGGATTCAGATGCAAAACTCTTGTATGTTAGGAATTGCTCTGTTTTTACTACTCAAAGTATTTTGTGCTCATGGGAATATAATGCTTTAAATATGGGAAAAAAAACCTTAATTTTTCCAGCAATCTTTCCTTAGCTCTTTAGAATCAATTTCGTATATTATTTGGTTGTATTGGATCAGAGAGTTTGATTAACAAATTGAAGTAGAGAGGGAAAAGAGAGGGGAAGAAGGGATTTAAGGGAGATGGGAAATAAAGTAATGGAGCACATGTGGTAAGACAGCAGAAGCGGATGATGAGGGGGAGGAAGGGGACTTGCTGGATGGGAAGAGGGAGGGTGAAGGGGGCGGGAACGAATGAGAAAGTGTATGGACATGTGTATGAAGAGGCTGCGATGTAACCAGTTACTTTCTATGCTAACCTGAAAAATTAACAGTAAGCAGGAGCTAGAGCAATGCCAGAGTAGAAGAACACTGTCACTCCTCCAGAGCATCTGCATGTGATTCCCAGCACATGCGCAGCTCTCAACAGGCTGTAACTTCATTCTAGGGGATCTGATGCCCTTTTCTAGCCTCCACTGGCATCAGACATACATGTGGGCAAATTTTCTTATATGCATAAAAAATAAGTAAATCTTTTAGCGTTTAGTGAATGGTGTTCATGGGCTCATGTTGGTGGAATCCTTTAAGAAGGATTAGAAGGTGTGGCTTTGTTGGAGAAAATATGTCAAAAATCTCCTGCCATTCCCAGTGTGTTCTCTGCCTCCTGCTTGTGGATCAAGATGAGAGCTTTCAGCTGCTCCCCCATGCCTAACTCCACCATCTAACCCTCTGGATAATAAGCCCAATCAAATACTTTCTTTCATAAGTTTGCCTTGGTCATGGTGTCTTATTAGAGCAATAGAAAAGTAAAACAACATATAAAAATAAGAATAACAATTGCTGTTTGACTTGCTGACTTCAGTTTGATTTTTAAAAACGTTAAATGAACTGCAGTTTGGAATTAGATCAGAATTTCCAACAATTTCTGAAACAATCCTAAACATTCTTCTACCATTTTGTATTTGTATTTATATGAAGCAGCATTCTCAGCACTGGTGATTATAAAATAAAAATTGATTTTATAATCTGAAAAATGTTGAAGATATCTTAAGTCTTTAAGTATCAGCTATTCATTCAGCCAAGATTTAGCTCCTAAAGACCTAGAATATTTTTACTTTTGGTATGTGTGCATATGATCTATGTCTTAGAACACGTGTAGATGTTAGAAGAAAACTGTGAAGCTGCTTCCCTCCTTCTGCCTTTACAAGGTACAGGGATTAAACTCAGGTCACTAGGTTCACACAGAAAGAAAGCACCTTTGCATGGAGAGCCATCTCACTGGTTCAGTTAATTATTTAAAGATCAATAAGCACATTCATCTTTGTATACACATTTGGCTTAGGCTTTGATAAATGGTAAGATTATATGTGTACAAAAGGATTGCTTTAAAATAAATGTATGATTTATCATCATCAGTAATACTTGTATATACTATTCGATGTATATCCTAGAGTCATATAAAAATGTTTTGGGTGAAAAGGGAGTCACATTTGGAGGAAGTTTAAGAATCTGCTAAGAATGAACAGTATCTTGTCATAAAGTCATGAGGCTAATAAGCATCTTTGAAGTGACATTTTCTCAATACTTTACACATTTATCTTTAGACAAACATCAATATTCAAGTTTATTTTAATTAACTATTATAGTAACAAAGCTAGAGAATTTACTAGAGGCCACAAACAGTGAAACTTTATTTCATACATACAGTTTAATACAAATGAACATATTAATAAAACTTATTTACTTACTAACAGTTTAAATTCTATGACATCTATTCTTATGACATCTTTCCTAAAAAGATTGTAGAAACCAGGTCCTTTGGCTATGGTTATTACCCATTATCTAAATGCCACATACTGGATAATTCTTGATAAATTTTATTTCATAGCATAGTCAATACATTCTCATCTCTTTAAACTAGTAACTATTGTGAACTGCAAAAAGAAATACTGAGTATTCAGTTTTACATTTTAAAAGGAATATAGCTGTTTTGTTAGATTTGAGTTTCACTTCAAGGAAGTGGGGTGAAGCCATTTTTAAATAGGTCTCAGCTCTTATGTAAAATATATTTCAAGAAATCAAATGTTTTAAACTCCTTGTTAACTACGAAGGCCAGGAAATCTACATTTTAATATTGGGTTTAAGATAAGTTATTTAGGGTCTTATTTGAATGCAGACAGACCTTGGTTAACAAAGGCATGATGCTGTTTGGTTTTTCAAAAACTGCACAGTAGGTCATGAATGGCCTGTTGACAGAATGCTGTTATATGTCAGTTACTAGAGGAACTGTGAAGGCCTTCATAATGGACAAACCTTCAATCTTAGTAAACTAGAATTAATACATTGGCATTGATATTTAAATTCCTATAAAACTCATTTTACAGAAACTTCCCGTGTTTTATATAAAAGCAGGTGTTTTTAGTATTAAGTTCTGCTCTAGTTTCATTGTGGATGGCTTTTTTTTTTTTTTAAATGCTGGAGATTGAACCAGGGTCTTGTGTATGTTAGGCAAGCATTCTACCACTGATCTATACTTGCTAGCCATTGTTTATTTTTAACTCATTATTTGGAATCTAATTAAAATAAGCTTACTTTGATATTATAGAAGAAATCTGTAAGTACTTACAAGGTTAGTTACTGAAGGTGTATATAGTTAGTTGCATGAAAAGATGGTTGGTTGGATTTTCATGCCACTTTAAGGATTTTCATTTGGATGCAAAGGAAACATTTTTAACATTCATTGTGACATTGTTTTGACTTAGTATAAAATATAAAAAATGGTTGCTTAGTGCTCAAGGGAATTTTTTTAGTTAAACTATTGTTCACATAAAATCAGTCTTTATATGATAATTAATCCACACCAAATTTTGAGTAAAATATTTTTGGATGTAACTGATGTCATAAATTAGTTTCCTAGCCTAAGAGAACATACTTTTTTTTTTTTTTTGTAATTCATGGAAATCATATAGAGAGCTATTAACTCTGACATGAACAGACTGTATAAATGTATAGCTGTAGCCCAGTGTAAATTTATTAGGAAACCACTGTGATTTCAGATGGACAGAAAGGAGTCATAGTGAAAACTTGCTCCTTAAAACCAAGTAATAAGAAGGGGGCTAGTCATTTTAAACCAAATTATCAGAAACCATCATTGGTAACTTTGTTGAGGTAGACATTTAAATATTAAGTTTTTAAAGGTGTGTATGTCTGAGCTCAATAGTTTAAAACAAATTCTGTAAAGATTATATATATGTAGCCAGGACATGGGCTTAAACACCCCCTGTAAAACATAGATTTTTTGCTGAGTTCATTTTCGTTTTTCTTTTAATATTAGGATAGTAAATGTTATTTTAATTAAAAGTAGCTTTCACAGTTTGCAATAGTCTGAGCAGAATACTATCACTACTATATTAATCAGCACTTAGCTTTTTACAAAGGGCAGAAAAATTTATGTGTATTAGTATCTTTTAAAAATCTGTCTGCATACTTTTATATGTTATTAAAAATGTTATGGGTATATACTCTGTAGCTGTGTTTATCTTGGTGCTGAAAACAAAGATCCTAATACTGATTAGCAAGAAACACACTGTATTAAATCTAATCTCAAATTGTTAACGGATACTTTAAAGTTATTTTTTATCCCCAAAGTGCAAAGGAAAGAGGATGTATTTCAGCAGTCATTTTTATGCTGATTAGACATTTCCTTTAGATACTGCTAGTAGTGGTTGTTTCAGAACTGTCTGAAACTAAGGGTGAGGTTGTTGAAGATGGCTTATAAAAAGACCTTACAAACTGAAAGCTTAACCACTGATGTTTTATAGTTGTTAAAATCACTTTTGTTACTTTTGTAAAAATAGGAGCAAGGCATCACAACTTAAGCAGAGTAGTATCTTTTGAGGGGTTACTTTAATATATTTTCATGTTATCTACATTTAATACTTTACAGTCTACAGAGAGAAATATAGTAATATATAATCTTTACAGAACTGAATGAAAATGTGGAAGTACAGTATATTTTAGGAGAGAGCATAATTGCCTGAACTAAACTGGGTAACAAAAACTGTAAGTTTTTCTTTAAATGCAAAATACAATTACTCTCAGACTCTTGGAATTTATAAAGGTTTTAGAAATGCCTGTTATTCATTGAATAAGCCTGAATAATAAATATGGGATTAAAATGTATACTGAAAACAGGTAAGCTGAACATCAAATATAGTTTCATGATATTTTGGCCAGGGCTCTGGTAACAGATTACATATAACATGTTACTTTTAAAGTAACTCTAGCAAAAGAAAATACTTTTAAGTAGATGGAATGGCCTTAGGATGTATGAAGATACTATCTAACACACAATACTATTACATTTTATTCACAGACATGTATTTTAGCCCCAAAATATTAGGATCACATACCCCAAATATATATGTACACCCATGAGTATATTCATCATCCTTTATGAGACCGAATAAAAAAAATAATTCAAGTTATTTGGGAATCGCTTTTCTGATATTCTAAGAACTTTTTAAATTTATAATTCCTACTCTTTCCCAGCAGAAGTATAAGACAGTATTATCTGTATTAATTGTATTAATAGTATTCCTGGGAGTAGATGTAAATTTAAAATATTGAAGTTCTAGTATTTCCTAGAAGTATTGTACTATCAAATTTCATTAAAGTCTAAAATAAACTTCTATGTAGTCAATTGAAAAATTGCTGATTTATATAACCTTATTGCTTTTAAAAACCGAAGTTCTTTTAAAGGAGTAAATTTTTTTACAGAAGTCATAACATTTGGTAAACAGAAGGCATTGACTTAAAAGATAGTAGAGTTATTTTTTAATGTTAAAATTATAATTATTGTGGCATATTTTTTAATTTTTAGAAACTTTTCTCATTCCATAACAGCAGGCAATCATAGCTTCTTTGCATTTAAAAATAAAACTGTGTTATGGGAAAATTCTAATGTTTTAAAAGCCTATAAGCCTCACAAAGAACCGAATGAATGAAAGATAAAAATACTGACAGTATCAAATCTGACATGATGTAATTATGAATTATAATCCCTAAGATGCTATGCCCTATGAGCAATTCTACTTCATGTACAAATGACAGAAAAGGGCCACAAATAGATAATCTTTAAGGACATTTAAGGATAGTTTCACTTTGGCCACAGTAACCATATACAATAAGTGGTTATAATGTGACAGATTTATGAATTTTTTTGTAACACAAATATTGTTTTATATAAATGTTTGTAAAAATTTGTAATGTAAGTAGAGTTTGAAATATTTTTATCAAAACCACTTAATATAGGTAAAATATACACGAACACAAATGTAGTGAAACCAGAATAATGTGGAAACTAGAACATACACATCATCTCCCTAACAAGATGGTGTTTGCTTAAATTAGACCATATACAAAACAGTAGTCTGCTGGTAAGTATTTTTTATATATACTATAGATTTGTCTAAAATATGAACCTTCTGGAATAAAACTGAAAATTTAAACATCAAAGATGTTTGTAAGTGGTTATGTGTGATGATCATGCTGGTTAGACAGCCAGATGATGAACTGTAAGATAGCTGCTGTCTTACAGAGAAAATTCTTGTCGTGTTTGTTATGGCTTATAGCTCTATAGTACTTAAGTGTTGGAGTTAATAAAGGAAATCATGATTTAACTCTGCATCTCCAATGTTCTGGTTACTTAGATTTCAGAAATGCTCTTAAAAAAAAAAAAAAAGCAAAAACATTTAACCTTAAGCATATCCCCAAACCCATTTGTTACTAGACCACATAGGGGCCTAGTTATTTTCTATTTCTGGACAAAACACTTCTCCAAGAGTCTACTTAACAAAGTCAGTACAGGAAGGTGGAGTGGAAACTGAATCCTCTGCTCTGAAATCTTTTCTAGGATGAAAGTGTGGGCTTCGAGAATATCGAGGTTTCAAACCCACAGATGAAGGCTGAGAAAAGCTTCTTCTCACAGAATGTAACCTTGGTTCCTATTAAGAGATTTAAAGAAAATTAGGGTTTTCACGCACTTTAAATGTTATAATTACTTATGGGAAAGATTTAAAAAACAAGACTGATAGGGTCTGGATTTTTTTTTTTTTTTTTTTTTTTTTTTTTTTAAGATAGCCTTGGGGACCTAATCTAAGCTTGTGTGTGCTAGTCAAACCTGGTCAACCACTGAGCTACATATATCCCCAGCCCAAGGTCTGGATTCTGAGTAAAGTGTTCTTCAGGAAATGCCTGAGGAGTAGGCTAACTTTGTAATCTGCTACTAGACAGGGAGGCATCCTATGGCTGTAAAGAAATCACAAAGGATCTGAGAATTGCCATATTCAATGAGATTTCTAAATTACATTATGCTTTCATTAGGTCATCCCTAAAATTGGTTACATTTATTTTTGTTTAAAAAAAGTATGTGCTTATATAAGATTGGAATTAGATCTTATGGATAAGAAAGTACTATCAAGAGAAAAGCCAGCAGATTATTAATATACTACTTAATAGATAAATATTTTGCCTTACTGTTAGGCAAATCATTTAGTGACTAAGTTTTGTTCCAACAAATGGTTTTTATTTGATCTACTGCAATATAAAAGGATTGGCAGAGATATTCCCCTGCTTAAGACACTGAAAATAGGAAATTTTACTAAGGAATCTTACATGCTAAATGCCTTCTTTAGAGCATCTAGGGGAGGCAAATCCTATTGCCTAGAAATCTTATCAATTGTCCTCTCTGCTTTAAGTGATGTGAGTTCAATGTTGTGATTAAATAAAGCCATTAGGAAGGTAGTGGCTGTGCCATATTGAATAAAACTTTTGAAGTGGCACCTAAATTAAATCAACTGCATCTGACTATAATGTACAATTAAAGGATATAGATAAAATTTCTAGGAATAAAAAGCAAAACTTCTCTAAAGGGAAATTTTGCTATGTATAGTTCAAGTTCTATGCTATGGGCATATAGGGCACTCTTCTGATCTACTAGAACTTGGAGCATATCTACCAGTAAAGAAATAGCATGCTACTGCTAGAGCAATTAAGTGTCAGGAGAAACTTTGTAAGTTAGTTTTAAAGTGTAATAACAGATCTGGATGCTTCTAGAATTAAACATGCTTTCATTGTGCAATTACAGTTTATTAATAGCTTTAAGATACTTTGTGATATTACAAAATAGTCTTCCAACTTGAAAAGAATGTTACAATGTACTGTAATAATCATAAGCTAAAGAAAGCTTACCAAAATGAGTATTATAAGACAATCTAATGATATAAGGATATATTTCAGACATTTTTTTAGACAAAGTTTTGAGTTAGGACACCATAAGACAATTATGATAATGCTATCTTAGAATTAGATCAAATTTGGGGCTCAGTGGTTAGAAGCATGTACTGCCCGCCTAGTGGATATGGGTTTGATTCCTAGCACCCATGTTAGGTGGCCCACATCCACCTGCATCCCCAGCTCCAAAGGGTCTGGCACCTCCGGCCTCTGCAGGCACTTGCTCTCACATGCACATAACCATACACACATGCACAAGTACACAAAATTAAAAATAAAAAATTAAAAAAGAATGAGATCAGATTATATATATATATAAAAATCTCGAGTCTAGTATCCATCACTAGGATATAACAAAACCATGCTTGAGTAGCCATTCCCCAACTATCAGAGCTGGGGACGCAGTTCAGTGGTAGAGCTAAGGTAACAAGACTCAATGGAAGGATTATACACAAAGACTGATGAATGCCTACACTGTAGCTATTAGCAAAAGTGGAGAGGAAGGAGGAACAAATGTTTTGGTGGTGGATTTTGTTTCAGAAGCATTTTGAGATGTGTTATGTTCCCAAGAGTGGATGGCATAGGCTAAAGCTATCTTTTGCTGTATGAAGGCTAAAGGTTTTATGGGATACCCTAGAAGTTCTTGCTTCTTACCATGTGTTTCTTATATTTTCCAGAATGGTAACTTGAACAATATTACTTTTAAAGAGTAATTGAAAAAGTTCTAGAGCAATCATATTGCCACTATTTGGTTAGGAAACTGCTTTGTATACTTAGGTTGCTTGATAAAAGCATGTTGGAACAGATTTGTGTTTCTTATGATTTACTTTCTGTTTTAGAATTTAAATATTTTTTGATTAGACTCCCATATCCTTAAGAAATTAGAATAGACTGATTTTACTGATTAAATGAAAGATGGTTCATAATTCTTGGATGGAATGTCTCAAAAGTATTATGTTCTTTTTGGATTGTTCCTTTGACCCTGCCCTATTTTCCAAAGATTAATCTCCTCATAGTGGTTACTTCTTATTAATTAGGTTTGCTACCACTTATAGTAATGCCATATTGAGTGATTCTCTGAACCTGTATAAGCTTCAATTCTTTTACAGAAAATTGACTGATTATCTCACAAAAGTATTGAGTGGACAAAATGGGACAATTTGTATGAAGTGTTTATAAATTCCAAGGGTTGCTATAAATGTGAGGTCCTATTCTTGCCTTGAACTGATAAACAAGCATGATTTTACAGTATGCCGTCAACAAAGTTAATAATTATTTACATGGAGTATTATGAACTTTTAAAGTAGAAGTATATAATAATGGTCCAGCAAATTTAGTGAACACATGCTACATTACCAGGATTTTTTTGTCTTTCAGTTTTCATGTGTGTGTTGTATATGCATGTGTGTGGGTACACGTGTGCAGATGCGTGCTAGCAGACCTCAGGTTGGTCTTGGGAATCATCCTTAATCTCTCCCCTGAAACTTCACTCATTGAGACCTCTCAATCAAATCCAGATCTGAACTCCAGTCTTCATATGTACTATCTTCATAGCTCCTTTCCAAGATTTTAAGACTGGTAGCTTAGGTTGGAGAGATGGCTCGATGGGTAAATGTGTTTCCTGCTAATGATTTTGAGTTGAATCCCTGGGACCAACTTGGTAGAAGGAGAGAACTGACTCCTGCAAGTTGTCTCTGACTATCACATGTGTACTGTAGTGTGCACTTGCTCATATGTACATACACACACACACACACACACACACACACACACACACACACCCATGTATAGTATTGTTAACGGGACTTGGTCACAGGCCCTGGGGGAGAACCTAACTCTATTATTCTGGCAAATGAACATAGTATTAAACTGCCTTCCTAAGTTATCCTTATATCCCCAGATTAGTGCATCTCTTAATCTTCATCAGAGAAGATTCTTTTTGCAGTGGATGGGGATTAACAGAGACCTACAATGGGTTAATGTACAGAGAATAAGAGACTAAAGTTCTCAGCTTTTAAAGGGACACGTGTACCACACCCTCTCCCTTAGATAGAGGTGGCAGAAGGTCTGCAAGTGGAAGAGGCAGTGAGTGTCTGCAGTGACACTGTGTTTGCTGCTCAGGATCACTGCCCACGTGAACTCACAGTGGCTGTGACTGCATGCAGAGACCTTCACAAGATCAAGTCATCCCAATCCCATTGAGACCCTATTAGCACCTTATGGTTGCTAGAGGAAGGAGAGTAAGCTTTCTTCTGGGATGTGGCTCCTGAGAGGCTACCTGTGTTCCAGTAAATGGCCGTACACACATGCACATATAGGCAGCACTAGGTGCATTCAGTGAGCTTAAAAAAACAGCATATGAAATTGGGATAAAAATAGTGGTTAGGATAGGGAATTAACTGGATGGGATGGAATAGGGGTGGATTTACTCAAAACACATTATATGTATATATGAAATTTTCAATAAAAAATGTAAAACAAAGAAATTTTTGTAAATTTTTATCACCCTCCATCATCATTTTCTTAAGGTTGCATCCCATTTTCAAAAGTTGCACCCTGGGCTGGATGTGGTGGCAGCACACCTTTGATTCCAGAACTCAGGAGGCAGAGGCAGGCAAATCTCCATGAGTTTGAGACCAGCCTGGTCTACATGTGAGTTCTAGGATAGCCAGGGCTAGATAGAAAGATCCTATCTCAAAAAACCAAAACTAAAGTACAACATCAAAAATGTTTAGGGCTGGAGAGATGACTCAGCCGTTAGAGAGTACTGGCTGCTCTTCCAGAGATCCTGAGTTCAATTTCCAGCACCCACATGGTGGCGTATAAATATCTGTAACTCTAGTCTGAGTGGAATCTGATGCCCTCTTCTGACTTCTACTGGCACTAAGCATACAAATGGTGCACATGACTACATGCAGGCAAGACACTCATAGACATAAAATAATAAAATTAATATAATATATAACAAATTAGGTTTAAAAAAGTTGCATTTTGCTTATCAAATGTGCTGCTTTTAGTTAGCCAATTGTGTAAGAACATGAGGCCAAACTTTGACCACTCAGAGTGAGGCACAGGTCCTCTTTGCTTTAGGAATAAAAACCCTATTGGCAAGATCAATAAACAAATGACAGCTATTGCTGAGGGTACTCATCTGTAGATGAGAACACTCATCCATAGCTGGTGGGGGTGCAAACTTGGACAGACACCATGAACATCAATGTGGAAATTTCTTAGGAAGATAGGACTCAGTTTACTTCAAGATCTAGCTATACTACTTGGTCATATACCCAAAGGACACTACATCCTACTACAGAGATACTTCCTCAATCAAGTTCATTTATTACTGCTCTGTTTGGAACTTTGGAACATTACTTAGTCATTAAAAAAATGAAATAAGCTGGGTATGGTGGCTCACATTTTTAGTTCTAGAACTTGGGAGGCAGAGGCAGGCTGATCTCTGAGTCTAATCACTGGTCTATAAAGTGAGTTCCAGGACACCCAGGGCTGCACAGAGAAACCCTGTTTCAAAAAAAGTAACAAAAAGTGAAATCATGAAATTCATAGGTAAATGGATGTAGCTAGGAAAAAATGCCCTGAGTGAGGTATCCCAGACCCCAAAAGACAACTATAGTATATATTTGCTTATGTGTGGATGTTAGCGGTTAAGTCTTGGATAAACAGGCTATAATCCATACTACCACAAAGTTGAGGCATAGAGTAGGGGTTGTGGGGAGAACTGGATTACCCTGGGAAGGGGCTAAGAGAAAAGCAAAGCTATGGATGGATGTGGACCATGGAATGTTAGGATAGAATGAGAAGAAGGGAAGAGGGGAGTGAGAGAGGAAATATGGGGGGCCATAGCTAAACTTCAGGGCCATTTGAAGGGTTGAATGGAAACCTAATACGTTAGAAGCTTCCTAAAATATATACATGCATGAAGGTGATCTAAATGAAATTGCCAAATATTGGGGGGAGTTAGAGGCCCAACTGGACATCTTTTCTTGTCAAATAAAGACTCAAGTTCTGGGACTGGGATATATTTAATCGAGTTGTGGGCCAAAGGTGCTCTCTGGGAGCCCCCACAAAACTCAGGCTATTGGGTACTCTCCACAAACTGATGTTAAGGCCCTACTGTTGAAGACGACACCTATAAAACTCAGTGAACATGGAGAAATCAAGCTGGTGCCTATCTAGAGCCCTTACTCCTACTGACTATCATTCAGGATACTGGAAGGTACTCTGCACACTACCAAAGGAGAAAGATAAATACCAAACCAATTACAAAACATCTGATCTACAATGGTTGTCCTGTGTGCAAGTTATGCTAGTTCAATAGTGGCACAAAACTTGTGGTACTAACCACCCAGTATCTGGCTGAATTTAAGGCCCATCCATGAGATGGAACCCATCCCTGACACTGCCAAGAGATGATGGCTAAGAAAAAAATGAACTCAAGTGTTTTTGGAGGAATTTTTATCTCAAACTGTTTGTCTGGGCTGGTTTTCTTTTCTAACCTTTTCCCCCTCCTACCTTAACAGGGCTTTTGCTTATATATATTGTTGAGGTTTTGTCTTTTGCAGTTATTGGAATGCTAAGTGCTGGCCCCCAAGATCTGGAGTCTACACATAGCTTCTGGGAACCTGCCCCCAGTTAATTCTGACTGGTAAATAAAGATGCCAGCAGTCAATAGCCAGGGAGAAGAGAGGGGCAGGGTTTAGGTTTCCTAGGCTAGAGACCACAATGAGGGGAGAGAGACAAAGTGTTCATGGGATAGAGAAGCTAGAAGAGTCATTATGACCTCTGGGCAAGAGGACATGGTCCAGAGGGTTGCCTGGTTGGAGCTGAGAGCAGCCCAAATGAAGCATGGCAAGCAATATGATAACTTGGGAAGGTAGATTCTAACAGCCTTGGAGGGTAGGCAGTTGACCAGCTATTGTGCTGCTTAAGGCATAATAAAATATAAGGCTGCATGTGTCTTTCATCTGGGAACATAAATGGTCTAAGATGGGTAGAAACCTCATGGTAGGAATTTTTATTAATTGCGACATATTGTGACTTCTGATTTGTGGTTTTATGGGATTTCTGTGTTTGTCAATGTGTGTGTCTCTGTGTCTATATCTGTTTCTTGTGCTTTTTCTTTGACTCTTTGTTTTTCTGTTTGTTTTGTCTTATCCTATTCAAATTTGTTTGATTTTTATATTATTAATTTATTTTATATGCCTGTTTTTCAAATGAGAAAGAGCAAGAAAGTATGTGGATTTGGGTGGATGGAGAGGTAGGGAAATCTGGGAGGAATTAGGGAGGGAAACCATAATCTGAATATATTATATGAAAAAAATCTATTTTCAATAAACAAAACAAAGCTCTGTCTGGTGGGCCTGCTTGCTACTCATGCTTGTGTAGAAATAAAACTTTTTACACTCTAAAAATAAAACCAACCCTGGTATCTATCATAAGACTGTTTCAATGTTTTTTCAGGCATAGTAAAAGACACTAGGATTTCTTAGATTCATTTGACTTCATAAATGAAATGATTCTGTAATTTCAGGTTTATAGCAGGGAAAAGGTATTTCATCTAGACATGTCAGTCTAAGCAGCACTGTATCAATGGTTAGAATGCAAATAGCACATTAAGTCAGAGAAAAGTCTAAGGTTAGCCTTTGGAGCTCAGTCTGCTTTCAGATGACAGCTTTTGAGTCTAATGTTACATTTCTAGGCCTCCCTCAGAATTCATAAGGGATTGGTTTTAGGGCCCTAGAAAAAAATCATCTGGTTACTAATCAAGTCCCTTATATAAAAATGTACAGTATCTGCATGTAATTTGCACATATACCATATACTTAAGCCATCTCTAGATTACTTAATACAATGCGAATATTATATCAATAATAATAATATGGTATTATTTAGGGAATATGAGGAAAAAGTATCAGTTCATGTTCAATACAAATACAACTAAATATTTTTGATCTAAAGTTGATTGAATCTACATATATGAAACCCATGGATAAAGAAATAGTTTGTAATATGCTCATATACTTAAATTTCAATTTCCCTGGAAGTTGAGGTTATATCACCTACATTTCTAGAACTTTTTTGAAAAGTAGTTTTTGAAAGATGATTTAAGTTTATTAATATGAAAAATAAAAAGTTAGACAGTTTTAGTTATCTTTTGCTGCTCCCTTTCATGCTCCTGTCTTCTGAATAGTTTATGATTGTCACATATAGTCAACACCTGGAGGACTATGGATGGAGTTCAGGTGGCAGAGTGTCTAGAGTGCATGAGACCTTGGGTTTGATCCTCAGCATCACATGAAATTGGGTGTGGTGGCACACAACGACAATTCTAGTATTCAGAAGGTAGAGACAGGAGGATCAGAAGTTCAAGGGCAACCCTAGCTATGTTTGGGGCCAACCTAAGCTACATGAGATTGTTGCAAAAGCAAAAATCTAAACAAAATCCCCAATAAACCCAAACCCAAACCAAAGCTTCCTAACAAGGATGAATGAACTACTGACTGGCACAAGGACTTGAGAAGCAGGTTTGACAAGATCTTGTCCAGAGGTAAATGGCATCTTTTTCTTTTCTTTTGTTTATAAAATTTAGTTCCTCTTGAGGCTGGAGAGATAGCTCAGCAGTTAACAGCATAGACAGCTCTTGCAGAGGACCCATGTTCAATTCTCAGCACCGACATGGCAGCACTCAACTGTCTGTGACTACAGTTCCAGGAAATGCAATGTCCTTTTTTTGGCTTCTACAAGCACAAGGCAGGCATGTGGTACACAAACATATATGCAGGCAAAACATCCATTTACACAAAATAAAATAAAAATTATTTTTATTTATATATGTTGTCTTATGGTTTTTATTGCTGTGATGATACACCATGACCACACCAACTCTTATAAAGGCAAAATTTAATTGGGGCTGGCTTACAGTCCAGAGGCTTAGTCTATTATCATCATAGCAGGGAGCATGGTGGCATGCAGCTAGACATGGTGCTGGAGAGGTAGCTTAGAGTTCTGCATCTGGGTCTTTAGGCGCAGGAAGAAAGAATGACACTGGACTTGGTTTGGGCTTCTGAAACCTCAGACTACCCCCAGTGACACACTTCCTCCAATAAGGCCAATCCTATTCCTACAAGGCATACCTCCTCATAATGCCAGTCTCTTTGAGCCTATGAGGGCCATTTTCATTCAAACCACCACAATCTGCGCCCTGCCCCCACACTGGGGGTATTGTTGCATCATAACGAAAAATTGCATTCAAAAGTCCCTATAGCCCATCAAAGTCTCAACACACAATGTTTAAAAGTCCAAAGTCTCTTTTGAGACTTAAGGCAATCTCTTAACTGTAATCCCCTGTAAAATCAAAATAAAAAAGTTACAATGGCACAGAATATACATTACCTTTCTAAAAGGGGGAAGAGGGAGCACAGTAAGGAAATACTGGGCCAAAGGAAGACTGAAACCTAGCAGGGCAAGCTCCAACTTCTGCATGTCCATGTCTGATGTCAGAGCACTCTTCAGATCTCCAGCTCCTTTCAGCTTTGCTGACTGACACATACTTCTCTCATGGGCTGAGTCCACTCCCTGCTGTGGCTGTTTTCAATGAAATCTGGGCTTCACCTTCACAATTTCATGCAATGGCCTCTCTGGCTCTCAATGAAGAGAAACCTGTGACACACACCCAGCCTTAGCTGCTCTCCTTAGTCTCGGAGGAAGATTCCATAACTTCTTTCTTGTGTCCTTGAAGCTAAATCCAGAACCACGTGGCTAAAGCTGCTAAATTCTGCTGCTTGCTGGAGCTGGAACATAGCATCTCCTTCAAATACATTTTCACTAACTCTCTGTTTTAGGTGGTTTCATGCACTGTCTAAGCTTGACTGTCCTGGAACTTGCTCTGTAGACCAGGCTGGCCTGGAACTCAGAGATCTGCCTGCCTCTGCCTCCTGAGGGCTGGGATTAAAGGAGTCTACACCAAAATGGCCCTAAGCATTTCTTTAATTTCTTTCCACTTTCCTTTAACTCCTTTTTACAAGATGAAGGCTTAGCTGGGTAGGGTCTCTCTCTGGGGTCACCAGTTCTTTTACTCTATTAGCCTCAGGCTTCCCTTAACCTGTTTATACTTCTTGGTGCTCCTTTTCTCCTCAAATAGTACATTTTGTATTTTTCGTCCTCAGCTTACTCCTTTTCATTATAAATCTGCATAAGATTGGCCACTAATCTCTACAGAACATAGTCAACACTAGGCTGTTTTGAAATCTCTTCTGCCAAAGCATAATTCTTAATTATCCAAATCCATAATTCTTCAATTTAACCTCTGGCAGACTTTTTGGACAAGGGCAGAAAGCAGCCACATTCTTCACCAAAATATCACAATTATAGTCTCTAGGCCACATACTAATATTCTTCTCCTCTGAAACCTACACCAGCTAGGTCCCCACAGTTCAAATAATCCCCTATACCACTGTCTTCCATGTTTCTACTAGTATGGCCCATTGAGGCCCACTTTAAGTATGTATTCAACTGCTTTTCTAATCTAAAAGTTCCAAAGTCCACATTCCTCCAAACAAACACTCTAGGAGCTCTCTATGAGCATGGTCAGGCCTATCACAGCAATACCCTAATGCCTGGTACCAACTTCTGTCTTAGTGTTTTTATTGCTATGACCACAGCAACTCTTATAAAGAAAAACATTTAATTGGGGCTGGTTTACAGTTCAGAGGTTTAATCTGTTATCATCATGGCACAGAGCATGGTGGCATTCAGCTAGACATGGGGCTGGAGAGGTAGCTTAGAGTTCTAGAACTGGACCCTCAGGCAGCAGGAAGAAAGAGTCACTCACACTGGGCCTGGCTTGAGCTTCTGAAACCTCAAAGACTACCCCCAGTGACACAGTTCCTTTAACAAGGCTAGCCCTGTTCCAGCAAGGCCACATCTCCTAACAGTAATAGTGTCACTCTCTATGACCTATGGGGGCCATTTTCCTCAAACCATCACACACACACACACACACACACGCACACACACACACACACATACACACGTATGTATGTATGTATGTATGTATGTATGTATGTATGTATGTATGTATGTATGTGTTCGTGCTTGTCTTTATATGCACCATGTGCATGCGGCGTCCACAAAAGTAGAAGATAAGGTCAGATTTCCTGGAACTAGACTTAACAGTTGTGAGCAGCCAAATAAAATGCTGGGAACAAAACCTGTGTCCTCTGTAAGAGTAATAAGTGCCCTTAACTGCTGAGCCATCTCTTTAACCCCAGGGCCTTGATTTCTATGAAGATAATGAAAATCAAGTCACATCTGCTGCTCATCAATGAAGGTGCAATAACTCTCAAGAGGAAATAAGGATTTGCAATTTCTAGTTCATACAATGATAGTTCAAAGATTAATAATCATAATAAAACTTGACAAGTTCCTAAGCATGTTATTTCTGAGCAAGTAGTTAGCATGATACACAAGACCCTATTCAGACAGACTTTAACCTCAAGTCTGTTTTATACAAAATAGAGCAAACTACTTTGCAAATAACAGAAAAAATGTTCAACACTATACAGCCAATTACATTCACCCACAGTATATAAAGGCATTTGGTTCAAATGATTTTTAACAAAAAAAGATCAACTGGAAGATGCATATGAAAATGTTCTATAGGAAAAATTTGGGGATGTTTCCTCCAATAATTTAGGAGACAATAAAGGAAGTTGAATTCTCTGTAATGGGTCTACCCAATACAAGCAATCATGACATATAACTTAAAATTTCATATAATATATTCTGATCACTACCTGCCAACCTCAACTCTCCCAGATCCTCCCGAACCCACGCAACTCTACAACCATTTCTCTTTTATATTTTTGGGTTATTTTCTAATAACCAAATATATTGTATTCTCTTCAGCATTTCTGCCTTTTTCATATAGTGGCATGCTCAGAAAATGGAACTATTCACATGCACACTAGTGCCAAAAACAATGCTTGGCAGCACTGAGGAGGAGGAAAGGAGAGCACATCCTACACTGTTATTTTTACAAAGTCATTGAGACAAAACGCCATGGTTGGTGGTATGTGCCCATAATCCCAAGATTCTAGAGGTGGAGGCAGATTGATCAAGAGTTCAGAGTCATTTCCAGCTAAACAGCGAGTTCTTGGCCTGTCTGAGCTACTTGAGACCCTATGTTAAATGCCCCCCATCAATAAAGACAGAAATATATTAACTTTAGTTATATAGTAACATCTTAGTTAAATATTTGATGTGGAAAGAACTAAATGTTAACAAGGAATTACACTTTTGTATATTATAAATCAGATTTTGGTCACTTTGCTTCAGTTAGAAATATATATACAAATTTCTGATCTTCAAAATCTATGAGGTGATTTATCAGTTGCTTGTTTGATACTTTCTATTTTTTAAAAAAGATTTATTTATTTATTTTATGTATGTGAGTATACTGTACTATCTTCAGACACACCAGAAGAGGGCATCAGATCCCATTACAGATGGTTGTGAGCCACCATATGGTTGCTGGGAATTGAACTCAGGACCTCTGGAAGAGTAGTCAGTGCTCTTAACCACTGAACCATCACTCTAGCCCCTTTTCGATACTTTCAACAAAGGAACAGGTTAATGTATGAAATAAACCACCAAAATCCACCTGTCAAAAATGAGAGTATCTTTAGCCTTGTATTTTGTCTAAACTCAATTAGTTATAGACTCTTTAAAGCACATTGCTTGTTAATATATTATTAACATTATAGTGATAGTTCTAATTAGTATATATTTTTTGTTATCCTGTCACTGAGAAAGGGCAATAAAACAGACATCGTGGGTGGACAGGGGGAGGTGACTGAAGGAGGGTAGGGATGGAGATGGGAACAGGAGGAATCAAGTTAGGGGAAGATTGAGGGAGAGACAAATGGAATGGGTGGGGGGTGAGGTTTCTGGAATGAGCTAGAAACTTAGGGCAAATGGAAACTCTCAGGAATCTCTGAGGGTGACCCTAGCTAAGACCCCTAGCAATGGGTATGTGGAGTCTGACTGGCCATCTCCTGTAACAAGGCAAGACTTCCAATGGAGCGATTGGGACACCAACAGAGCCACTCAACCTACAATTTGTCCTGCCTAAAAGATGTGCAGGGGTAAAGATGCAGCAGAAATGGAGGGAACGGCCAACTAAAGACTGGTCCAGCTTGAGACTCATGCTATGAGACACATGCTATGCGAGCCTGACACAATTAATGCTATTCTACTACACTTGCAGTCAGGAGCCTAGTGTAATTGTCATTAGAGAGGGTTTACCTAGCAGCTGGTGAAAACAGATGTAGAGATCCACAGCCAAACATTAGGTGGAATGTTTGGCTCAGGGAATCCTGGGGGGGGGGGGGGGGGATTTTAGGTCCCTAAACTTTAAGGTTAAGGACACCACAAGAAAACCTACGGAATCAACTATGGGCCCATAGGGGCTCAGAGAGACTGAACTGCCAACCAGGGAGCTTGCATGGGACTGCCTTAGGCCCTCTTCACATATCAGGCAAGTTACACAGCAGTTGTGCAGCTTGGTCTTCATGTGGGACTCCAATTAGCAGGAGCAGGGGCTGTCTCTGACTACATTGCCTGCTTTTGGATCCCTTTCCTCTAACTGGGCTGTCTCTTTAATCCTCAATAGGAGAAGATGCACCTAGTCTTAGTACAACTTGATATGCCAATGCTGGTTGATACCCATAGGAGGCCTACTGTAGTGATAATTTTGGTTTCTTTAAAAACACAGAAAGGTAATGGGAATATGTGTTTGTTTTAATCCCAGGTGTGGGATATGGGGCTGTTTTATATTGTCCACAGAAGCTGATTTGCCTCTTATTCTAGCAGGGGTGTGATTCTGACAGCTGCAGACAGGTTCTGCAAGTGTTTGACATTTGGAATTCTGGGGACTCTTGAGAAGGTATAAAAAGACTAGAGCTCTGAGAGTGGCTGCTGGTTGCTGTTTATCAAGTGGTCATGCCAAAGGGACATGAAAAAATAAGAAGTTAGATAACCCGATGGTAAAGATCAACCTTGCCCCAAGGAACTTGATGGCTCTAATCAGCAGGAAGGAGTCTAATGATATTGACACTCTTTTGTCCTCTAGCTTTCTTTCTCTCCTACCTAGTGTAAGGGAGCTGGAAGGATGGACTAAGGGTGGTAAAATAGAAACCCATAAAGTAGCTAAAACCCTGGCTACAGCCTCCTCTTTTCTGAAGAGAAAGTGAGTAGAAGTATCAGATGTGAGGAAGAGTGGAGGTAGGAGAGAAGGACTGAGAGGAAGGAGAGGAGGGAGAGGAAACTGTGGTTAGAATGTAAAGTATATAAATAAAAAAGGCAAAAAAGATTTACTTAAAGAAATGTCTTTGACCATTTGCCTTTATAAGAAACACTGGATTGGTTTTTTTTGTTTTGGTGGTATGACAAAAATACCTGACAAAAAGCAACTTAAGGCAGGAAGAGTTTATTTTTGTCCACTGTTCCAAGGTACATCTATCATGGTGGGGAAGTAAGTCATGGTGACAGGACCTTGAAGTAGGTGGTCACCTTGTGCCCACAACCAGGGAGCAGAGAGATGAATGCTAACTACTGTATTCTTTTCCTTCCTTCCTTCCTTCTTTTCCTTCTTCCCTTCCTCCTTCCCTCCCTCCCTCCCTCCCTCTTTCCTTCCAGAACACAAGCCTATGGAATGTGCTGCTGTGCACATCTAGTGAGTCTTCTCACCTCAACTGACTGCTAATTTAGAAAATCCCTCAGACATACTGAGAGGCGTGTTTCCAGTGATTCTAGATCTGTCAAGTTGACAATATTAATATTCACAGGTCTACCCCCTTGTCAACTTGACATCCACTGCTTGTCACCATAGGCTTACGGCTATCTTATAATGCAAAATGCATCCAGTTAAAGTCTCCATAGTCTTTAACAGTCTTAACACTATTTAGAAGAAGTGCAAAGTATTTTCTGGGATTCAAGGGAATTTCTTCATTCTGAGATTTGTACAATAGAGGATAATCTACTACTGAAATGTTTCCAAACCAGTATAATTTCTACCTGTATTCTAAATATGTATACCCACAGGTAAGTGTAGTTCTTATTCCTCATCAAAAAAGCTTCTTTTTGCAATAGCTGAAGTGAAGACTATTATAGCAATCTACAACTGTTCAAACCACACAAAATAAGTGACTGTGAGGTGTCTGACTCTATCTGGGACATCTACAACATAACTCCTACATCTAAGGCTCTGAGAACACTGGAGAAGTAGGGGCAGAAAGATACTAAAAGCCAGAGAATCAAGATGCCTACTCTGTTAAGGTTTGGTCTATTGCTATGTATTGTAATGCTAAATACTGGCCTAGTTGCCCCCAGGGATGAGAGAATCTGCACATACACAAGTGATGCTATATAACCTTGCCTGCCAATTTATCCATGATTGGTGAATAAAGATGCTTACATCAAGTAGTTGGGCAGAAGACAGATAGGTAGGTTGGGGGGTGGGGTGGAGTCTGAGAAGACCACGAAGATGGGAAGAGAGGATGTGGGAAGAGGAGAAGACGCCATGGGTAAGGTGAGTAATAAAAATACAGCCATGAGGGCTGGCTAATTAGATTTAAGAGTTGCCCAGATGGAACATGGCAAGTTATAATTTGGGATTATTGACAGGGAAATAGATTCTATAGTTTAGATGATAGATATCTTCCCAGCTTTAGTGCTAATTAAGGCTTATTATAAATATAAAGGTTGTGTGTCTTTTATCTGGGAACTAAATGATCAGAGGTGGGGTAGAAACCCCAATGTGACATTAAATATCTACTACAACACTACTCTAAGATTGTGTTTTCAAGGTATGACAGGGAAGCTGTATCCATGGCATCTCAACAATATAGTTGCTTGAAAAAGATCTGAACAATGACAACACTAGTTGACATCCCAACATGGATAGAGAAAATCTCAGTTAACCAAGGTAATCCCTCACAGACATGCCCACAGATTCAAGTCTTCAGTGATTCTGGATCCTATCAAGCTGACAATCAAAACTGAGCATCACAAATACTAAATGACAACTACTTCTATAGGTATGCATTTTGATAGAAATGCAAACTGTGGTTAAGACATTAGCTTCCTTAAGAAAATCATTGTCAAATATTGTTAAATAATAAAATTGTGCCTTCTTATGAAGAAGTACATTATTATATGAGTAAATGACCAATAAATAGATGGGAAGTTTGTAAATTACATGTTTTAAAAATTAATATGTAAATATGTAACCACTTATTAGTGATTGATGTCTCACATAAACTATTTAATTATACAGTCTGTTACTATGCATTTTTAGTTAACAATAGTCAAGTTTGGCATTATATTAATTTACTCTTTATTAATCAGAATGTCTACAAATAAAACTGGAAACCATAATCTCTTATTTCATTATTTGGAAATTTATGTCTACTATTTCATATTTGCAGAACCTAGACAAACAACTATGAGACTAGTAGAAAACAAAATTATGTCAGACAGAAACAAAAAACGTAAAACTTGGCAATATAAAATAAGTAATCTTGATTGTTGAGAGAAATAAGCAGAATATATAAGATAGAAAATTTGGGCAATACATACAAGCAGAGTCAAAAAACACGTTGCAGGTGCAACAAGCAGCAGCTACTGTAGATCAGAAAATGGTGTTTAGCATGGAAAGACGAAAGCTGACAGCATACCTTTAGGAATGTATGCACATTGATGAAGATACAGACGTGAAAGAGACAGAACCAACATTATTATTATTTTTTTATATTTGGTTTTATTTTTGAGATAGGGTCTCATGTAGCTCTGGCTGGTCTGAAACTCTCAATGTAGACTAGGCTGGTCTTGAACTTTCTCTACCTCCTGAGTGTTAGGATTAAAGGAATACTACCATGCCTGCAATATAAGCATCACTGATATGCATCATTCAGGCAAAATCTTTCACTTTGCCTCTGGTATGTGGTGTATGTTGTATGTGGTCAGTGTGCGGTCACATGCACATGAGTGTGGGTGCATACATCTGTGTGTGGTGGCATGTACCTTGTTTTTTGAGATAGGATTTCTAATACGACTTGGTAATTGCTGATTAGGCTGTACTGACTGCCCAATGACTCCCAGAGAGCTGTTCTTCCTCTCCAGCACTGAGATTTCAGGTGTGAGTTATGATGGCTAGCCTTCTACATTGCTCTGGGACTTGAACTCAGGTCCTCCTGATTTCAGGGCAAGCACTCTCCTAACTGAGGCTCTTTCCAGCCTTCCTTTGCCTTATGTTGAGGGAGATTCCAGAATAAATTTTAGTCAAAACTATAGGTCTAGAAGTATCAATGTAACACTGAAATATGGTAAGTTGAATTTGCTGCTTCCTGACTGTTCTTTCCAGGCCTTTGATTCTGAAATTTAATATTACCCAAGTATAATTTTTGGAAATATGCAAAGAATCTTTGTGTGTGATTTCATCCAGTCTGAAGAAATCACCTAATCAAGATAGAAGTTAAAGTTTTAAATTCTGAATATTCCTTTCTATCTTTAATGTATCCGAGATTTTGGCAAAACAAATTGCAAAGTCACGTTGACTGTATGCACTTATAGTTTCAGTTTCATCTTAGCACGGTGAATTTCAGATGTCTTCTTCAGATTGGATTTTCAAAATGGGCACTAAATGAGTAAAAACTTTCTTTAAAATTGCTTGAAGGTATACTAAACATAGAAATAAATTAATGGGCTTCACTTATAATACGTAAGGAGGGTCTCTGTCCTCTCATTCTGTTTTTAGAGGCAGTATATTTGCCTTACCAAGCTAAGCCAAGAAGAAAGACAAATGATTCCACCCATAACTCAATTGTCAGTAAATCCAAAGTTTTTATTAATTCTCAAAATAAAGCTAACTTCAAGACTGTATACATGTATGAATTGTATGTGTGTATATATGATGTATATGAGCACACACATAATATATATATTTATATGTATGTATGCATATAATATATAACTGTAAAGAAACATACTAGGTATGAATTATTATCAGAATTCTTTGTTCAATATAGTACATCATTAATTTTTATTAACAGTCCAGGATTTGTTTAGCATCATGTTTAACACTTTAAAAACCAAACAGTAACCTTTTTTTGTTCTCAAGGATAGTGCTATTAAAAAAGATTTTTAACATCACTGGTTAATAATTTTTCTAAGTTACAGAACAAAATCTTTTTTGACAGTTCATTATGGGACTTACTAGTTTATTACATTTTAAAACTGAGAATAATTAGTGCATGAGATATTCGTATGCCAGTATATAGACATGGGTCCTATCATTCTCAGGAAACCATTTAACTGACAAACATACTTGTTATGGTTTCAGAAGAACAAAAGCCTATTTGAGTCATGGGAAAAAGTCTGGGATCTGGTCCTGTTTTTACTGCTGCTGCTGAGCATGGAATACATGCGGGGCTGGGACAGGTGAGGAAAGGGAGAATTATTAGGGTAATGTTGATATTTAGACCTTTCTCTTTCTGTTCTAAAGTTAATAAGCCAGTGAAAGAACTTCTAATAAATATAAAAAGAGGTATTTCTTGTCCTACTACAGAAATTTTCCTGATTAGAAATATAATACTTGTCTCCATCTTTTGAACAATTAATCTCTTCTACCATTTTCCAAGCTTACAATGTGAGTTGGCCCTGGAATTAGAATCTACAGTTTTCCCTTGGTATAAGAAATAATTTTGTATTAAATGAAAATAATTGTTTTACTAAATTAATCATATGTAATTGTATAGATTGGTAAAAGTGAGAAAAGGAAGAGCGCATTCTAAGAGAACTAATATACTGGAAAAGTATATGATAATGTCAGAAGTGAGCCCCTCTTTTATAAAAATTCTATGAGGTGGATCAACATTATATAAACTTTGATATCAACTGGATGATGTATGAGGTTCCGCTTTTATCTGAAATATTAGAAAAATTCATATAGTTTAATTAATAAGCTGAAAAAGCAAGAATACTGATCATGTTGGTAGTATTTCTAATATTTGGAAGATGTTATCACAAAGTACTAAAGACTATTTAAATTCAGAAAACCATGCAGAAACAACACTAAATGAGTAGCAGTAACAAAAAAAAATTCAACAAAGCATAGTAAGTGATAATACAGCAAAGCAAATTGACAAAATGAAACCATTAAGGCTAGTACATTCTATAAGTTATGGAAGAATTAAAACTCTATTAGTCATGACTCTTATCCAAAATGTTTAAATATCAAAGATAGAAAACAAAATGTCTAAAACTCTGAGATTAAAAGAAGTAACACCAAGTAGAGAAAATGAAAGACACCTTACTATTCCTGGTATAGTTATTATTTATGGAATGGATAAAACATCTAGGAAGTGTTACTGCAATTAAAATAACACATATAAAGCCAAATGCTACAGCTACCTAATTAAAATTTGTAAAACAGCAGTAAAAGTAAATGTCAAATTCAGACAGCTTATCATGGAATAAATAAGTATGGTGAGGTATTAACTAACCCTAAGTTTCACAACGGGCAGCTTCTAGCCGGTTCCTTGAAGCTGGATCTTGGTCACACAAGGATCAATGGACAAGAAATCAGTTGAGCTGGACTAGAGCTGCCCAATTGTCTTAATAATGAATGCTCCACACTGTCTGTTAAGTAAAGAGAAAATATAGATCAGGAAGACTGAAGTGAAAAAAGATTAAGAATAGATGAGTGCAGAACATAATCAACAGTTACTAAAGACTTGCAGAATGTGGTACTCATGAAATCAGTCTGCTACGGAGAAGCTAGCAATTAGCAGACATTCAGAATCCAGCTCTTGCTTGTTCTTTGCTTTCCAAGAACTTACAATCTACATTGCACACTCTCTCATCTACTGTCATGGTGTAGGTCAGCATGATTACGAGTGAGCTACAATAGTAACTTCTATTAGGTGGATTTAAAAATGTGGTACTTTAAAGTGTAGGAGTGTCTGGCAGAAGGCTATCTAGAAGGTTAACAACAACAACAACAACAACAACAACAACAACAAAACATCGCTTGAGTTGGCACTGATAGGATAGGCATATGGTATTTATCAGTAAGAGCCAGAGGAATTCCATGTACCCATGTTGTACCGGGTTTGTTGTCGCTGTGCTGTTAATATTAATTAGGTGCCTGCTTGGACACCTAGCCCAGGAAAGTCTTTAAATGACTTGTCTCAGCAGGCTACTGACTGAAATTTTGGGAACCATGAATGAGATGAATTCTACTAAGACCAGAATTAAGACAACAATAATGTTTTTCTAAGCTAACTAGACTAGCTAAAGATGACTAGTTAGGCCACTAGAAACAATCTAGTTGCTACTACCTTTTAAGCACCATGGGCCTTGGCTAACTCCTTGCTTTGGAAACCAAGGCTGAATATTTCCCAGAGGTTGCAATCTCTACAGCAGCACTGTCCTATAGTATTTTCTTTGTTAATGGAAATGCTCCGTATCTACACAGTAAGACACAGTAGCCATTAGTTATGCATGAATATTTAGCACTTGAAAAGTGGCTAGATGCAACTGAGGAAATATATTTTTAATTTGATTTAATTTAAAACTTATCTGTTTTTCTAAAACCAAACTTTATAGATGGGTATTACCAGCTCATTCAATATTGCTCAATGTTACTTAGTATTATGAACTGCGACATTGGTTTTAGGTGATAAGTATTTGTTAGATGAAGGTATCTATTATGATAAAATACTTCTATTCACACCTAGTTAACTACTTAGAGCTTATTGGCTATACCACCTATATGCTATAAATCTCTAAGGGGCTTGATGTATATCAGATTTCTTGGTTAAAGACTCAGTGTATCTAGAGAGAACAGGAAGCAGTGCTACACAGCTTTATTGTACCCATAATACATATAATTTTGGTTAGCAAACATTGGAAAGCTAAAAAATATTTAACAGTAAAGACTTTGGTAAGAATGTTGGTAAAAGTTAATGAAAATGACAAAAGGGAATATGTTATTTTAATTAATTAACCAATTACTTTTAGATTGAGTCTTATTATATAGTCCAAATATGCTTGAGTTTGCAATGCTCTAACCCCAGTGTCCGCAGTGATTGGGATTACAGGCATGCAAACCATACCTAGCTAAAAAAAGGCAAGGGGCTTGAGTATAGCTTGGTGCTACAGAACATACCTAACATACATGAGGCTCTAAGTTCAATCTTAAGTACTGCAAAAACCCACAATGAAACAAAAACTAAATAAACTAAATTTGATTTTATACAGAATTAAGAGCATGGAAACTGAAGGTGGAGAAATATTGAAGAAATAGATAATAACCCTACTACACAACAATTGAGCTTTGAAAATGATTTTGGGGCAGTGGAGAGAGAAAGAATTTATTATTCTTAGTAAGTTACAGAGGTATAAAAAATGGACCCAATATATAAAGTAGACTATATGGCATTAAGGGGTCAGAAAACCATTGGATTTATTTTGATCTTTGAGAATTTGATGGACAAATTAATATGTAAATGATGATGACTCTGAAAAAAAAAAGTATTAGAAATTTTGTATTCATGATTTTCAGTTTGAGGAAGCTGTGACTACCATCCAGGTGGTAATGTTTTAGGATTAAGCATGAAGAGAATGAAAGCATCAACATCCTATTAAACCATAATTAAGATATAAATGAGGGACTTCCAGGAGATGATAGCAGACCAGAAGCTGCCTTTCTTTAATATGCCAAGTGAGAAGACTCAGGATAGCACACAATAGACCATTCCACAGAGAAGGAAATTTCAGAGACCACAAAGGAACAGGCAAATGTCTTGAAATACAGAAACTTTGAGGGAACAAAAGGAAAACAGCACATGAATTTGTGGCAGGGCACAGAAGCATCATCTAAAAGCTAAACCTGGTGCCTTGGTGAATGCAGATTAGCAGTCTTGTCCATAAGATAGCCACGGTTCTTGAAAGCCTCAAATCCAGTAGGGGATTCTGATGGGACAGTAATTCCTCTAAAACTAGTCAGTAGTGATGGAGAGGTGTTTCTTCATGTCCCCGAAGAGGCACTATCTTGAGAAGAAACCATTTGTTCTTTAAGATAAAGCTTCCTTGGAGGCCAGAGAAGAAGGAACAGTTTGTCAGAAAGCCTAGAGTCAATCTGCCACAGTTCATGGGTGAGAAATGGCTGCTGGCTGGCCTCATGGCTTGCCAGTAGCCATGAAGGCCTTCTTGTCTGTGGCCCTGACAGCCTTGTTGTTTTTCAAGATAACCACAACAGAAACCAATATCCTCGAGCCAGCAGGTGGCAAGAACTGAAGCAAGCCTTGAAAATGTTTACTTCTGGTTTGAGGATTCCAAAACCTAGGTCTGTGAACACTCCAAGCAATCTTCTCTCTCCACATGATGTTCAACACTGACAAGAATCAGAAACTGCTCAAAGGTCCTCCAGTAACAAATCTCAGTACTTTACTCTTCCAGCTAGTGTCTTTGGAATGACTGAGAACCTTCCCAGCCCACAGCCTGAGATGTTAAAGGTGGTCAGAAGTGAGTCCTGGCAGGCAAAGGTTAGTGACTTGCAACATGGTTCAGCAATGGTTCCTCAAACATTTTAGGCACAGCACCAGCCCGAACAGGACAAACAACTCCCAACTTCAACTGACTAACACTTTTTCAGCAGGCAGAATCCATTAGAGATTCCAGAAAAAGCTGCCCCAGTATATTGTTTTTCCTAATATTATTTTATTGCTTTTTAAATTTTCTTTTGTCCCTTGTACTATATCCTATTATTATTTTTAAATACTATATATTGAAGTCTTTTATTTGACTTAAATGTCCCTTTTACTTCTAGTTCTCTCTTTTTACTTCTAGTTTTAAAATAAAGTAGAACACTTTCATAAATCCTTAAGTATACTGTGAAGCATAGTTCACCATTATGTCCACTGTACCCAATACATAATTTGGTTTTAATGTGGGCAAACTGTCCTTTGATTCCTTTGAGTGTAATACTGATTTTTCATTGTGTATATTCATTGTACATGGTACTGTGTTACAAGAAGACATTTCCACACAAGAGTATATAATGCACATTGAGCAAGCCCACATTTTTACTACTGATTGGTTCCTGTTCCAGACATTTTCACATCTTATATACATAGATGAACTTATGTGTCTATAAAATCTAGAAACCATGAATAAAAAAGCAAACATATGATATTTTCTGAGACTGGCTTAATCAGCTTACCACGATTATCTCTAGTTGCATCCTATTTCCTGCAAATCACATAATTGTCCATTATGGCTGAAAATTTTGTGTGTGTGCGCGCCTGCACATGTGCATATGCATACATTTTTTCCACTCATTATTTTAGGTTGGTTCCATGACTTAGATCCTGGGAATAGTACTGACTAAGCAGTAGAGTATCTCTGAGACATGCTGACTTGGAACCTTTGGGTAAATTCCCAGGAGTGGTATAGCTGAGTTATATTTAAGCACTTTTTAAAAAGGCAGCTTGGCACATTCCTATGCTCACATAAGTTTCTTTATTGTGTGATCAGTATTTTTTCATCTTGCTCTCTTCTCTTCTTTCCAACATTCTTCTGTTTTCTGAATCTTTAGCATAGAATACCTTTCTTTTTCCTATTTCCCTGACTACTTTCTTTATTCAGTCAGTTACTATTTATTTTAAAAGTTTAAGTTATAAATTACTTTATTATTTGTATGTGTACATGACTGTGTATATGAATGACAGCAGGCATATGCCACAGCCTATGCGCAGAGGTTAGAGCACAACTTCATGTGAGTTCCCTCCTTCTACTGTGGGTTCTTGGGATCAAACTCAAGTGCTCTTATCCACCAAGCTATCTCACTATTTTTTTCAGTTACTTTTTCTACTTTTACTTTATGTAACTTTAAACATCTATTTTTGCCATTTTCTTTTCTTTGGTCATGGGTAGACAAGTTGTTTTTTAATTATTTTACTTTCATGATTCTTAAGTTTCTCTGTCTGGTGCTGGAGAGATGGCTCAGTGGTTAGGAGCTCTGAATGTTTTACCAGAGGACATGAATTTAATTCCCAGCACCCATTTGGCTGCTCACAACTGTCTGTAACTCCATGCTCTGACACCCTCATACAAACATACAGGCAGGCAAAACACCAATGCACATAAAATGAATTATTAAAAGCTTTCTCTGCCTTAAAAAAAAAAGCATCTTTTATTTATTCATTGGCTATTTCATCCATGTATACAATGTATCCTGCTCATATCTAAAATCTCCCTCCAATCCTTCAATCCTTTGTGTCTCCCCTTTTGATAATGCACTGAGTCTAATTCGCACTGCCAGTTAGAATGTTGACTGACCATTTTTGCTTGAGCTTATGCAGGTAGGCATAAGTGCAGCAAGCTCATGAGTGCAATGACCACTTCCTGTCCAGAGGATGGACAGCAACCCTCCTCATCCATCTCTTACACTCTTTCTGTCCTCCTCTTCTGGGATGCTCCGAGCATTGGCACATTGATATATAGGTGTCCCATTTAGGGCTGAGCATTCTATCACTTAATGTCTCTGCATTAAGTTCTGCTCATGTTGCAAAGAAGCTTTTGGGCCAAAACTGACAATACCACCCTTGCCAGGCTCACTGTGAACCATTTTCACTGTTCTTTTTCACCCAGGCTCAGGGAAGAGGCTTCTAGTATTCTATGTTACTTATCCTGCTGGCTTTAACCATTTTAAAGTAATTTCGTTATCTGGAGACATGGTGTTTCTTAGTGTGTTAATTTATTTTCCCCTTTCTTAGTGGTATTGGGATTGAACTTCCAAGTAAGGACTGCTTACTAAAAAAACTCCCAAATAAAATATCTATTTTTATTAGCTGCACAAACCACAACACAGAAACATAAGAAATAAAAAATACAACATGATTCCAAAAGATTGAAACTCTTTAATTACCAGATCCAAAAATACTGAACAAGGAAAAAAAAAGACAAAATTCAAATGTTTACTTGTAAAACTGATCAGTGACTTCAAAGATGATATAAGCAAGCAGGAGACTGAAGTAAGGAAATCAACTCAGGATCTAGAGAAGAAAGTCACTATTAAGGGAACTGAGATTTGAAAAAAAAAACTCAAACAGAAATATTAGAAATGAAAAACACTTGGACTTGGGCTTTGTACAGGAAGATAGGAATGAATCAATTCTCATTCTTCTATATGTAGACTGCCAGTTGAACCAGCACCATTTGTTGAAAATGCTGTCTTTTTTCCACTGGATGGTTTTAGCTCTGTCGAAAATCAAGTGACCATAAGTGTGTGGGTTCATTTCTGGGTCTTCAATTCTATTCCAATGATCTACCTACCTGTCACTGTACCAATACCATGCAGTTTTTATCACTACTGCTCTGTAGTACAGCTTGAGATCAGGGATGCTGATTCTCCCAGAAGTTCTTTTGTTGTTAAGGATAGCTTTTGCTATCCTGGGTTTTTTGTTGTTCCAAATGAATTTGAGAATTGCTCTTTCTAAGTCTATGAAGACTTGAGTTGGAATTTTGATGGGGATTGCATTGAATCTGTAGATGGCAGGATGGCTCCACATAAAACCAGATACACTGAATCTAATAGAAGAGAAAGTGGGGAAAAAAGTCTCAAACACCTGGGTACAGGGGAAAAGTTCCTAAACAGAACACCAATGGCTTATGCTCTGAGATCAAGAATAGACAAATGGGACCTCATGAAATTGCAAAGCTTCTGTAAGGCAAAGGACACTGTCAATAGAACAAAATGGCAACCAACAGATAGGGAAAAGATCTTTACCAATCCTACATCCGATAGAGGGCTGATATCCAATATATACAAAGAACTCAAGAAGTTAGACTCCAGAGAACCAAATAACCCTATCAAAAAATGGGGAACAGAGCTAAACAGAGAATTTTCAACTGAGGAAATTCATAGGGCTGAGAAGCACCTAAAGAAATGTTCAACATCTTTAGTCATCAGGGAAATGCAAATCAAAACAAGTCTGAGATTCCACCTGACACCAGTCAGAATGGCTAAGATCAAAACTCAGGTGACAGCAGATGCTGGAGAGGATGTGGAGAAAGAGGAACACCACTCCATTGTTGGTGGGATTGCAAGCTGGTACAACCACTCTAGAAATCAGTTTGGCGGACTTTCAGAAAAATGGACATAATACTACCTGAGGACCCAGCTATACCACTCCTGGGCATATACCCAGAAAATGCTCCAACATGTAATAAAGACACCTGCTCCACTATGTTCATAGCAGCCATATTTATAATAGCCAGAAGCTGGAAATAACCCAGATGTCCCTCATCAGAGGAATGGATACAGAAAATGTGGTACATTTACACAATGGAGTACTACTCAGCTATTAAAAACAATGACTCAATGAAATTTGCAGGCCAATGGATGGAACTTGAAAATATCATCCTGAGGGAGATAACTCAGTCACAAAAGAACGAACATGGTATGTACTCACTGATAAGTAGATATTAGTCCAAAAGCTCGGAATACCCAAGTTTCACTTTACAGTAACTGCTGGACTGAGAGCGAGGTCCCAGATGGAGGAGTGGGAGAAGGGACTGAAGGAGCTGAGGGAGTTTGCAGTCCCATGGAGGGAGCAACAGTGTCAACTGGCCTGACACCCCTCCCGGTCCTCCTGGAGGCTGGACCACCAACCAAAGAATACACATCAAGGGACCCATGGCTCGGATCACATATGTGGCAGAGGAGGGCCTTGTTGGCCATCAGGGGGAGGAGAGGCCCTTGGGCCTGAGGGTATTAGAGGCCCCAGTAAAGGGGAATGTCAAGGTGGGAAGATGAGAGTAGGTGGGCAGGTGGGCGGGAGGTGGAATACCCTCACAGAGGCAGGGGAGGGGGGGGGATAGGGGGTTTCCAAAGAAGAGACCTGGAAAGGGGGAAATATTGGAAATGTAAATAAAGTATCAACCAATCAATAAATAATTAAAAAAATGAAAACCACAACGGAAAATATCACCAACAGATTACACCAAACAGAAGAAATACTACCAGCTGGACTCGTTTGAAGAAATACAACATTCAGACAAAAATAAAAAAATTAAAGAGGAGCATGACCACAACTTTCAATCTCTCTTGGTTATTTACCAAGAGAGATTGAAAGCTAAGAATCCATGGGGTAGAAGGGCTGGTGACAAAACTAAAGGCACAGAAACTTAGTAACTGTATTATGAGAAAATCCCCTAAATCTATGGAATAAATGGACATCCAAGAACCCCTAAGGGACACAACTGCCACCATCACCACCACCTCTCCATGCCACATTAGGTTCAAGATACAAAAAATACAAAACAAATAATATTAAAATTCATGAGAAAAATGCCAATATACAAAGGCTAATGCTTCAGAATAATTTAGAATTCAACAAAAACTCTAAAAGCCATGAAGCAAGGAATGATAGATTTCAAGATCTGAAAGTAAATAACTACCAACCAAGATTGGTGCATCTACTTATCCTTTAAAACCAATGGAAAAATGTACATGTCAAGAGAGTACAAACTAGTGACCATTAAAGAGGACAATTAAAAGAATCTTAAGCACAGGGAAAGAAAAAAACAAACTAAACCTCAATTATGAGAGAAAAACAAAGAATACATTTCATGAGAGGAATAGATGAACAAAGTAAACCCGAGAAAAAAATCATATCTAACTCTTAAGTTAGTGCTCCCCTACTACTAATAGAGGAGAAAGAACAATTATTGAGCCAAATAGGAAGAGAAGCACCAAATTACAGAAATCTGAAAACCTTCCTGTCTTAGTCAGGGTTTCTATTCCTGCACACACATCATGACCAAGATGCAAGTTAGGGAGGAAAGGGTTTATTGAGCTTACATTTCCATGCTGCTGTTCATCATGAAAGGAAGTGAGGACTGGAACTCAAGCAGGTCAGGAAGCAGGTCAGGAAGCAGGTCAGGAAGCAGGAGCTGATGCAGAGGCCATGGAGGGATGTAACTTACTGGCTTGCTTCCCCTGGCTTGCTCAGCTGGCTTTCTTATAGAGCCCAAGACTACCAGCCCACAGATGGTACCACTCACAAGGGGCCCTCCCCCCTTGATCACTAATTGAGAAAATGCCTTACAGCTGGATCTCATGGAGGCATTTTCTCAACTGAAACTCCTTTCTCTGTGATAACTTTAGCTTGTGTCAAGTTGACACACAAAACTAGCCAGTACAATTCCTAAATAGTAATCATAAATGTAAATGGTGTTAACTTTCCAATAGAGACACAAAACTAGAGTGAGAAGATGCCTCAGTGGATAAAGTGCTTGCTGAACGAGCATGAAGACAGGAGTTTAGATCTCCTGAATCTATGTAAAAATGTCAGGCATGGTAGCATATACCTATAATCTCAGTGCTGGGAAAGCAGAGAAAAAAGATTCTTGGGCTGGGGGCGGGTGTTGGCCAACCAGCCTAATTGTGAGCCATAACTGGTAAGCCCCAGGTCCTAGTGATAGATCTGCCTCAAAAAATATGGTGGACCAAGATTTAGTAAGAAACCTGACACTGACTTCTGTGACCTCTACATGTACCAATATACAGATGGACATGTAAACACATACATAATGACATGGACTAGCCTTCTGGATGAAAAATACTGTATTATAAAAAAACCACAAGGGCGAGAGGGAGTTCCATAGTAGACAGAACCATTACAATACAGAAAAGCTCAGAAAATCTACACCTTACTTTTGGAAATGAACATTTTAAGGAGCAGAAGAGAGGGAAGGTAGAATGTTGTGTCACTGGCATAAGAAGACCCCAAGAAAATCCTTGCTTTTCAGTATTTGGCACTTGATCAGAGCAGCTGTGGAACGTTACTTCAAAATGACCATTGATGCATTGGTGACTCAGCAGCTCAAGATCCTGTGAACCAAACTCTAGGGAAACTCAGAGCCGGTGTTACAGGTTTATATGTGGAAATCTGGTTATCAGAATATTGCTAGACTAGATGTGTGTGTGTGTGTGTGTGTGTGTGTGTGTGTACAGGGATGGGACAAGCATTTACAATTGTACTCCTAAGGACTGTCCAAATGTGTGACTGGTATCTGAGATCTCACTTGGGAAGCACCACTTACTGATGGATCAGCATCAGTAACTAGCCCTGACAAAGGGCCTGTAGGTGAGAACATTCTAACAACATTTTTGATGTGCTGCTAGGATTGTAACTCACTGTTGTGATCCAACAATGCAATAGAATGCCCAGGAGTGTGACAGGCTTCTGGGAGCCAGAGAAAGACCAGTGAAAAACTTGAGACTGAAACCAGCAAAATTGCCAGGCTCTAAGCATACTCTACAACCCCATCCAGCTTTCTTTCTTAGACATTTATTCCTCATTTATGGAACAGTATCCAATGCATGGCTCAGGTGTTCCATAAAATGTCCAATCCACATTCTGCTTAGTGAACTCCCACTTATGGCATCCCTCCCATCCTAAAGAGAGCAGTTTTCAATAAAGTTACTTTCACTTTTTTTTTTGAGGTTTAGTCTTGTCTTTCCTTGATGTTTAGCATTTGTCCCATTAAACAAGCTTGATAATCCTCTATATTACCGTATTACAAGATAGAAGTCAGAGCTCTAGTAATTTTAGGCAAGCACTCTACCAACTGGGCTACATCTACAGCGACCCCCTTTTAAAAATTATTTTATGTATATGAATATTTTTCCTGCTTGTGAATCTGTGTACTGTGTGTATGCTGAGCACTGTGTTGGCCACAAGAGACCATCAGAACCCCTAGAATGAGTTACAGACAGTTGTAAGTTATTCTGTGGGTGCTAGGAATCTATCCTGTCCTCTGGAAGAGAAGCCAGTGTTCTTAACTGCTATGTAATTTCTCCAGCCCCTACCCTTTATTTTTTATCTCAACTAAAAAATAAATTTAAAATAATTCAAAAGTATAAATAAAAACTGGAAGACTGCTCTAGGAAAACAACTAGAACAACTAGTAGCTCATGAAAGTACTAAAAATATTTTTGGAAGTAATATGGAAAGATACAACTGAACCCAAGGAAAAAGAGCCATAAATTAGGATTAATAAAATTGTAATACAGGATTGAAGTGGAAACTTAATGGGTTCTTTGGAAAGTCAGTTGTGTTGGATGGTGTTTTGCTGGTCAAACATGTGAAGGATCCTTCACTGAAGTGGACACAGGTGAAAGGCTAAGGCAGACATGTGAAGGAACTTTTCACTGAAGCAGACACAGGTGAAAGGATGCTCTGCTATAAAGCACACATGTGAAAGGACACGTGATGAAGGATTCTTTGCTAATGACACGCATGTATTGGTCTGCCTTATACTGTATACTTGAACCTCATTTGTCGGGGCTCCATAGAGAGAAATGCACCAAAACTTCTGGTGGTATGCTGCAGTTTCTGGCCACTTTCACAGACTCAAGCAGAGTGATGTCAGCTGAGACAGACTCCTGCTTAGGAAGCCCGGTGGAGGACACGTGATGTTTGGAGGGAGTATGAAAAGGACTCGATGGACAGTAATGGGGGCTGGGTTAAGCTTGCCGTGCAACACTTGTGGGTTTTGCATCTTCATTGTCGCTGATCTTTGCTTCATTGAGAGAGGCACAGCTGAGAACTATTGGCCCTGGTCCCTCCTGCTGATTCATGTGTGCTATCCTGACTTTACTGAACTGGACAGCTGCTGTATCCATGAAGTGTTTGTGACTGGATCGAGCTGCCACTGCTGACCTGTGAACTGAACTGCTGATTTCCTGACAATGCAGATGGGAGTTGCTCCAAAGAACCTTTCTAAACAGGTCCAATTCCACCGTATCCTTTCTTTCCCACTACCTCTGGTGGAAGGTGGGCTAAAAGGGAGGTTAAAGTGTTGATGAACCATCATTAAAAGTAGACTTTGAAAAAATTAAAATTACACAGGATACTTGACAGAATTGAAATGAAAGAACATAGGAAAAGAATTAGTAGAAACCCTTAGGATTTGGCTAACAAGCCACCAAGTCTTGGCTAGATATCTTAACCGATCTTGGGTCACCTAGGAGACAAGTTGTTGAGAATTCATCCAGATGAGGTTAGTCTCTGGGCTCTAGATTAGGCTAATAGAGGTGTGTGCTGGCTAGTTTTTTGTCACCTTGACACAAACTTAGACCATCTGGGAAGAGGGAATCTTACTTGAGAAAATGCTTTCATCAGACTGAACTGTATACAAGTCTGTGGGGCTTTAATGATTGATGTGTGAAGGTCCAGCTGTTGTGGGTGGTGCTTCTCTTGGGCAGGTGGTCCTAGGCTGTATAGAAAAGCAGGCTGAGGTAGCCATGGAAGCAAGCCAGTAAGTAGTGCTCCTCCATGGTCTCTGCTTCTATATCCTGCCCTGAGTCTCAGCTCTGGTTTCTCTCAATGATGAACTATGAAGTATAAGCTGAAATTAAATCCTTTCATCTTCAAGTTGGCTTTTAGTCAGTGTTTTATTATGGCAACAGAAACCGAACTAAAACAATGTGGGAAGACCGACCCCGAGTGTGGGTATTACCACTCAGTGGGTTGGGTTCTGGACTGAATAAAAGGGTAAAGCAAGCTGAGTATTAGCATTCATCTCTTTGAGCTTCCTGACTGTATGCGATGTGATCATCTGCCTCAAGCTTCTATCATCATAACTTCTCTGCCAAGATAGACTGTATTCTCAAACTGTAAGAAATCCTTCCTTAGGATTTTGGCCTCTCACATGATAGGAACATCACAGGAAGACCAACAGAGTCAACTAACCTGGACCCTTGGGGCTCTCAGAGACTGAACCACCCAGCCAAAGAACATATGGGGGCTGAACCTAGGCCTCCCTGCTCATATGTATCAGATGTGCAGCTTGGTCTTTATGTGGGTCCCGAACAACTAGAGCGGGGGCTATCCCAAAAGCTATTGCCTGTATATGGGATATGCTCTTCTAGCTGGGCTGCCTTGTCTGGCCTCAGTGGGAAAAAGATGTGCCTAGCCTTACACAGACTTGATGTTCCAAGGTAGGAGGATACTCAAGGAGACCCCAACCAATCAGAAGAGAAGGGGAGGAGGAAGGGAAACACTGAAGGAGGGGTGACTGGGAGATAGTGAGCAGGAAGGGGGCAGTGATCAGGATGTAAAGTGATAAGTAAAACAAAAAATAATAAAAAATTATAAAAAATAAATCCTTGCTTACGTAGCATTTGTCAGTTACTTGCTGCAGCACAACAGACCATTATGGTGGATGTTTGGAAGATCATCATAATACCATTAGAAATGTGGACCATGGATGCTTAGCTACTCAAGTTTTGGAGGGAAACAAGGACCCAAACAGGAACTTCATTGAAGCCACTCATTTTACATTCTGGGAGAGAATCTGGCTGCCTTCTGCCTGAGTCTTGGAAACTTAAGTAAGATTAAATTCAGAAGTGATGGACTAGTATCTTTGGTGGAGGAAATTTCAAGGCAGGGCATCATTCATTTTGTGGCATGGCTACTTTTCAGTGCTCTTATTCATATCTACAGTAAGAGAGTAAAAAGAGTCAAAAAGTGAACTTTAGCAAGAAAAGTTGTGCAAGCAAATTTAAACATGTAGACTTGTAGAATACAGATGACAAAGCATCTGTAATTGTTAAAATAGAAACATTATTCTTCAGTAAGACAACAGGAACGGAGAACTGAAGACAAGACTCCATCAAATGCTCCAACTTGTGAAAATGCAAATTTATGAGGTAGGAGAAAATCTGAACTGAGACTGCCACAGAAGATCCCTGCTAAACAACACACACACACACACACACACACACACACACACACACACACACACGCACACACACACACACACACACCAAGGAAAGTTATTTTGCAGATTCAGCTACCATGGCATATAGAAATGACTACAACTGTGATCCAAGGGGGCTGGGTTCCAACCTGATATGGCAGCAGCAGGACTTGACATTGTCTTTGAGGCATTGTTTTTGAAGACACAAGTGATGTCAGATTCAGGGGGAAGGGTAGTGCAGGGTCTTGTTCCAGAGTTTGAGTGCCACTGAGGTCAGGCACTGTGTGTCAGGGTCACAGTTATTACAAAGAGACTCTGAGGGGATACTTTGTGGAGCTAGCTGTGAAGGTAAAGTCCAAGTTGTGATGTCTCTAGAGTGTTGGAGACCATGAGTTGTCTATCAAAGAAAGCTTTGGACAAAAACTGAGCCAGTCCAAGTTTATGTGTGTTGCAGCCACCTGAGCTGGAGGGGCAGAGCTATTAATGTACCTTGGTGTCCATACGATTTCACCATGAGTTCCAGATGATGGTCTAAAGGATTTGGGGTTTTCTAGGTATATGTTTTTGGTTTTGCTTTGGTCTGATCTTTCCTTTGCTATGTTCTCATTGTTCCCTTTATATATTACATATTAGAACCATGTAACTTATTATTTGATTGTACAGGGTATTAAAGAGATTTCCCGAGTCTCAGAAGAGACTCTGAACTTAAACTTTTGAACAGCTTTTGGGACTGTTAAAAACCAAGTTGGAGTCAATACATTTTGTGTTATGAGATGGCCATTAGTCTATGTGAATGAGTAGATTATGGCTTAAAAGTCTGTGCTTGGCTATTGTCTTAGTTTGTATTTATGTGATAAAACACTATGACCAAAAGCAACTTGGTGTAGAAAGGATTTATTTCAGCTTATAACTTGCAGGTCACATTGCATTAAGGCAAGAACCTGGATCAGGAACTGATGCAGAGACATAGAGGAACGCTTTTTACTGGGTTGCTCCTCATGGCTCGCTTAGCTTTAAAAAATATAACCAAAGACCACTTTCTACCACAAGGCACCTCACAAAACCACTTTCTAATGTAACTCAAAGGACCACAATGGGCTAGACCCTCCACATCAATCATTAATTAAGAAAATGTCCTACAAGCTGGAACATTTTCTCCATTTTGGGTTCTTCTCAGACAACACTAGTTTGTGTCAAATTGACAAAAAAAACACCCAACCCTAAAGAGTGAGTTCCAGGACAGCCAGGGCTACACAGAGAAACCCTGTCTCAAAAAATAAAAAAAAAAACCTCAAAAAACAAAATAAACAAAACAAAAACAAAAACAAAAACACACACCCAACCAAGACAGCTGTCAAGTTGACAAGTGATAGATTTGTTATGCTTATATTGTCAGTTTCACAGGATTTAGGATCACCAAGAAGACAAGACTCTAAGATGGTGTTGGCTGCTAGGATATGTCTGTGATAATCTAGATTAGATTAACAGAAGATAGAAAGACCCACCCTCAATTTGGATGGCACCATTCTAGAGGTAGAAGTTGTAGACTAAATAAACAGAAAACAAGCTGAGCACTAGTATGCATTTCTCTCCGTACTGTGAATGCAGCATGACCAGCTGCTTCAAGTTTACAAGGCTTCTGTCACCATGAAATCTCTGCCATGATGAACTGTGACTTCAATTGTGAACCAAAATAAATCCCTTCTTTCTTAATGTTTTGTTTATTTTGTTGCAGCAATGAGACTAGTGACCAATGCAGATGCATACTGAAGTTTCTACCTTATTTTAAGCTTCCCTTTCCAAGTTTTCTATTAACTGTAGTTTATACTGGCCCCAAAACCATTAATATGGGAAAAGTCCAGAAATAAACAATTTGTTTTACACTGCTTATGTTGTCTCAATCCAACATGTTATGGATGTGAACTATCATATTGTTCATCATATCCATGCTGCATAGTCTCCAAATGATTGAGTTATATGTTAACTGTGTAATCAGATTAACGTTTGTATGTATATAGCATTAGGTACTATCTGAGGTTTGAGGTATTTACTGGTGTCTGGGAATAAATGTCTTATGGATGGGAGCATCCATTGTGTTTTGAATAGATCATACTAAAGAAATACTAATTCATTTGGAATGAAAAATAATCCCTATCTTTCACCCATATGCTTTCCCAAAGCTAGTAAAATTACAATGTTGACAGAGTATGTAATACAGTATAAAATCCCACTGCTTACTCTATCTCTACAGTGGAGGAAGATGCTATTTAAAGAAAAGTTTAGAAAAATAATCTGTAAGGGATTATGGTTTCATAAATTGAATCTTATGCTATGAAAGGTACCCATCCAAGTGGTCTGGGTTTTAAGGATAGTAACCAAAAAAAAAAAAAAGAGAAATGAAATGTCCAATTAAGAATGACTCAGACTACAGAAAAAATGCTTAAACAAGAATGGAAACATAATTTTGATATAAAAAATAGATGTGCTATATGATAGATTTCCCTCTAAAGGTACTTAAAAAATTAGACTATCATGTCAACTAGTACACAACTTTACACAGTAATTAATAAGAATTTCATTTTTTGTACATGTATATATTTTATGTTGAACATAGTCCCACTTATAGCCCCCACTTCTTTTGTATTCTCACTCCTTCATCCTAATGTTAGTCCTATCCATTTAAACAGTTTTATTTTTATTTATATCATATATACTATATGATTTTATGTATCTACATAAAATCTAGGAAGTACAAATGACAGTGAGAAACTTGCCTAATTTACTCAATATGATTGCTGAAAGTTGCATCCAATTAATAATTCTAATTACCTTTTTACTGGTCTTCCACCTCAGATAGCTATTTTGGTTAGTAAGAACTTAATGGCAAATCCAGGATTAGAATAGCCCATAGGTGTTTGATCAAATAATCTAGGTTAAACTAAAAACAGATTGGAAAGATAGAAATTACTCAAAGGATACATACTATATTTCATATTATGTTTGAAGAGGATCAATTAATCTGAAAGTGGGTGAGCCCAAAGTTCACCCAAACATGTTCTATAGGTCACATCCCATGAAAGTTGCCAAGTAGAATAGTGGCTACCAGACTTGGGAGAATGGGTGGTTTGAATGAGAATGGCCCCTGTAGGCTCATATATTTGAATATTTGGTCTCCAGTTAATGGAACTGTTTGAGAAGGATTAGAAGGTGTGGCCTTAATTTAGTAGATGTGTCACTGTGTGTGTGTGGGGGGGTGCTTTGAGGTTTCAAAAGCCCACACCAGGCCCCGACCCACCTTGCTTTCTCTACCTGATGTCTGTACTCTCAGGTATTGTTCCTACAGCCTGCCTGCCTGCTTGCTACCATGTTCCCCTCGATGATAATCATGGAGTAACCCTTTAAAACTCCAAGCAAGCCCTCCGATGAAATGTCTTCTTCTATAAGATACCTTGGTCATAGTGTCTCTTTCATGGCAACAGAACAGTAACTAAGACAGCAGGAGAAGGAAGGGTAGATAAATATTGATCAATGGGTACTGATTTATAGTTAGATAAGAGCAAGAAGATTTAGTGTGCTATTACAAAGTAGATAATAAAAATGTGTGAGAGAATTACAGGCTCAAGACTAACTTGAGCTACATAATTAGATGCTATCTTGAAAAATATTCTTGGAGGTATTAATTTTTATAATGTTAAAATCCTGTTACTATCAAAATATGTGGAACCTGGAGATCATTATGTTAAGAAAAGTAACCTAGATACAAAAATGTAAGTACTGCATGATCTCACTCTTGGAATCTAAACATGTGTGCATCCACACATGTGTATACATATACAATAAATAAATAAATAAATAAAATATACAAATAAATAAATGCCAAATAAAAGGGAGCATGCTTCATTCTCTCTATTCTTCTTACTCTGTAAGCAGTGGCTCTCAATCTGTGGGTCACAACCTCTTTGGTAGTCACATATCAGATATTTTTATTATGATTCATTACAGTAGAAATATTATAGTTAAGTAGCAATGAAATAATTTTATAGTTGGTGGTCACCACAATCTGAAGAACCTTATTAAAGGCTCACAGCATTAGGAAGGTTGAGAATCACTGTGTAGGGTACAGTGAGAAGACAGACATCTGCATCTGCAGGTACCTTGATTTCCCAGCATCCAAAACTGAGACACGAACATGTACTGCTTAAGCAGCCCAGCTTATGGTACAGTTGGTAGAGAAGCTTGAACTAAGGCAACTTTGTGTTGAGGGAGTAATTACTGGTCAAAAAGTTGTATTTCTCTTGGTTAAAGTCAAAGTCAGAAATTACAGTTACTAGAAATCCTGAGGAATGAAAAAGCTATTAATAATAGTGTTTCAAGACTAAAAAGAACAGAAGTAACTAGAAATATACTTAGACATGTAAGATCATTTCTTGTGTGCTTTCTTTGTAAGTTAAGCTTATATTTTATGACTTACTATAGAAAGGTCAAAAATCTAACTCTTTTAAAAGCATAATTTTAAAATAAAGTTTAAATTTATTTTTAACCAATGCATGAAAAGCAAAAGTTGTATGTATTAATGGAATAATCCCTTGTGATTTTCAATGTAGTATGTATACATTGTGTAATTTTTAAGTTAGGTTAAACATATTGATCTTCTCTAAGAGTTAATTTTTTTTTAGGGTAAAACATAAAATACTTACTTTTAGCCTTTGAATACATAGTACGTAAGTGTTATGCATACTCACTCCTTCTTGCTAAGTCAGTCTTCTTGCTCTTGTTTAACTGTAACTCAGAAGCCATTAAGCAACATTTCTATATTCTTCCTTCTCCTACTTTCCCTAGGCATGGTACCCACCATTCTACTTGTAACTTCTGTGGGATCAACTCTCTTAGACTGTAAGACGAGACCTTGCGGTACTTATGCTTTTCTTCCTGGGTTATTTTACCTAATATAACTATTTCCACATTCCATACATGCTGCAAGTAACAGGATTTTATTATTTTAAAAATATTTTTAAAGCTACCAAGGATTTTTTTTTTTGACACAGTGTCTAATTATGAAGCTTGGATAAGTGTTGAGCCTACAATCCTCCTGTCTCATTTTCTTGAGTTTTGTGACTACAAGCCAGCTGCCACTACACCTGATAAAAGATTTGACTTTTTAATAAGATTATTGCTGTTTTATACAGAAATCTACATTTGTTAGCATGTTTGTTGTAGAGCTCTGCATTTATGTAATATAGTAAATTATATTTTTCATATTTGGTGTTAATTTTTTTTTATCACCAGTTGCCTGTATTATTGTTTATCTAGTTTGAATAACCTCACAGGTGTTGAATGAAAGGCCAAAGTACTAAATTAGAATTCAGAAGACAGAGGGACTGAGGCTGTAGCTAAATGGCTAAATGCTGTCTAGTAAGCTCAAGGCCTTAGTTTTGGCTCATAGCACCATGAGCAACAACAAGCAACAATAAAAATGAGAATTTAGGATGATATACTTAAAGACATTCTTTCTTGGATGAATTTGGTACAAGTAAATAAAATGACAGAATAATACAGAAGTTCATTTTTTTAGTAAGGGCTGGCTATGTGACCCAGGCTGGCCTACAACTTGTGATCCTCCAGGCCTGACTTCTCAAGTGCTAGGATTAGAGACGTGCTACCATATCTAGCAACCGAGAGCATTCTTAATTCTTTTAATGAATTCATGCCATGATCTCTTTCAGCAGATCACTGAGGCTATCAAAATTATTCTCAGGATATTTAAATACAAAAGAAGAAATAGCTAAGATTATGTTATAGTTTGAATATGAGCTATCCTTCTTAGGCTTATTGATAAAGGACTGGTTTCCAGCTTGTGACACTATTTTGGGAGGCTCTGCAAACTTCATGAGGTGGGGCCTAGCTGAAAAAAGTAGGTTATTAGAGATCTTTGGTGCTATATTTTGTCACAGGGCCACCTTTCTCTTTTTTTGTTTCTCACCCACCATGAGGTGAACAGACTGGGCAGAATCAACAGAGCCAGACTCAATATTCTGAAACCAAGGCCAAAATGTGTCCTTTTTCCCTTAAGTTGTTTATTTTACATATTTCCCCCCTCAGTGACAAAAAGTATGACACAGAAGAAAATTGGTACCAGAGGAGTGGGATTCATTGCTGTGATAAAACCTGTCACATGCTAGGCAAGCACTACCAACTGAGCAACATCCACAGATCCTGCCTTGAATATTAGGAGAGACTGTTGACCTACCCACACAGGCTCAGTATAGAAGGTTTGGTTTTTACCAAGTAGCATTATTTTAGTAGGCTCTGAAAACTTTAGGAGGTGAGGTCTAGATAGGAGAACTATGTCACTGGAATTGTGTCTTTGTGGGCTATATCTTGTTTTGTCCCCCAGTTTTGTCCACCATGGACATCACTTATTTCCTCATTGGTCTAGAATCAGTGGAGCCAAAGATTATGGATAGAACCCCCTGAAACTAATATCACAAGCCAAAATCTTTCATCCTTCAAGTTTTTGTTGATCACTTGTCACATGAAAAGTCTGATTAACATAGATTAGAAGGGAAACAAAGTAAGCTACAATGCATTTCTATATGGAGAATCTTGAGGTTTGTATATGTCTTTGGGCCACTGTAAGACTCAGTGCATAAAGCTGTAGAGTTGGCTCAGTGGTTTAGAGCACTTGTTGTTCTTGAAGAAAACCTGAATTCAGTCCAAAGCACCTACATGGTGGTTCACAACCATCGGATCCAGGGGATCCAATGCCTCTTCTGACCTTTGGGGCATCAGGTACCTAGGTGGTGCACATACATACATGCAGACAAAACACTCATACATGTAAAATAAATCTTAAAAATACCCTTCAATGTAGAACCTTAGTACATATTTTTCTTGAATCCAGAGATTAAATATAATTGGAGCAGTGACACCATCAAGAATTAATATGGTACTCCTTTTTGCTACAAAGATATTGAAGACAATATATGGACCTTTTAAAAAAATCTATCACCATTAATATTTCAAAGTATAAAAAATGATGCAATGCTTAGATTGGCTCTTTGGAGGCCATCTTAGATTTAATTTCAACATGTTTAGAAGAGCAAAGATAACAAAATGAGAAAGTACACATTTTTTAAACAGTAGCAAGTATATTATGAACTTAATTAAAAGTTTATTTTCCTAGGTACTTTAGAGGATCTGATAGAGATGGCATATACTGATAGAATCCAGGTTACAGTGGTTTGATTTATGACATGTTGACTTAAGATGGAGCAAAGATAATAACCATTAAGTGAAAATCAAAGTTCTAGCTTAAATTTTGACTTTTCCAGAACTCAGATTATGTATCATGATATCCTTAATATTGGCCACAACTTCCTATAAACCATGCAATCATAAGGGCATAACTGATACTCTGCAGTGTATTGAGTTCTTAAGCCCTGAGATTTAATAGGTGAGGCATGCTAAACACATTTTTGTGTTACATGTGATTTTTCTTTTTCTCTTTAAAAATATTTATGTTTATTTATGCATATTAGTATTCTGTCTGCATGTATATATGTGCATCACATGCATTCCTGGTATCCATAGAGGTTAGAAAAAGGTATCCAATCCCCTAGGACTGGAGCTATAGATGGTAATGAACTACCATTTATATATAGTGGGTCATAGGAATCAAACTCAGGTCTTTTGCAAGAGTAGCAAGTGCTCTAAACCACCACTCCATCTCTGACATTTTCATCTTATGTTTTTTGGGATAGATACAACTTTGTAAGATGAGAAGCATCTATGTAATGTTGCCTTTATTGTGTTACATGTAAATAGTTTTCTATTGAACCCAAACATTTCTGTTTACTTTCAGCTGACCATTTAAATACACTGATTTCTTAAGGCTATGATTCTCTTTACTGTCTTAGATTTTCATAAACAAGGAAGTCTTACATACATAGAACCTGTGCATTTTTAGTGTTTAACTACATGGTTACTATTATATAGTTCTATGAGTCAAAATATGCTACAGAGGGGCTAGAGAGATGGCTCAGTGGTTAAGAGCACCGACTGCTTTTTCAGAGGTCCTGAGTTAAATTCCCAGCAACCACATGGTGGCTCACAACCATTTGTAATGGGTTCTAATGCCCTCTTCTGGTGTCTGAAGACAACTACACTGTACTCATATTAAATAAATAAATAAATAAATAAATAAATAAATAAATAAATAAATAAAATCTTTAAAAAATATGCTACAGAATTGAAGGGACATTGTTTGACCTATGGAGAGCACATGCAATTTTATAATTTCTTGTTTTAGAAGCTACAAATCACAGGTTTTCTCTCAGTCTTTTGTTTCCTATAGCATAACATTTTATCTTTGTCTATCTCTATGCTTAGGACTAGCTGGATATAAGTCAACTTTAGTCTCTAAGTTGATTCATAAGAATAATGGTACTAGCGGATATTAGCCCAAAAGTTCAGAACGCCCAAGTTTCACTTAACAGTAACCGCTGGACTGAGAGTGAGGTCCCAGATGGAGGAGTTGGAGGAAGGTCTGAAAGAGCTGAGGGAATTTGCAGCCCCATGGAGGGAGCAAGAGAGTCAATGGGCCTGACCCCCCCCCCCCCCCCCGGTCCTACTGGAGTTTGGACCACCAACCAAAGAATACACATTGACGGACTTATGGTTTGGACCACATATGTGGCAGAGGATGACCTCGATGGCCATCAGGGAGAGAGGAAAGGCCCTTGG
>CM052709.1:47816928-47847316 GCA_028551405.1 Uromys caudimaculatus
TTATCTCTGTTCTCTTGTATTTCTTTAAGGGTGTTATTCATTTCTTTCTTAACGTCTTCTATCATCATCATGAGAAACGATTTTAAATCTGAGTCTTGCTTTTCTGGTGTGTTGGGATATCCAGGGCTTGCTGTGGTGGGAGAGCTGGGTTCTGGTGATGCCAAGTAGCCTTGGTTTCTGTTCCTTATGTTCTTACCCTTGCCTTTTGCCATCTTGTTAACTCTGATGTTAGCTGATTTTACTCTGTCTGGTTGTGGCTTGCCTCTCCTGCAGGCCTCTGTGTCAATACTCCTTGAAGACCAGCTCTGTCTGAGAGGTTTTTGGGTTTGGAGAGCTGTGGCACAGGGTCCACTCTGGGGTGCAGACAGAAATCAGAAGGATCTTGTCCCCAGCTGTCCCTTGGTTCCTATGTCCTGATGGCTCTGCAAGGGTCCCTCTTGATCCAGTGAGTTTGAATAGAAGTGGTGGTTTTGCCTGTGCTCAAAGGTGTGTCAGCACTCCTGGGATACCCGCTCTCTCCTGGAGCCCTGTGGCCCAGGCTGAGGTCCCCAGGCACAGATCCCTGGTGGCCCAGGCAGAGGTCTCTCCCCACAGATGGAACCGGAAGGTTCAGAGGTTTCCTGTCCCTGAGTTCTCCTCAGGCCCTGTATCCCGCTGGATCCGGGCGGGTCTCGGTGAGCAGTGTTGCTCCCCTTAACCCCACTCACAGCTTTTCCACACTCCTGGGAGGGTAGCTTTCTCCTGGCGCTCATTGTCTATGGACTCCTGGTGGCCCAGGCAGAGGTCTCCACCCACAGGTGGAAACTGGAAGGATCAGAGGTTTCCTGCCCCCCGAGTTTTCAGGCCCTGAATCTTGCCGGTTCTGGGCGGGTTTCTGTGAGCGGTGTTGCTCCCCTTAACCCCACTCACGGCTTTTCCAAGCTCCTGGGAGGGTAGCTTTCTCCTGGCGCTCGTTGGCTGAATTTAAACATTTTTAATACCCTGTCTTCAAAACCTGATTTATATATATGTATGTATATACACATGTGTGTGTGTGTATGTATGTTTTCACTTACAGGACATCTCAATTTGTTCTTTTTCCATTTCAAGTGCTCAATTGCTATATGTATCCAGTGACGATTATCTAGGATACTGCAGTATAAAACATCAAACATGATGTTGGTATTAGAGTTATTGATAGAATAACATCACACTAAATATGTAGGATGAAAGATTGAAGAATCAAACGTGAAATTATGGGGAGCAAAAGGTCAGCTTGCAAAGGAAAATAAAAGCTAGTGAAGGAATTCCAGAAGAGGGCAGTGTGTTCACACACAGGTCTTAAACAGACATGAACTATGGGCATTGTTCCTGAAGAGTTAAGGAAGGAAGGAAAGTATTTAGAAATTATGTTGTCGTTAAGGTCCTTCTCAAAGGCAGCTTAGGCAGAAAGATAATGAAACAGATTTCAGCAGGTGTGGAATGAAATCATCCTGAACATAACAGATATTGAATACAGCCTATGTTTTCAAGCCTATGTCTTGGTTTTGAAAGATAAATCTGGGAGGAGATGGGGGGGGAGATATACAGAGGGTCAGGAAATTGAACAGAGGTGTGTAGCAATGGGGGATGGAGAACTGGGGGTAGCCACCAGAAAGTCCCAGATGCCAGGAAAGCAAGAGGCTCCCAGGACCCAACAGGGATGACATTAGCTGATATGCCCAACAAAGGGGAGGGAGAACCTATAGAAACCATATCCAGAGGTTAGGCAAGGCTCCCGGTTGGGAGATGGGGCCACCCACGCCTCTCCAAATTTTTAACCCAGAATTGCTCCTGTCTAAAGGAAAAGGCAAAATGTGGAGCACAGACTGAAGGAAAGGCCATCCAGAGACTGCCCCACTTGGGGGTCCATACCATATACAGACACCAAACCCAGACACTATTACTGATGCCAAGAAGTGCTTGCTGACAGGAGCCTGATATCGCTGTCTTCTGAGAGGCTCTGCCAGAACTTGACAAATACAGATGCAGATGCTCAAAGCCAACCAAAGAGTATACATGGAGGGAACCAGTTGCATATATAGCAGAGGATGGCCTTATCTGGCATCAATGGGAGAAGAGGCCCTTGGTCCTGTGAAGGCTTGATGCCTTGGTGTAGGGGAATGCCAGGGCGGTGAGGTGGGAGTGGGTGGGTGGGAGGGGGAGCACCCTCATAGAAGCAGGGGGAGGGGGAATGGGATGGGGGCTTGTGGAGGTGAAACTGGGAAAGGGGATAACATTTGAAATGTAAATAAATAAAATAACCAATAAAAAAAAGAAAGAAGAGAATTAAGGGATTCATGAAAGAATGTGTAAAAAGATCATAATTACATCTCAAAGGTGCTACAGTTAAAGGACTTTGTATTAAACAGTTCTAATCTTTTAATACTGCAATATGCTTTCTCGATGCCTTCACTTTTATAAGTAAGGTCACTATGAGAGCAGGACTGTGGAGGTTAAATTATTCCCTTAAGAAGCCCTGAGGGCCAGCAGAACAAATGGAAACAGGCAACCTCAGGCTGTAGGAGATTGGGGGGACCCTCCAGAATGCACCAGAGACCTGGGTGGTGTAAGACTCTCAGGACTCAAAGGGAGGGACCTTAGGTGAAATGCCTGATAGTAGGGAGAGGGAACTTATAGAGCCCACCTCCAGCAGGAAGACAGGGATGAGGGATGGGGCTGCCATCCCACAGTCAAAATTCTGAACCATAATTGTTCCTGTCTGAAAGAACTGCAGGGATGGAAATGGAGAGGAGACTGAGGAAAAGAAGGACCAGCTCAACAGGAGGTCCCTAGGCCTGACACCATTACTGAGGCTTTGGAGCACTCACAAAAAGGGACCTAGCATGACTGCCCTCCAAAAGACCCAACAAGCAGCTGAAAGAGTCAGGTGCTGATATTTGCACCCAACCAAGGGACAGAAGCTGCTGACCCCTGTGGTTGAATTAGGGAAAAGCTGGAAGAAGCTGAGGAGGAAGGCAACCCTGTGGGAGGACAGCACTCTCAACTAACCTGGACCCCGAGATCTCTCAGACACTGGACCACCAAACAGGCAGCATACACCAGCTGATATGAGGCCCCCAACACATATACAGCAGAGGACTGCCAGGTCTGTGTTCAATCAGAGATGATGCACCTAACCCTCAAAGAGACTGAGGGCCCCAGGGAGTTTAGAGGTCAGGTGGGGTGGGGGTGGGGAGTGGGGACAACCTTGTGGAGACAGGGGGTGGGGAGGAGGTATGGAATGTGGAACAAAGGGAGGGGGGGAATAAAATCTGGAGTATAAAAAAATAAATTAAAACAAAACAAAAACAAACAAACAAACAAACAAACAGAATCACAGTAAAGTGGCAAGGCTGTGAACCAATAGAGAGAAACTTGATTTAAAATACAAGAGGGAAAAATAGATAATAGGATAAGTTGAGATCCCTAAGAGGAATAAAAGTGAAGGTTTCTAAAGCACAATAGGTAGAAACAACCTTGGAGAAGACCAAGCTACCAAAGAAATAGAAAAAACATAAGGCTGGATTAGGACCTCTTTAAGTTTATGTTGGGAGTTGGAGGCTAAGTTGGTTTCTGTGAACTGGTTTCAATTTTTATGAAAGGAAAGCAAAGATGTATTCTAAGAGTGAAATGGGGAGTCTGCAGTAATAAAAGCATGGTAGAAGTTGGAAATGGCCATTGAGACACATGACTGAACGTAGTCACATACTTGTTTTCTTTTTTAGGAAACTTGAACTTAACATTCATAACAAAAGCCCTGCAGGTTTTAATTGTGTGAAAAACTCACTTAACTTATAGCCATTCCATTTTATTTATTAAATTATTTATTAATAAGAGTATACATTCTGCTGGAAATAGCACCAAAATAAAATACAGATGTCATTAAGTATAAGCTACACAGTCACAGCCATGTTTTTTAGAAAACAAATCTTGAAAATCTAATGTAAAATATTCTTACTTTACTCCCACTTCTGTGCAAACTAGAAAGCAAGAAAACATTAAAAGACAAAGTTCTAAAATTTCATCATCAATTAAATTAGATCATATTTATGGGTTTCAAGTCACAAACCATTTATAATGTGTACCTATGCTATATAATTTAGACAAACACAAGGGAGGATTCTGAATAAAGATTTCCCTAGATGTCAATGAAAAGATCTACCTAAAGATTCTTAGAGGATTGTAGGTTCAGGCCAAGGTAAAAATGAAGATCTAGTTTTATAATGCTTAACAATAAGTGAGGGGAATCTCAAGGAGAAATGTCTATATTACTTTTTCTGTCTACTATGTAGACTTCTAGCTGAATAACACTGCCAGAGGTGAAATAGGGTGAAGGTTAGAATAAGTTCTGATTGTTACATCTCAATATGGAGATCCTAGGATAAAAAAGAGATTGAACTAGGAACTAAAATGATCTCCAGCAAGGATATGGACAAAAGGGAACCCTTTGATAATATGGAGTGAATAAAAATTAGGGTAGTTACTATGAAAAAAACAGTATGTAGGTTTCTAAAAAAAATACCATTATATGATTCAGCAATCTGTGCTTCTTGATATACATACATACATACATACATACATATATAATATATATATACATACGTATGTACCCCCCTCCCCACTCACTCACTCATTCACTCACAGGTAAAGGAAATGCGCCAACTTGTTACTGATCTGAACTCCTAACGAACATTGCAGCATTATCCACAATAACAAAGGAGTGGGAAATGCAGCTTAGTGGTCGAGTGCTTGCTCAACAGTATACAAAGCCAGAAACAGTATACAAGTACCAGAAAAAAACAAAACAAAAAACCTACATTCTTGTCTTGCACAATAGCAATGATATAGAACCAACTTTAGTGTTCATCAATGGGTGAAGATAGTGTAGGTGTGAATAACAGAATAACATATAGTCTTAAAAAAGAAGGAAATTCTGTCAGCTGTGACATCATAGATAAACCTGGAGGACATTATACCATGAATAAGTCAGGCACAGAAAGATAAATGCTTTACAATACTTCTATGTGGGATGTGAAAAATCAAACTCACAGAAGCAGAGATTAAGATAGTGGTTTTATGGGCAGGGAGAAAGATGAGAAGATGCTGGCCAAACGGTAGAGTTATAGATACAGATAGGATAGATGTTTTCTGGAGAGTCACTGTACAGCATGGTGACTGTGGGTAATAAGAATGGGTTAGAAAGTTGAAAACTGCCAAGAGATTGTAAATACTTTCACTACAAACAAAAAACTAAATACCTCACGAGGAGATGAATTACATTGACTGTGGTAATTAGCTTAGAATATATACAATTACAAAATATCATATACTTCATAAATATTTATAGTACAGTTTTCTACTCAATTACATTTCACTAAATCTGGAAAATAGGAAACACAAAAAAGTAAATGGAGGATGAATCAAAGAATGGAGAAATTCTAGTAAAAGTATGGAGAGTAAAAACACTAAGATCTAACTGTGGAAATTACTGTTCCAGGATAAAATTATGTTATAAGCTTTAGTACTAGAAAGAGAACAAAACAATGCACTCAGCGAGATGCTGATTTACAACATACCGTCTCATCTGCACGGTTCTTGCACATGGATGACGCTATTAGTGACACACCGAGGATATAACTTAAAGACATTGAAGATAGTATTTGTAATTTATAGTTAAAAATTTATATTATTATAGGAAGAGTTTTAAATTTTACATTGGTTTAAAGATTATATGCTTTTAACTGATAGAATTATTAGCAACAGTACAGACTGATACGAAAACAAGAAGGTGAAAATATGTGATACATTAAAACTTTGAAAGAAACTTGGAAGGTGATTCAGAAGTAATTACTGAAAAGTTCTAGGACGGAGCAACACTCTTAGAATAAAAATGGTAGATACGAATAAATCAGAGAAAACATAAGCAGTTTTAATGATGAGCTTCAACAAATTAAAAAAGAACTAAATGTTAATACAGGTAGTTATAAACCAATGACTTTACCACAAAGTTGGGAAGGCAGCTTGGTTGCAGTGTATTTTTTCTAGAATCTACAGGGCCCTGGGTTCAACTCCTGACACTGAACAAATGAAAAACAAAGAAAAAGATAAACATGTACCTCTGGAACTGAAGCTTCCATCAGAGATAGTGGAGGAGGAACACAGCCACCATCCTGTGCAATTTCTACTGGTTGATAAATAACCTCAGAAGGCTGCAGATATAGGAATGGAGCAGAAGAAGCAGGGGACTAAAACACAAAATGATCGTTGTTATTCAAATATGCCATAATGACTTACCCTAAAATGAAAAATATTATTTCTTGCATATTTTCCTAAAATTATTTTTCAGGAATAACATAGAATTGTCTTAGAAACAGACAAGAAAATCTGAGTTGTCATACTTTTCAGTTGTATGTGGATATTATTAAGAATATAATTATTATTATAGATATTATCAATGGTAAGTAGTGAATGCTTATGGTGCTTCAGAACCTCATGTGTAAACAGAGACAATAGTTGTAGGTACACTAATATCATCATTAAAAATTGTAGCCGGGCAGTGATAGCGCACATCTTTAATCCCAGCACTTGGGAGGCAGAGGCAGGTGGATTTCTGAGTTCGAGGCCAGCCTGGTCTACAGAGCTCTAGGACAGCCAGGGCTACACAGAGAAACCCTGTCTCAAAAAACAAACAAACAAACAAACAAAAAACCAAACAAAAAATTATAGTAATAAATTCTATCATATTTAAATTGGTGGTAAGTGTCTATTTTGAACTTTGTGACTTCACATAGGTGTAAGAAAATGCCACTAAATATTTTTTGGTGGAATATTATTTCTTAGGAAAATTTTGGAAAACAATAATTTCAGATTTTGTAGTATTTTGGATTTTAGATTAGCAGTGTTCAACCAGTAATAACTATGTAAATATTTCCAAATTCCAAAATATTAAAACAGTTTTTAATATTTTGATTTAACTTAATGTCATTATAATTTTAAATCATACATAATATATAATATATAATAAAATATAAAATGTAATTATAAAATATTAAATTATAATAAGTTCAATAATTTAATATTAAAACCCAAGTATTTCATATACTTAAATGGTTCTTAATTAGGAGCATGAAATGAGCTAAGAAACCTGAAGTGAAGCTAGAAAAATGCCAACATTTCCAATAATAACAAAAGCAATTTTTTTATGTTTATGCAGCACTCGTTTATAAAATGTTTTCCACAAATATGATCTCATTTCATCTTTCCAAAAATCATGGAAGAAAACTTGGAAGGTTATAACATTACTACATTCATTTTACAAATGAGGAGATAAAAATGTAGTAGTTAAAGGAATCATAGATAATAAATAAAGGAGGAAGGCTATAAACCTAGTTATCCTGATGTTAGTTTTCAGGGATTCTAAATACAAATACAGCAAAAGCAAAGATTTAAAATTAGATACTGGAGGCTGATATTTACCTGAGGAACCCCCCACTGCCACTGCCCTGGTAAACACTGTGCTGGGGCCTAAAATAAAAAAAAACAACCAATACTCACATAAGTTACAATCAAGGTTAAAAAGAACATTTCCATACAAAAGAATGAAGTTGAACTTTCAAGGCACATACAAAAGTCAACTCAAAATTGATTGGAGCCCTAAACACAAAAGCTGAAGTAGTACAGTTCTTAGAAGAATTAGACTATGAAGGTGGAAATCTTTGTGGCTTTGAGTTAGGCAATGCTTTAAAAGTTATGCTTTACAATTACAATTAACAAAGGAAAAAATATTAACAAAGTTGAAAAATAGGACCTCATCAAAACTCTTTAAAACTTGAAAGCTATAAAGAATACCATCAAGGAAGTGATATTAACTCACAAAATGCGAGAAAATATCTACAAATTATATATTTGATACGGAAATTTATCAAGAATATATGAAAACGTAATTTTTTTTATGTGCAATACTGGTGATTCAACACAGGGACTCGCAAATACTTTGCAAGCATGAGAGACACACTCTAAACCCCAAAAGAATATAAAAACCTGCTTTTTTTTTAGGATGTAGAAATATGGAATCCCTGTTCTGTTTTTCAGCCTATCATAAAGAGGTATTAGAAGAGATACACAATGAAATGGGATTTTCTTTTTACTCAGATGCGGCAAATTGGTCTTGCATTTGAAGGAGTGTACAGGTTGAGAAAAGGAGGTTGTTATTCTCTGGAGTTTGTTTTACCACAGATTAGCTACAGTGTAGACTTCTCTACTTCTGAACATTAACTTAAAAAATTATATGAAAAAAAATTATCTGTTTGAGCAAGATGGCACTGAATGTCCTTTCTGGTCTAATTCTATGAAGAAATGAGAATTTCCCTCCTACGGTATTTTAAAGTGTGATTTACTTGTACAAGGGTGTTTCATTATGATACTTCCATACAGGCCTATAAAGTACTTTATTGTCATCACCCTATACTATCTATCCCCACCAATTCTTTTTCCTTGTTTTACACACTTAGTAGTTCTTTTAAGCATATGAGATATACTTTTTCTTTTATTTGGTTTTGTGGGTCTGAATTACTTCATTAACATGATGATCTTCTGTTCTATCCAGTTTCCTGCAAATGACATAATTTCATTCTTCTTTATGGTGAAATAAAACTCCATTATGTGTGTGTGTGTGTGTGTGTGTGTGTGTGTGTGTGTGTGTATGTGTGTGTGTGTGTGTGTGTGCGCGCGCTACATTTTCTTTATGTGCTGATTGATTCTAGACAGATTCCATATAATGATGTGACACAGCTGAATCCTAAGGCAGTTTTATTTTTAGAAGCAGTTCCATGCCAATTTCCATAGTGGCTACACTAATAATATACATCCTTACCAGGAGTGAATGTGGGTTCCTTTTCTCTATCGCTTCCAGCATTGTTGTTGTTTTTTGATAGTAGACATTCTGACTGGGATGAAACTGAATCTCATTGTAGTTTTGATTTGTATTTTCCTGATGGCTAAGTCTGAACCTTCTGTTTCATGCATTTATTGACTATTTGTATTTTTTTTTTTACCTGAAAAGTGTCAGTTTATTTCCACTGCTCATTTATTTATCAGACTTTGCTTTTTTGGTCATTTATATTTTAAATACTAGTTTCCGGCTTGATTCGTGTTTTTAGTTAATCCATTTCAGCATTCTCGGTGTGGATATCCAGTTTCCTTTGTACCACTTATTAAAGAGGCTGTGTTTTTCCAATGTCAAGACTCAGACGAAAGTAGCTTCTTGGGCTTATTTCTAGACCTCCTCAGGCCCATTGGTCTGTGTGTTGCTTTTCTGACAGAATCATATTATTCCTGTTAATACAGTTTTATGAAATAAAGTAAGACATTGAATGACTCCCGCATTGCTCATTTTACTCAGGATTGCTTTGACTATTTGGAGTATTTTATATTTCCATATGGGTCCTAGGATTTCCTTTCCTAGATCTGTGAAGAATGTCACTGGAAATTTGATAAGAATTACATTGAGTTTTTAAATCTTCTATTTTGGTATTAGCTATTTTAATAATATTAATTTTTCTGATTCATGAATGATATGTAGTTGTTTCCTCTGAATTGAAATAGTCCCTCCTAGAGGGAGAAGGAAGACCTTTATGACTTAGGACATTAACAAAACTTACAAGGCCAGGAAGCTCACAAAACTTACTGAATCAGGAAGCTCAGAAAGTTATTATCCAAGGGTCTCCTCTGAAAGATCACAGAAGCAGTACAAATGGGTGCAGATGAGGAGTCTTTCTGATGGTGTTGTCTGCAAGTTGTTTAGGAAACTGTAGTAATGAAGCCTTTGTGTGTTATCATCCATCTTTGGATGAACTTCTTAGTGATGCAGTTGCCTTTGAGTCCTGCTTGTAATCCATCACCCAAGCTTGTATAAGTAACTGTTAAACTCATGGGCTCACCAAGCCAGACTTGGGTTTAGCGGTTTCTTTGGTCTGTACTTAGCATCCGACCTGGAGTTAACAGATGTTTGTCCACTTCTTCACAAGAAATATCACACAACATGATTGGTACCTAAATAGGGACCTGATAGAAATAAAGATGAGTTGGATAGAAGCAATTACATGCCATTGCAATGGGTAAGACATGTGACTGATCTGAGGGTGGGACATCTGCAGGGGCAATTCCAACATGGGTATCTTTCCTCATGGGACGGGATGGTATGCCTCCTTGCTGTAGTGGCAGCACCATAGTCCCTGCAATTGGTGATAAGACTTAAGTTAAGAGTAGATCAATCTTTTCTTTAAAATATATTTTTATTACTTAAAATAATTTTTAAATTTAAATATATCTTGATCATATTCTTCCACTCCCCTAAGTTTTTCCAGATCTTCCATCTCTCCCCATTTTTCAAACTTTTGAGTTTTCTCAAAAAAACAAAGAAAACAATGCAACAACCCCCATCAAATTGAGAAAATAAAATGAAATCACACCCCAAAATAAAAAAGTCACCAAACTGTAACCAAATAAAAGCATCTCCTCACCAAACAAACAACAAACAAACAAACAAAAAACTTGTGGAGTCCATCAAATGTTAGTCAACTATTCCTGAACATGAGACCTGATTAATATAAATGTTTGATATACCTAGTGTCACTCTATTGGAGAAAACTGATTTCCCCACTCCTGGCAGGTATAAGTGACAGTTTAATTTTTAACCTTTATTCTAGTGGCTAGGCATTCATTCATTCATTTAAAAAATATAACAACTTAAAACAGATAAAACAAAAAGTATCATATTGAAGTTGGACATGATAAACCAATGGAAGGAAAAAGAGCCCAAGAGAAGGCAGAAGAGATCCACTTTTCACAAACTCAGGAATCCCATCAAAACAGTAAACTTGAAGTCATAATATATTCACAGAGGATGAGTTATATAGACTCGTGGAGGTCTTGTGCATGCTGCTTCAGTGTCTGTGAGTTCATATGAGTTTTGCTTATGCTGATTTAGAAGGCCTTGTTTTCTTGGTGTCCTCCATGCTCCCTGGTTCTTAAACTTTCTGTCTCCTCTTCAGAGGGATTCTCTGAACTCTGAGGGGAGGTTTTTGATGGATACATCCCATTTAGGGCTGAGTGTTCCAAGGTCTCTCACTCAAGAATAGGTCATTCATAAGGGAAATATCAGGATTCCCACTTTCCTCCATGTGGTATGAGGTGGCATTCTATGGGGTCTGCTACAAATATGTGGATATTCCCAAATGGCTAATAAAGTAGTGTATGTATTGCAACCCCCAAATGTAACATGTATGGAATGGAATAAGCAGGCAGTAGTAGCTGTGGTAGTAAGAATTTGCCTAACAGAGGGAGGAATTATGACTGTAAGGAAACATAAATGAGATTTTCTGCACAATTTCAATACTGCTGGCATGGCCAGTTCCTTCCATAATTCCTGTCCTTCCAATAGTTTATAACCTATGATTTTTCACAGAGACCAGAGCCAATGATAATCAACTATCCCTAATAACTTTCATCAGCTGATCTATTGGGAATTTGTCATGTAGTGCTTCAAATTATGTGATCTTTGTTTTAGGAGGTATGAGTAGATAATGTTGCTCAGTTGTCTCTGCTTCCATAGCACCTAGATTGATCCTCAAAACCCCCTTGCCCCACAACCTCACAAGCTAAGCGATGAGATTCTCTTTCACTTCACTGATGCATTATAGTCTAAAGTTCTGAGCCACTGAGGCCCTTCTTCATGCTGAAACACGGATTTTCCCCTTCTCTGTATGAAAGGTCCAATATGCCCTTGGGATCACAAGGATACTTTCTTTCTTCTACTTTGTGCTCTTCCTTCTTGCTCTCTGATTATTCCCAGGAGTTCCAAGTTTTGGATCCCAGGAAGGGCTCTTTAACAGATCTATAATCTGTGTTTGTGTTTTCTCTTTCTGTGGTACAGCGTTCTGCCCGGGAATATATCAGCAGGGCAAAGTCTGGGACAGAGTCTGCAGTCTGCCCAGGTCCCTCTTGTATGTCAGATGTTTCTGTACACCAGACCAAGGAGGGTGAAGCAGAGCCTAGGAAAGATAGGTTCTACAGGGATCCGGACTAGCTGGGAATGCTTGGAGTGTGATAGTTCCTAAAAGAGGAATAAAGAGGTTTGGGTGGCCTGCACAGAGAAGGTAGCTGGGGTTCTGGGTCCCATGACAGCTGCAGCGGAAGTATCATCTGTCACCACTCTGATTGTGAGTCTCTGTGGGCAGCCAGGCAAGTCCAAGATCCAACAATGAGTGCTTTGGGAGACAGAGACAGCCACTTTCATTTGATCCTTGGTAAAATAACATGTCTCTTATTCCATGTGTACAGGAGCTATAGGAACCTTGGGAAGCAAGATGGGATTTGGGGTGTGTGTGTATTTTTTATTGGTTGAGTTTGAGGTGTTGGTGATGGTCTACAAGCATGGGGAAGGACTCCAGGTGCTGCGTTATGTGATGACTGCCCATGGTCCTTTCAGTTGGTGGTCGTGGTTACAGGCTCCGGAGCAGGCATCAGAGGCTGAGAGGGTGCAGTCCCACTCCTACTGTCTCAGAGCTCTGAGATTCCCAGGGTCTGGGCATGTCCTGCCTCACTAGTTCTTATGCCCGTCTGGTAGAACATTCCCCACAATCAATCTCTCTCTTCTCTCTTCCTTCCTTCCCTCCCTCCTCTTCTGTCTGCCTCCACCCCCCCTTTCTCCAGTAAGAAATAACATCTTCCATTCATCCTCCACTTTTCCTGACAAACCAGTTCATTTGGCTCAATAAGACTTTGTTTTGTTTCCAAAAGAATTAAAGAAAAAATTAAATTTAGTAGGTACCTTGGGACTAGTATGGGACTTTAGTGGCTTTGCTTATTAGCCCTACTGGGGGCATGATCTTCATAAGGTAGAAGGGCCTCTGACTGATCAGAATTGGCAAATAAATCTGGTTCAGAGTACTCATGCATTCAGGAGGGAAAGATGAGAAAAATGGACACTAGGACCTATCTAAGTCACTGAAAAAAGTCTAGATCTGTGTCAAAATAGTTCCTAATAAGAAAACACAGACAAGAAGCAAAATTCACTGCTTGTGAGCTACTGGAAGACATTAAAACCTAAACAACTATTCATCAAAGGAGTGAACGAATCACAGAGTGACAAGTTAAAAGGTCCAAGATTGTTCTAGGGGTGGGAAATAATATTCCAGAGTATGCACTGTGCATTTCTCTACTACATGAAAGTAAATTATGTGTAGAGATTGTTCATCCATGCCAGGGGCCTTCCAGAAGTTAAATGTAGATGACAGAGGAACAGTGGTTATGATACCAACTCAGACTTGTCATGAGGAGACAATAGCTATAGTGTTTGGCTGAGCACTCAGAATCAGGGAGTCAGCTCTAGTAGTAAGCACAGCTGGTGAAAGCATGGTCCTGCTTTCTCTTACTTTCTGACCAGGAGGGACAGTGTTAGCTGCTTCCACCAAGCCCATCAGGAGGAGGAGATGCATGGCAATCTTGCAGTGGTGTTCAATGACTAAGATACAGCATGCCTCATGGAAAATCAGTGGGAGTCAGAGACAGATAGATGGCATAGTAGATCCCACATACACTGCTTTATCCACTAACAATTTTTATTTATTGTGTGTGGGTGTTTTGCCTGCATGTATATCTGTGCATCATGCATCATGTGTGTGTGTGTGTGTGTGTGTAGTATCCACAAAAGTCAGAAGACAACACTGGATCCCCTGGGACTGGATTTACAGATAGTTGTGACCTGTCATGTAGGTGCTGGCAATGAACTTTGGCCATCTGAAAGAGAAACTAATGCTCTTAACCACTGAGCCATCTCTGCGGTTCTTTTATATTATATTTGACCTAATATTTTTTAGTTTTTAATTATATTTTTATTTTTAAAACAATTTTAAAATTTAAATATATTTTGATCATATTCTTCCTCTCACCCAAGTCTTTCCAGATCCTCTTCCCTTTCCTAGCCCACAAAAAAATCTTTGGAGTCTACTTTATGTTAGTTAACTATTCCTGGACATGTGGTTGATATATATTTAATGTTATTCCATTAGAGAAAACTGGTTTTCCCTCTCCCAGCAGGTATAAATGACACTTCAGTTGTTAAAACTTTACCCTGGTGATTAGGTTTTCATTCATTCACTTGTTCGGCTAGGCTTCTCTTTTATACTGTTCAGGATCCCCTTTCCTAGATAATAGTGGGGCTCACAATGGGCTGGGTCTTTCCACATCAAGACTCTTTTCAAGGTATTCTAGGTTGTGCCATGTTGACAGCCAAAAGGAATCAGCAATCCACTTTCTGTATATCTGGAGGTACAGTAAATGGTTGGGGAGCTCACAAGCCTCCAGGGTGAACCTATAATTATAATTCTGATAAATAGACATCATATCAAACTGCCTTCCAAGTTTCTATTTCTACATACATATTAGTTTAGGTCTGAAAAGATTTGTGTGTGTGTCTGTGCGCATGTGCAGTGGTTAACAGAGAAATTCACGACTGGTCCAAGTGCAGAGAATAAGTCTCAGTAGTATGCTCAGCCACAAATGGGACATTTTTATCTATCTCCTTCCAAGGCTCAGGGACCATTACAGAAGAGGGGTGAAAAGCTTCTAAGAGCCAGAGGTCAGGGAGGACTGGGACAAAACAGTGTCTCCTGGATATGACAAGACCACTTTACTTATGAACTCACAGCAGCTGTGGTTGCCATAGACCAAGCCAGACACACATTCATCATGAAACTGGGAGGAGCTCATGAACTCCTATCCTCAACTGAAGAGTTATTGAGAGTTGATAGCTTCTGGGAGACAGACAGCCTTTTTTTTCTTTAAGGGTATGGTTTCTAGTAGGTCAACCACATGTCAGTGGATGGTTCCATACCCATGAGTATATGAGCAGCACAAATTTGACTCACTGCGGAAGGGGGGGGAGAAGGAAGAGGAGGAGGAGGGGGAGGGGGAGGAGGAGGAGGAAGAGGAGGAGGAAGAGGAGGGAGGAGGAAGAAGGAGGAGGAGGAGGAAGAAGAAAAAGGAGGAAGAGGAGGGAGAGACAGACAGAGACAGAGATACAGAGAGACAGACAGGAAGAGAGAACACAAGGGGGAGGCAGTAGGGGTAGGTGGGTTGGGGGTTGGAGATGAGAAGAGTCAGGGAGAGGAGGAGATGAATAATAATTAAAATACAGTGCATGAAAATTTCAAAGAATTAATAAAAATAGTGTATTAAGAATAGCAGTTACCCTTCTTTTTTCTTCTATGGGCATGGTTTGTATTTTCGGTCTTTCACTGGTATTGGAAATATCCTGTATGCTCTGTCTGTACTTTAAACTTTCTTTGTCTACCTTGTCTTCAAGTTCTGATATTGTATCTTCACTTGTACAATCTACTGTGAAGGCTCAACTATGTTTTTATTTGAATTATTGAGCCTTTGATTTTCAAAATTTCAATTTAATTTTTCTTCCTTGTTTTATTTAATTTTTCTTTTATAGTCTTTATTGGTATCTTTATTTCATCAAGCAATTTGTAATCTTTGAATACATTCAGTGTTTGCTGTGTCTCTGATTTTATTGATCATTAAAAATATGTGTGCATGTATGTGCCTGCTTGCTTGTATATACACATGTGTACTGCCTATGGAGGCCAGAAGGTGGCATTGAACCTCCTAGAACTGGAGTTACAGGGAGGGGTGAACTACCCAAGGTGGGTGATAGGAACTCAACTCAGATTCTCTGTAGTAGCAGCAGGTGCTTTGAACTGCTAAGACATCTCTCCAGCCTTCCATTAATCATTCTTATCATCTTTCTTTTGAATTCATTACGACACCATCCATTTGACTATCATTAGAATTCATTACTATGGAATTTTTAAGTTTTGGAGGAGTCATTTTGCCATGTTTTTTTGGATGTGTTAAGTGCATTTATTGGGATTTGTATATATGTGGCCAAGTCCATTTGTTAGAGGTTTTAATTTCTTGTATTCTTTCAGTTGTGAAACTTAGATTGCTCATGTCTGATTAGTCTGTGGCAGGGCTGAGGTGACGTGTCCCACACTTGTGCTCAGCACACTTGTGCTCAGCACCCAAGCATTTATCCAATGTGCCTACTAATTAAGTCACATATCTGGTTTGAAGAACAGAAACTGATGAAACCACCAATCTTCACCTTTAATTTTATAATTAGTTTCAAATTAAAGTCAGAATCAAAGTATAAAATTAAATTAAAATATATGTCAGGTGATCCATATCAATAACTGATTAATAAAGGAGCTGGAATTGGGTACAAGCAAAAGCCAACTTTACTCTTTCTCGTTTCTGGTACTTTAACAGTACGTCCTCCTTGTTCCTGGTCTTTACTGAAGGCAGATTACTGTTTTGGAGTTTTTCAGATTCGAATTGCAGCTGTGTGATATGGAACTTTTATTATGCTCTTTAACAATATTGTTACAAACTTCTGACCATAGGTCATGTTCCTTTTGTACAGATTCTTAACTGGTCACCCATAAGTTTTTGTCAGGCTCACAACTTGTTTTGAGGAAACATGAACCTTTGCTCCAACAGATTCCTACTACAGACTTCTTCCCTCGTTCTACCAACATGAGCTTTTGATGTTTCTTAGAAGATCAAGGCCCAAATACCAACAACCGCAAGGACTCAGGAGATAGATTCTAATTTCCTGTAGTTATTCTCTGAGGTCCTCCTTAGTTGGATGAAGAGATATGGAAATGCCATAGCACCCTAACAAATCTTTGGTACTAATCTTCCATCATGAATCTCAGATTCCTCTTACATGTGATCTAGGTGGGCAATGAACTAAAAGTTTCAGAAGTGGTTTTAAAATATTTTGGGCAGTTATTTTAAATGGTGTGGTGCCTAGTGATCTGCCTTTAGAGTCTCTGCAGAAATTCTATGATGGCTTAGAAAAGTCATGCTACAAATATATTTTAAATAAATACCATTAAGTTACTTTCATTTTTTGTAAGTAGAGAAAATATCTTAGTTTATTAGCACAATACAATTAAAATTAAGATTAATTAAAATACCATTAAAAAGTAAGTCTAATACTAGGGAAATGGAGAGACTGTTCAGTGGTTAAGAGTACTTTCTGCTTTACCAAAGGTCCCAGCTTCTGTTTTCAGTCACTCTGGTTCCAGGGAATCTGACTCACTATTTTGGCCTCCAAAGGGAGGAATTTATGTGCATGTGCAATTCATGCAAAAACTCACACACATAGAATATAATTTAAAAAGTATAATTAAAAGGATTATAAATCATTAACAACTATTTCTTTTTCTTTTTCTTTCCTTCTTTTTTTTTTTTTTTGAGATAGGATCTCAAAATTCCTCAGACTGGCCTCCATTATCTATATAACCAACAAAGATTTTGAGCTTCTGATTCCCCCATGCCTCCCAAGTGCAGGGATTGCATGTGCGGGTCACCACTTCCAATATAGGTGGTGCTCAGGATACAACCGGGGCTTCATGAATGCTAGGCAGTCACTCTACCAACTGAGCAACATCCCCTGCCTTTTCCTTCTCTTTCCTTTCTCCAGACTCCCTTTCTTTTCCTTCTTTTCACACTGCTAGAAATAAAATCTAGAGCCTTACACATGTTAAGAAAGAATTCTATCACTGACTTTCATCATAAGCCTTCCACATTTCATATGGGTTGTTTTAAAAGTTCAAAAAGAAAAACACAGTAACAGAAGCCAAAAGATCTTCTACTATTCTAGAAGTATAAAAGTGTAATTTTATGTGCAAGTGTTATAGATCACAGGTTGAAAAAAGCTTTTTAAAGAAAGACTAGAGTAAATATTTTAAAGTGTCCATGCAAGCCATAAAATCTGTTAGAATTACACAAACTTTGAATTCAAAGTTAATCACAGATATTACATAAATAATATGGCTATACACAATAAAGGTTTCTTTATAAGAATAGGTTGTTACCAGAATTTTGTCTAGAATTCATTGTTGACTTTGTCAAAAATTAAAATGATCTGACATTATATCATAGTTCTTTCATTTCCAATCTCCGACTAGAATTGAAGATGAGAGCTGGTTAACTAAAGGAGGCCACCAAAATAGTTACTATATCACAGTATACATTGCTTATTTCAATAAATGTAATAATCACAAATTAAAAGCAATATAAAAAGCCCAATGCCTGTATTTGGCTTTGTGAATTCCTGGTAAAGATTTTGTGTGTGTGGTGCTGGAAATGGAACCCATGGCACTTCAGATGAAAGCATTCTACTATTGAGTGCTATCCCAGCCTATTAAAGAAGTTTTAGAATAAATTTTAAACAGATGAGAATTGAATTCATTACATTTGCTAAAAGGAAGCAAATTCATCCTCTTTTAAGACTTAACTATCTTTTCCAAATTAGTCTTTGCATATAAAAGAAAAACATGAAATCTACCTGAAAAGGATTTCAAAATATTGGACTTTTGAAAACACTATACTAGGGATCAAACCTTGTTCCTCCTACATGCTAAGCAAGCACTCTATTCTAGAACTACTTTCTCAACACACACACGCGCGTGTGTGTGTGTGTGTGTGTGTGTGTGTGAGATGTGTATACACACATGTGGAGGCTATGGGCTGAAGCATCTTTCTCTTTTTTTGAGGCAGTGTCTCTAATAGCTAGACTGGCCAGCAAGTGAGCTTAAGGATCTGGCTGTCTCTGTCCCTGCAATACTGGGATACAGGGTTATAGCCACATGCTTAGGTCTTTGAGCAGTAAAAGTTGAGCCATTTCCCTAGGTCCCTCAGTCCAGAGGTTCTAATAAACTCATGCCTACCTGGTAGTGATATGCAGGCTGTTGATAAACTGGCTGAGCCACCATCACAGGAGAACTAGATATGGAACGTGACTGTGGAAGAAAAAGTTTACTTTAGGAGAAACTCTTTTAAATTCCAGTAATTTTATCTTGACTTATCACCTAAGCTCAGTTAACTTTTGGTTACTAATTAAAATATTGTTTTTCTTCCTCTTGTTATTGTTACCAACTTTATTTTAACCTACTTATTAAAATCATGACTTTATTTCCATAGTAATAGTAAAACAACCACAATCAAAGTTTTTTTAGTCTGAAGCTTACCACCTCCAAAGAATATGAAAATATAGCTATGAGAACATATAGAAAAAAAATAGCACTAAGTGTCATGGATTATTTCTACTGTAGAAAGCAGAAGTAGTCATGTGGTTAGCATCAAATGGATAATCAAATGCTGATTTTCCTACAGTATACAACCAACATTCTATTCCATTATTACATATTTAATTAATTAAAGTAAAATATTAGTTATTGAAGCCATAATTATGGGGAAGCATAGACACTTTTAACCATTTTACAATGCCCTGGATAATATTCTACAACAAGGAAATGATTTATCCCTTGGTAGAAATAATGTCAAGATTTTGAAACTCTAGTTTATAATGTTTCTTTCAAGTTAATGTTGGCACCATCCAGGAAAGACCTTGACTTAGAGCTGATCCTTTTTGGGATGAACTGAGGACTGAGCATGTTGAATGTGACAGAGTCTGCTGCAGTGTTGAGGTAGCAGATTCAGTAGACACTGCCTATAATAATCAAGAGGAAAAATACTGAAAAAAAACCCAGAAAGAAATAAAGGTATATTGAATTGTACATGAAAGTTTGGCAGGATTAGTGACACAATGTAGGAGATGTGGAGATAATCCTGGTAGAGGAAGAAGGGGGGCAGAGAGTGAGGCACCACAAGCTCCTGTGACTCCTTGAAGAATTCTGATCTCCTGTACACATAGTGTATGATCTGACATGGCTCCGGCACATAGGTGAGACAACACAAAGGACATGAGGCCAGGGCAGTGGCTGCTTCTCGTCTTTACAGAAATCTCCACAAGAGATTGGACCCTTCCCTAGAGGCTCTTGGACAGGCTTATGGATAGGCAAGTCAGATTTAGCTAAACAACACAGGTTGCACTCTGATTTGCTCTTGAATAATAAACATACCCTAATTGTCTAAAAAGCTATATATAAGCTTATGTAATAAACAATAATGTTAGGTCTGTACTCTGATGCTGGTTTCCAGAGTCTGAATCCTAGGCATCTTCGTGGGCTCTGTCTCTACTTTCCCCCACACTTGCAAGTCTCTGTTCCCACAACGTGTAAATATGGACATACTAAATCAAAAGCATTACTATCCAACTGTCACAAACTATTAGAAAATATGATTTTAAAAAAGTATCCTTCATAAATATAACAATAACTATAGAGAATCTAGTAAAGAATCTAGTAAACAAAAGATGCACCAAATTTTTTTGATAAAGAAAAAAAAAGAGAAATATACCTAAATGGTTGAATAAATTATGTTCATGTATAGGAAATTTCAGTATTATGAGACATATTATGAGACATTAGTGTCTTTGTCAGAGTTGGGAATCGAACTTTTGGCAGCTACAGTGTCCTTTGGTCCAGCAGGGGGACTCTGTTCTGCTAATTGGCATGGCCTGGACCTGAGCAATCGTTATCTGCCAGAGGGCAGCAGATAGGGGCAAAGCATGGTAGCATTGAGGAACAGGAAGGGGTGTCAACTACTTGGGTCTTTCAGCTCTGAACTGAGAACATGGGACTGTTCTGAGGGAAGGTGGATTTCTTAGCTTGTTCTTCTGACTGGCATGGCCTATACCTATTCTTCTGACTGGTGTGGCTACACCTGTTCTTTTGACTGGTGTGGGCTCTACCTGTTCCTCTGACTTATATGGCTCTTACCTATTCTGACTGGTGTGGACTCCACCTGTTCTTCTGACTGGTATGGACTATACCTGTTTTTCTGACTAGCGTGGCCTACACAAACATTTGCACAGGATTGCTGGGCTTTCGAGGAGAGATACTTGTTTGAGCTTTGATATTGTTTTTAGTTTTGCAGTGGGATCTGGGCATGTGAACCTTTGTGCTAGCTTTTAGACAGAGCAGACTGGGGCAAAAGAGAGGATGTGTCTGTGGATTAGGCCTAGAAGAAGGAAATGGCTTGGGTAGAATAAAATCAGGAAAATAACAAGCGACTGTGCCTGGTGTGCAGGATGTGTGCCCTGCTCCAAGCTAGATGACATCTCAATTCTTAACATCTATGCCCCAAACAAAAGGGCACTCATATGTGTAAAAGAAACATTATTAAATCTTATATCATACATTGAACCTCACACTTCAATAACCCACTCTCACCAATGGGCATTCCAGACAAAAACTAAAAGACAAAATAGAACAGACATTATGAACCAACTGGACCTAACAAGTCCCATACGGATTCACCTGGACTAATATACACAGCAAAACTATCTGCGATAGTTGAAGAAGAATGAAAAACAAATTAAACAGCCTAAAAATTTATATCCATCAAACTAAACCTAAATAAAATGCAGGAAGCAATATTTTAGGCTGAAGAGAGAGATCAGTGTAGCTAAGAGACTGTAGAAAGAAATCATCATCACTAAATCATGAAGTACACAAACAACGCCAAAAATCAACACAATGACCACAATAAAACATACTTTTCAATAGCTTTAAAGATCAATGAATGCTCTTAAATATTTCAGTCAAAAGACTCATGCTAGCTGAATTTACCAAGAAATAAAATCTATCTGTTATATACACAAAACACACCTTAGTTTTAAAGATAGGCACCACCTTAAAGTAAAAGTATGGGAAAAGCAGTATTCCAGTCAAATGGGACCAGAAAGCAAGCAGGTGTTGCTATCCTAATACCTGACAAAATCCACTGCTAACTTAAATTAATTAGAAGAGATAAAAAGGACACTTCATTATTTTATTTTTTCTTTATTTTTTTAATTTTCTTTTGTGGGGGAGGTTGCAAGGGTGGAAGTGGACTGAGAGGGATGAAGAGATGAACAGGACTGGGCTGCAGGATGTGAAACTAAAAAAAGAGCCAATAAAAAGTTAAAAGGAAATAATTCAAAGAATCAAATGATCTAAGAGCTGGTTCTTTGAGAATATAAATAAAACTGACAGACCCTTGGCCCAACTAACCCAAAGAAAGTAAGAGAAGACTAAAATTAAAGGAACTAGAAATGAACATGGAAACATTACAATAGATACCAAAGAAATTCAGAATATTATAAAAACCAGTACTCCATGAAGTTATAAAATAGATAGATGATTTGCTAGATTCAGTCAAATCACCAAAATTAAACCAACTAGAAGTCAACAACCTAAATAGATCTGAAACAAATGACAAGACTGAAATAAGTTTTCCAATAAAAAATTTTTAGGACCAAATAGATTCACACAGAATTCTATCAACCTTTCAAAGAAGAACTACACTATTTAATACTTCTTAAACTATTTAAAAAGTAGAAAAGTCTAATGAGCATAGATTCAAAAATGTTCAATAAAATACTTGTAAGCATACCATAAAAATACACCCAAAAGATAATTTGCCATTACCAAGTCATCTTTATTACTGAAATGCAGGGATGTTTCAACACAGTCAAGTAAATAAACATGTAATGAACCACCATAAATGGACTTACAGATGAAAGTCACATAACCATCTCAATAGATACAGAAAACCTTTTGATGAAATCCAGTATGCTCTCATGATAAAAGTTCTAGAAAACATAGAAGCAGAGGGAACATACTTCAACATAATGAAAGCTATACATGAGAAAACCACAGACCAAATTATCCTAGAGAAAATATTGAGGTAATGCCACTTAAGTCAGGAATGTGACAAGGCTGGCTACTGTTCTCATTCCTTTCAAGATGGTGCTATAAGCACTGGTTGGAGAAACTATCTTTATTTGTGAGTGTCTTAAGAAATCACAAAAATTCTGCTGGAAATTTTCTAGAAATAATAAACAAAGTCAGCAATGTGGCAAGATACAGCAGTAATGGAAGTAACCTAACTGTCCTTCCACAGACAAACTGATAATGAAACGTGGTACTATGGAATACTATTTAGCTGTGAAGAAAAATAAAGTCATAAACTTTGCAGGTAAAAAAATGGAACTATAAAAGGATCATACTGAGTGAGATAATCCAGACCCAGAAAAAAAATAGCACATTCTCCTTCATCTAAGGCTCCTAGGTTCAAATCTTCAGATGTCAGTATATAACCCAGAGTAACTGCAGAAAACAGCAAAGTAGAAAGGATCAATTGCTGGAGATGAGAGGTCACAGTAGAGCAGGGAATAGCATGTACAAGTTATCTGAAGGGGAAAATGTTAAGTGGGGGGACTCTAAGGATGTAGGAGAAAAATAAATACCGAAGAAGGGTAAAATTACAGTACGGATGTCTGAAAAGGCTCTAAGAAATCATACTGGTATCTACCTAAAAATATCTACAACACATGTAAATCAGTGCATACATGCACAGATGCACATGTATTCATGATATATTCCCATTTGGGCTGATAATGCTCCTTCCAGGAGCCAAAGGCCATCTAACAGAAATCCAAATACCAGACATGAAAAGCCCTCTTCTGAGTTACTGGTTAAGGTTAAGAAACTCTAAGAACAATATGGGCTACTGATAATGCCCTTGACTGTCCCCTAGAGGTGTGAGGTAAGTCCCTATTGCTAAAGATACTACACACTGTAGATACAGGGTCCAGAGGCCCCCGGCGTGGTACTGACCTGAAAGCCTCCTTCCTCTTGAGTACAAGCTTTCATGGTACCAGAAGTTGCCATGCATGCTTTCAATGGAAGGAAACAACCAAGATATGACACTTCTGAGCCACAGCAATGGCCAGCATGGCATGATAAACTCAAAGGTGTAGAAGTGGAGGCATAGCTTTCTAATTGGACATAAGATAAACTCAACAAGAGGCTAGATATACTACACACACACACACACACACACACACACACACACACACACACACACACACACACACACACACGATATCCTCAAAGATGGCTAGAACTCCCCAATTGAGATTAAATATTTTCTACAATATATCATCATTCTTTTCTTAAAAAGGCATGCCTCTTAATCACTAGAGATCTTGCTGTAATGCTTTCCTTTGTAGTGAAAAAAATCCAGGCATGAAATATACAAATAAGTCAATGCCATGAAAAATAAGAAGAAACAAAACAAAAGGAGAGTGTATAACAAATATTAAAGGTAAAATAGCACCTTATTTCATCCAAAGAACAAACAATATATGGATCCCATGGGTACATATTAATTCGTAAATTTGAGGTTAACAATAAAGTCAGAATATTCTAATAGTGTTTCATTTAGTTCACTAGGCAACTAGTTTTGTTAACTTAGTTAACTAAACTGTTAAGCAGATATTTTCAGTTATTAAAATAAAGGCAAATATACAGGTATAAAGTATTGATAAAGATAAACTTATAGCAAATGTAAAATATATGACATACCTGTGACATTTAAATATAAGTGAATATATTCATAATTTTTCATAAGTAATCTAGAGGGATGTAAGCAAAACTTAGAAAACTATTGTCCTAGAAGAGCTTACATACAAGATCTGGCTGTTTCATATAGCCTTGATTGTAGAAAAAGTTAAAAATGTCTATGATTAGAGGAATATAAAAATGATTGTATACCAAAAAATAGAGTATTATAAAATATTTTAAAAAGTGGACAGATATGTAAGGGTTAACATAGTATTTAAAGGACCAATAGTTTAACTCTCAAAATATAATATTCAAGTTAAAATACAGATTATACAGTGTTTAAAGACTACCCAAGGAGTTACCTATGTTGCTTACTAGCAAATATATTTGTAATAAAAACATACAAAATGAAGAAGAAATTCTGAAGAAGAAGAAAGGGTAAAAGAATGGAAATTAGGAAACTTTACATGAATTTGCCATATTTTATTTCTTCTTTTAAAAGAACTTCAATTAATATGGCAAAGTATTAACATTTGTTAAATTTAGGTAGTAGTGATATATTTATCTGCTTGTGTTTTAAATATTTCAGAATCAGGGCTAGTGAGATGGCTTAGTGGATAAAGGCTCACAGGTCCAATGGTGGAAGGAGAGAACCAACTCCTGCAAACTGTACTCTAACCTCCACATTCATTGGTGACACACACAATAAATAAATGTAAAAAAGTTCATCAAATACATAAGAATAAAAGTATCTTAAAAATATTTGGTAGAAACTCTTCTAAGATGAAAATCACTTACAGGCCAAGATGGTGGGACAGAAGTTACTTCTGGAGTATGAAAATAAGCAACGCCATTATGGTAAGTGTAGGGGTATCCAGTTGAAGTGGTTAGATACATTGTTCCAGCAGCTGGCATTATACTAGAACCTAAAACAAATAATAAAGGATAAAGATGGAAACATTTAATTTTATGAACATGTAATTTCTGAACACATTATGGAAAAATATTTTAAGGCTTCAACATGGCTACAGTAATAAGTAAAATATTTTAAATTCTATGTACTTCAACACCTTTGAAGAATCCATTTTTAAAATTAATACTTCAGAACTTTTATTAGATTATGAGGATTAAGTAAAAAACAAGGTAAGTAAATATTAAAAATCCTCCAATTCAGATTCTAATTCCAGTCTAATGAAACAATTAATATTGTTCTTATTAATTATTTTTATAAATATAAATTATAAAATTTAAACACTTTATTTTTATTTTTTGAGCACTAGATATGTGTCTGTGCAAGGGTGTTAGATACCCTAGAACTAGAGTTACAGGCAGTTGTGAGCTGCCATGTGAGAGCTGGTAGTTGAACACAGTTCCTCTGGAAGAGCAGGTAATCACTCTCCACTTTAATTTTAGGGTCAGTCTCTCATAAACATGGAGCTCACTGATTCAGTGAGACAGCTTGCCAGCCAGCTCCACAGATTTCCTGGCCTCTTCCTACCAGCTCTGGGATTACAGGCACATGCTGCCAGGACTTGATTTTTACATGGATTATAAAGGATCCAATTCAAGTCCTCATTCTTTTGGCAAGCACTTTACTGAGACATCTTTTCAGCCAACAATATATTTTGTAATAACTACATTAATAAATGCTGAGTCAAGGGCAAAATTAATACTTGTTAATGTTTTATCATCCCAGTAGACACATGATATGGTTGAGGAAAGAAAAAATTAGCAACAAATTTATGTGACAAATTTAATAAGCAAAAAAAACTACAGAGGTGCTTAATATAAAAAGTTTAAAGGAGAAAAAAAGAGTCAAAGGATTGTAGAAATCTGAGGAAGGCATACACATAATTTACCTAATACCAAAGCTTTAGTTTGTTTCCTCTGATAATTAGGACACATGTTGTTTGATTAAAGAACATACCATGTAGTTACTTTTTTGTTATTAGTTCTATATTTTTACTTTTTATACTTCTACTTTGATTAATTTAAAATGATTTTATAATCACAAACCCTTTAAATTGGTAATTCTAAATTTCTTTATATAATTTAAGTGATTTTTTCCTTTGGATGTATGTTCAAGGTGAAATAGCTGGGTCTTTATTGCTGTTCTATTTACAACAGCAAGGCAAAGGGATCAAAGGGGTCAGCCTAGACGTCCATCAACAGATGAATATATAATGAAAGTGGATACAAATATACAGAAGAATTTTATTCAGCTATAAAGAAAATGAAATTATGGAAAATTCAGGAAAATATATGAAATATGGAAAATGCTATACTATGTTAGATAAACCAGACTCAGACAAATAATGGTTGTCCTCTCTCTTATACTTATTCCAGGTTTAAATGTTTAGATGTGGGGTGTGTGCATGTGCACGTGGGACACATAAACAGAAAGTGGTCTGTGAGAAGGGAAAGAGACATGCTGGGAACTGAGGAATAGGAACATATGATATGAAAACAGCTAAGATGCTACTGGGGGTAGAAAATGGGAAAGATGGCAGAGGAGATGCGGGAGAAATAGAAGGTCAGAGGAGGATCAGTAAACACTATATTTGAAAATGATACCAAGAAAACATTCAATTAAAAAATGGGGTTGAGAACTAAAGAGAATTCTTAAAAGATTAAACACGAATGATTGAAAACCACTTAAAGAAATGTTCAACATCCTCAGTCATCAGGGAAATGCAAATCAAAATTACTTTGGTATTTCATTTTACACCTGTCAGAATGGCTAAGATAAATAACTGACAGCTCATGCTGTGAGGATGTGGAGTAAGGGTAACAGTCAGCCATTGCTAGTGGGAATGCAAAGCATATAGAAAATCAGAATGGTGGTTTCTCAGGAAGTTGGGCCTAGATCTATCTTATGATTCCACTATACTACTGTTGGGCGTTGTACTGGCTGGTTTTGTGTGTCAACGTGACACAAGCTGGAGTTATCACAGAGGAAGGAGCCTCCCTTGAGGAAAGGCCTCCACAAGATCCAGTTGTAAGGCATTTTCTCAATTAGTGATCAACAGAGGAGGGCCCAGCCCATTGTGGGTGGTGCCACCCCTGGGCTGGTAGTCTTGGGCTCTATAAGAAAGCAAGCTGAGTAAGCCAGGAGAAGCAAGCCAGTAAGGAGCATCCGTCCATGGCCTCTGCATCAGCTCCTGCTTCCTGACCTGCTTGAGTTCCAGTCCTGACTTCCTCTGGTGATGAACAGCAATTTGGAAATGTAAGCTGAATAAACCCTTTCCTCCCTAACTTGCTTCTTGATCATAATGTTTGTGAAGGAATAGACAAGTGTATACCCAAAGGACCCTACATTCTACTACAGAGACACTAGGTAATCCATGCTTATTGCTGCTATCCTTGTAATCGCCAGAAATTGTAAAGAGCCTAGTTTTCCACCAACAAATAAATGGATAAAGAAAATCTGGTTACAAGTACACAATGGGTTATTATACATGTTAAAAAATCATGATATTTGCCGGCAAAAAAATCATCCTGAGTAACGTAACCCAGATTCCCACAGACATAGTATGTATTCTCTTGTATGTGGAGGTTAGCTTGTAAGACTTTAAATAGGCATGTTACAATCTGTATAATCATGCTTAGGTTTAGAGCAATGTATGGGGGATCAGGGGTTTGGAAGATCCTCCTAGGAAGATAAGACTATATAGTTACGGAGAGATGGGGGTATGGGGAGAGACTGAAATGGAAAGACTAAAAAGAGAGGGAGTAGGGAAGAATGGGGTAAGGAAGAGTATGGAGGGGGACAGGTAACACTAAGGGCCATTTGAGGGGTCATATGTAAACCTATGACTATAGAAGCTTCTTAAAATACATTTATACAAGAAATTTAAATGGAGTTACCAAATAATAGGGGAGATGATGTCCTAACCAGAGATCTCTAGCCATCAAATAAAATCTACAGGGCTAGAAATGGGTTACATCTAATTGAGCTGTTGGCCAAAGGGGCCCCATGGAGACCCTCGAACAACCCAAGTTATTGCCAAGGTTATTGGCTACACTTTTGAATTTAAGTATTTTATTGAACATGGAAAATTGAGCTAGTGCCTAATCAGAACCTTCACTACTACTGACTGGTGTTTGTAGTACTGGGAGGTACTCTATGCTAACCTAGCAAGAAATCCTGCCATCTACAACAGTTAACTGTCTGCATGATACACTGGTATAATAGTGGCACACATGCTGTGAGAATAACCAACCACTATCTGAAAATATTTAAGGGCCACTCCACAAGATGGAACCCATGCCTGACATTGCTGAGGTAGTGGCTAAATAGGCCATAGACCTAGGGAAAAACCAAATGCTACTGTTCTGCTAATGTAACATGGCAATAAAATGACTCCTAACGGCATTCTTCTATACCCCTAGATCCAGTTCCTCAGTCATCATCAGAAGTGTTTGTTCCTCCTGCAGGAGATGGGAAATAATTCAGAGACCCACAACTGGATAATGAACAGAGAGTGACAGACTCTGGAATACTTTTGGAACATCTTAAATGGGATGTCTTCATCAACTCCCCTTCCGCTGACAGTCAGGGAGCTATGTGGAAGAGGAGGCAGAAAGATTCAAAGAGACAGGTGGGATGGACTGACACCAAAGAAACAGTGTTAGACACAAGACTGACCTACACATGAATCTACAGAGACAGCAGTAGCATATACAAGGCCTGAACAGGTTCAAGTAAGATGGGGTCCCTGTGCTGAGGCAAGGAAGTAGACATGAGCTTCCATCCCTGAAGGTATTTGCAACTGACAATTGCTTACAAAGGAAAAGCTTGTTTTCTCTGGTGGAGTTTCACTGAGCAGGCCTCATGCCCAGAAGTAGATAGCCAATGCAAAATGAACTCAATGGCATTTTGTAGATGTTTTTTAGTCTCATATTAATTTGTTGGGGTATTAAAAAAAAATCTTGACTTTTGCTTATATATTATGGTTTCTGACTGATTTTATGAGTTTTATTCCTGTGTTTCTGGTATTTTTTAAAAAAATGTTTTAAAATTGTTTTTATTTGCCTGTTTGTCATTGGGGGAGGATAAAAAGTGATCAGAATACACTGTATGAATAATTTCCAACAAAAAGAAAATGCTATCATGATACACAGTACTTTGTATGTTAATTAAAAATAAAAGATTTTTCTTCTAAAATGTTGTTAATAGACTACTTAATATTATTCAAGTGTATTTCCCCTACGCCCACAAACTAAGATATTTTAATTTTTGGTAAAAATATTTATATGAACACCAACTTTGCTAAAATAAATTTATTATATAAAAGAATGAAGATATTTTAATAAAAGGTCTATAGGAGTCCAATATTTCACAAAAGGACTATGCAAAATATTCAAAAATACATTAGTTCTCAATACATACGAGGAATCCCTACTTGTTGTTTTCTTATTGCTGGACCAATGTTGAGTTTCTTATCCTTATAATTAAGTTTTTCAGCCTAAAATAAAGGAAAAAAATCCGTCATTTTGATACAATGATTTGTAAAAATCAGTGACAAAAACCAGTATGAAATAGCAGACATTGTGTGACTTTTCTTCGTTTTGGGGGGGATTTTTTGATATTTATTTACATTTCAAATGTTTTCCCCTTTTTTTCTTCTTTTTTAAAAAATTTTTAAAAACTATTTATTTATTTTTTGATACTTTATTTACATTTCCAATGTTTCCCCCTTTCCAGATCTCCTCTTTGGAAACCCCCTATCTCCTCCCCGTCCCCCGCCTCTATGAGGGTATGCCACCTCCCGCCTACCCGCCCACCCACTCCCGTATTCCCACCTTGACATTCCCCTTTACTGGGGCCTCTAATACCCTCAGGTCCAAGGGCCTCTCCTCCCCCTGATGGCCAACAAGGCCCTCCTCTGCCACAAAGAAAACTTCAGACCAATTTCCCTTATGAATATTGATGCAAAAATACTCAATAAAATTCTCGCAAACTGAATCCAAGAACACATCAAAATGATCATTCA
>CM052709.1:47847416-47877882 GCA_028551405.1 Uromys caudimaculatus
TCTAAACATAGTAAAAACAATATACAGCAAACCAGTAGCCAACATCAAACTAAATGGAGAGAAACTCGAAGCAATCCCACTAAGATCAGGGACTATACAAGACTGCCCTCTCTCTCCCTATCTATTCAATATAGTAATTGAAGTTCTAGCTAGAGCAATTAGAAAACAAAAGGAGGTCAAAGGGATACAAATTGGAAAGGAAGAAATCAAAATATCACTCTTTGCAGATGATATGATCATATACTTAAGTGACCTGAAACCTCCACCAGAGAACTGCTGCAGCTGATAAACAACTTCAGCAAAGTGGCCGGATATAAAATTAACTCAAACAAATCAGTAGCCTTCCTATACTCAAAGGATAAACAGGCTGAGAAAGAAATTAGGGAAATGACACCCTACACAATAGTCACAAACAATATAAAGTATCTTGGTGTGACTCTAACCAAGCAGTGAAAGATTTGTATGACAAGAACTTTTTAAAATGTTTTATGGATCACCGGATGGCTTCAAACCTGATATGTTATCTGATGATCGTGAACTTCTGATCCTTCTCTCTCTACCTCTCAAGTGCTGTGATTGTAGGCATGTGCCACATTGCTTGTTTATGTGGTATTGAGAATTAGTATGCTACAAATTGAGCTACATCCCTAGTCTAAAAAAGATGGTTCCTGGGCTCAAATAATCTATCTTTATCTTGGTTCTACAGCTATGAATCCAGGTGATGTAGTATTCATCATTACTTGTTGATTGTGTATTTGCAACTTATATATTCTCTAAAATTTATTTGCAATTTTTGAACCACTATTTGTAGTTATTTCAAGGTTATTAGTAGACATGTACAGAAAATGTGGGTAGTCTAACACACAAGTACCCAGGTAAGATCAAAGTGATGATTTTATTCTTGTTCCAGCTATGATATTTTAATCAAGTGTTCTTTTAGATATTTTTTACATTATGTGCTTTTTTAAAAAAAAAAATAAAATGGCTTCCAGGTGTTGAAGCACTAGCTAGTGTTTCTAAGCACAAGAAGGCTGTCATATACTTTATGGAGAAAACATGGTGACATGCTTATAATTCAGGTATGGATATAGTGCTATTGGCCATGAATTATTCAACAGTTATTAAATATAGTATCTATCATGGCTTGGATATGAAGTGTCTACTCTCCTTTCAATAAAGTCAATTGATAGATCCAACCATAGGAGGTGATCAGATGATAAGGGATCTGACTTAACAGATTATTTACGAGTTAATAATTTGATAGCATTATTGGGAAATGATAGAAATATTAAAGGTAAAGCTTAGTTGGCGGAAATAAGTCATAGGACATACGCTCTTGAGAACTACAGTTTATCACTGATCTCTTCCTTAGCCTTTCTCTGTTTCCTGATCACTCACTAATCAGGAATGTTCTGCCTTGCCCACAACCCACAGCAACAGAATCAGCCAGCTATGAGCTGAAACCTATGAAATCATAAGCTAAAATAATCTTTCTACTTTTAAATAGTTTCTCTCAGGTCTTTGTGATAATACAAATTACTGCTAACACAATTTCTTTAAATAGAAACACATAAAACCAGGTTATATATTGATTTACTGATGGCAATAATATTGTGACTAGAGGACTTTTGGTACCTTCTTCAGCTAGGAACAACAGAAGTTCAGTATTCACTAATTCAGTATTTATGGTAAATTTACAGAATATAAAACTACTATGGATAAGAATTGACTATGTATGATCTTAATAATGTATAATTAAACTACTTTCTTCTAAAATAGATAAATGTTATACTTGCTATAAATTAAAAACTATCAAAATAAACTACAGGCTATATCCATTTTTATTTATTTATTTATTTATTTTGGTTTTTTGAGACAGGGTTTCTCTGTGTAGCCCTGGCTGTCCTGGAACTCACTCTGTAGACCAGGCTGGCCTCGAATTCAGAAATCCACCTGCCTCTGCCTCCCAAGTGCTGGGATTAAAGGCATGCACCACCACTGCCCGGCGGGCTATATCCACTTTATTAACGAAAGTTCTAGAGTTATGAAAAGTGTTTCAAAGGAAGAAAATCATCTCAGGTAATCTTATTTTAGTAGTCTACATTTGTAGTGTTTCTAAGGAATTAAAAGAAAAAACTATGCATCACAGAGATATATTCTTAAATTACTAGTTTAAGCAAATAAAGCAGAACACACTATATCTTAACAACCATCCTCATGTAATGACTTGGAATGACTTCAGACTGTTTCTTAGAGGTCAATGGCAATCTTAAGATATATGCAAACACACACACACACACACACACATACACACACACACACACACACACACACATATGTATTCACACATCCCTGTATATAAATGGATACTTGTACTATACCATTATACTACCATAAGGATTAGTTTCAAAGAAATGCGTTCCAAACCACAAATTAAATACACTGAAAGAACTTACCTCTTGTAAGATTTTTTGTGCATCTTCTTGAGTTTCAAAAGTGATGAAACCATACCTAAATAAATGCATTAATTATTACTATTTTTGTAGAACATCAAATTAAATTTTATTTTGCAGTTCTAGGGATTGAACCTAAGGTATGCAAGTTTTTTTTAAACCACTAAACTATATGCATAAACCTGTATTAACAGTTTTACTTCTAAAATATTGGCCACTGTAGAAACAAGCCTTTCTGTATGCTGTGCCAGCATGGGAACCATAGATTAATACTGTCATCCTTGCTTTTCAAAGTGACGGGGACTGAAGGAATAAAGTACTCAGGAACCTTCAAACAGTTTTAGCACTGAGATGCAAGCACATGAGAGATTTATGTTCTGGGTTAAAGACTGGGGTATGACAGATTTCAGACCAGAACAATCATCTTTGATTTCTTTCTTTTTTTCCTCCTCCTCTAGGTTGTGGATGAAAACCAAGGCCTTATGCATACAAGGCAAGTGCTTACCACTGAATACATCTTTAACTCTGCAATTTCCTTAAAAAACAAAACAAAACAACTTATAAAACCCACAAATTTTGCTTTAGAGTAATCAAAGTAGAAAAAATGTCAACAATAAAATATTTCAATGCAAAATTTCTAATACTTTATAGATCTTTGCATAGCCACCATTTAATATTTAATTATTGTTATAATAATCTATTGTTACAGTAAACTAATACTATGATCACTAGTATATTTACCAAGCAACAGCAATAAAAATACAACCTAGATTTAAAACAATTTCTTGTATTTAATTTTGACATGCAAATAACCCCAACAATCAGGAAGCATAGGAAAAAGAATTGAGTTCTCACTCAGCCTGGGATACATAGCGAGACTGTTTCAAGGGTTAAAAAAAAAAAGATAATGATGTACATTATGCCCAAAAGCTAAATTCTAGGAAAAAGAAATAAAACATAGCTACCAAGTATGAGTGCTGTTTAGTCAGTAAACTCCTGTTAATAATGCTAAATATCGTAATTATCATTTTACAACTCACAATCACTGCACCACAGTATTCCTTCTTGTTTAATGTTGGTTTTCTTTTGTGCTAGAGAAGAAAGGCCCTCATGCATTCTCAGCAAGTGCTCTACTACATGGGTATATCACTAACACCAAAGCAACTTTTTTTTTTTTAAAGAAAGAAATTTCTCTTTCCTGTTTGTCCAAATATTATTTTTACACTGAATCTGTCTTTTTTCCAGGGTATGATTTTTGGATCTTTGTTGAGAATCGTGTGGCTGTGTGGGCTTATTTTTGGGTCTTCTATTCCTTTTGGTCGTTGTGTCTGTTTTTGTGCTCATATCACAGTCTTATTTTGTCTATAATGTCTAGGGCTCATACATGAAAGAAAGTATATGATATCTGCATAAGAATAACTTAACTTGTTTAACATTATCTCCAGTTGCATTCATTTTCCAACAAATAACATGGCTTCATTCTTCTTTATGACTGTGTACATAAACTACATTTTCTTTATCCACTCACAGTATATAAGGATTGCCTTCTTTCTGCATCATATGACATCACTGTCATTCTGACTGGCATAAGATAGAATCTCAATGTAGTTTTTGTTTGTATTTTTCTGATGACACAAGGTTAAATATTTTCCTATACATTTATTGGCCAATTATAATTTGATTTTGAACACTGTCTTCTCATTTCATTAGCTCATTTACAGACTGGATTGCTTTGCTTTGGCTGTTTAGTTTAATTTTTTTGTATATTTTATATGACAGTCCTGTCTGATGTATCGTTAGCAAAAATTTTTTCTTATTCTCCAAGATATCTCTTCACTTGATTGTTTCCTTTGCAGTGCAGAAGCATTTGAATTTAATGAAATACCAGTTGTTAATTGTTGGTGTTATTTCTTGAGTGACTACAGTCCTATTCAAAAAGTACCTGCCTATGCCAATACCTTGAAATGTTTCTATTGATTTTAGTTTCAGGTCTTAAAGATGTTTTATCATTCGGGATTACATTTTTATTTTAATTTATGCACATGAAGCTTTGAATGTGTACTCCTGTGATTAGTGTCCAAAGAGGCTAGAAGAGGGTGTGAGATCCTTTGGAACTAGGGTTACAGATGGTTGTGTTGTAGGAACTGCTCTAGGAGAGCAGCACATGCTCTAACTGAGCCATCTCTCCAGCCCCATTCTCATCATCTCTTATAAGCCAGTTTAGTTTCTTCACTGTTGTTTGTTTCTGTATCTCACTGTTTCTGTTACACACTGGCTTATTTTTTTAAAATGTTATCTTTGTTGTGTTGTCTACAAATTTAACATTTTACTTTTCCAATTTTGTGGAATGTAAACCTTAAAAATGTCCTGAAATGGCTGAAATTTTCTGACATTTATTGATTATCTGTTGCAATCTCTTCTGTTTTAAATCTAATTTTGTCAATTTGAGTCTTTTTTTTCTTTTTTTCTTTTTGTTAGTTTGGTCAAAAGCTTATGGATTTTGATTCTTTCTAAAACACTGTTGGTTATTTTCCCCCATTTCCATTTTATTAATTTCTGTCTTGATCTTGATTCTTTGCTTCTATTGAATTTTTTTTTTTTCGTTTCTTATTCTCCCCCATAGCCACAAGGAATATATTACTATTAGCCCGAAGTCTGATTCTAAATGCTCATATTTTCAGCTATGAATTTCCCTCTTTATGATTTCTATTTCATAGGTTTGTATATGTTATCATTTCACGTTTTTAATTCTCGAAATTGATATATTTCCTTAGTCTTTGATGATCCAATCATCATTCTATAAAATGTCTCCATGTTCTAAACTGTTTATTTCACCGTTTATTCCACTGTGCTCACAATACAAAAAAATTCAGTTTTCCTTTATTTGATAAGCCTTGCTTTGTGATCTATTTTAGAGAAAATTGTATAAGCCAATCAGAAGAGTGTGTATTCTGCAGTGTTTCAGTGGAATGTTCTGTAGATGCAAGGTCAATTTGATCTATGATGTCATTTAACTCAGATGTTGCTCTATTTTCTGTTAGAATGATTTATTAGTGAGACTAGAGTATTGAAATGACCCATTATTATTGTGTTAGGGTTAGTCTGTGTCTTTGTATACTGGTAATTCTTTCTTTCTTTTTTTTTTTTAAATATTTATTTATTTTATGTATATGAGTACACTGTAGCTGGTGTCTTCAGACGCACCAGAAGAGGGCATCAGACCCCATTACAGATGGCTGTGAGCCACCATGTGGTTGCTGGGAATTGAACTCAGAACCTTTGGAAGAACAGCCAATGCTCTTAACCACTGAGCCATCTCTCCAGCTCTGGTAATTCTTTTTTTTTTTTTTTTTTTTGGTTTTTTGAGACAGGGTTTCTCTGTGTAGCCCTGGCTGTCCTGGAACTCACTTTGTAGACCAGGCTGGCCTCGAACTCAGAAATCCGCCTGTCTCTGCCTCCCAAATGCTGGGATTAAAGGCGTGCGCCACCACTGCCCGGCCCGGTAATTCTTGTTTTATGAAATTAAGTGCATCTTTGGTGCATAAATGTTTAGAACATTTTCTCTTGGTGAATTCTTTCCTTAATCAGTTTGAACTTTTTTTTTTAAAAATCTCTCCTAATTTTGTTCTGAAGTCTTCAGAAACAGAATAGCAACTTTGTTTGCTTTCTACTTCCACTTGCTTGGAGAACCTTTTTTACCCTCTCACCCTTGGATTACATTTATCTTAGATGATGGGGTATATCATGTAGGCAACAAATAGATCCTGTTTTTTAATCCAACCTACCTCTCAGTGTCTTTTGATTGTAGAATATACTCCATTTATTTTCAAAGTTACTATTAAAAGGTGTATTCCTGTTGCTTGTCAAGTTTCTAGTGCTTGGTCTTCTTTTTATTCCTTAACACGCTTCTAGTGTGGTTTAGTCTTTTCTGAGTATCTTGGATGTGCTTAGTTTTTTGCTCCCTTCTGAAATATTAAGTATCTTCAAACTTTTCAGTGTTTGAAATACAACATTCCATACTCTCTTAGCTTTAAAGGCTTTGTAGAGAAATCAATGCTGAGGGGTTTGCCTTTATATGTGACTTGATGTTTCCTCTTGTGACTTTCAATATTTTTTTATTCTTTATGTCCAGTGTTTTAATTATAATATATGAAGAACTTTTCTGTTTCTGTCCATTTTGGCTTTTATGTGCCTCTTGAATACAGGTAGTGTTGTCACCGTGACACAATCTAAACTCAGTTTAGAGATAAGCCTTTAGACACACCTGTGAGGAATCAGCTTGCATGACAGTCTCTGGTCAGAACTGTGGATGACTGTCTTTATTAGATTAATTGAGGTAGAAAGACCTCCCATTGTCAGTGGGCATTCATTGCTTTCTTCTTTGTGACTGCATGATGTGGCCACCTGCTTTAAGTTACTACCATCTTGACTTCCGTAACCTTGAACTATGAGCCAAAACAAACTTTTTTCTCTTGTCATGATATTTTATCTGTTACAGGAAAAGAAACTAAGACAGGTGGTCATCTATTTCTCTAGATTTGGGAAGTTTTCTGCTTTGATTCTATCAAAAATATTTTTATGCCCTTAGCCTGGAGTTTTTCTATCTGGATCATTTGCAATTTTAAAATTTTGTTACACAGAACTCACATGTTCTATTCATATTTTATTATTTTATCTTTGTTGATATAAGAATTCTAATTCATCTGGATTGTGTTTTATTTGATTCATTCCATTGGTAAAGCATCCTACTGAGTTGTTTTTTTGACTTACTGAGGTTTTCATGGTTTCCGGTTTTTTTTGGGGTGGGGGAAGGGGGTAAATTTCTCTCTCATATTTTGTATTGACTTTCTTATTTTATAGAAATAAAAATCAGTGGTTTATATTCCTCTTTAGTAAGAGTTTATTTTTATATTGTTTTGTTTTACTAAATACTCTTAACATTCCTTGTCTTGAATTTCACCTCACTTGGAGCCATTTATGATGGAACTGTCACTTTTTGGGGGTGTGGTACTGTGTGTTTTTCATGTTTCTTAATTACCACATTAAGACTTACGCATCTGTAGTTATTTTGGTGGAGTCTTTATCAGCTATATTCTTTAATTATCTGTAATATGTAAAGGGGGCTAGATTTGGTAGAGATGAGGTACATAGTTCAGGAGTTAAATCCTGTCTGTGGCTCAGGGTACTTGGTACCTCTTTACTACTCCTGGAGTACAGTATTAACTGCAGAAACAACCCTAAATACTGGGTAGGTCTAGGACACAAACATCACACTAGCTAGTCGAGGATTAATAAGCTAGGATGGTACAGCCAGGACATTAGTCACTAAGATTAAGGGTGGAGTAACTGTAGGCTGGGTAAGGATAGGTATCAGTGTTAGACTGAGGAAAAAAATTGAGGTAGGAAAAAGATCTGGGAAGGGAAAGTCAGGGAATTTTCAGAGTTTAAAGTTTGGAAGGTTCTAGTGAGTAAGTAAAAATGGAATGGGCATAGGGAAGAGAGAAAAGAAAAAAGAAGTAGGAATGAGAAGGAAATTGTATGGGCTGAATGTAAGAAGTCTACTCAAAAGTATAAATGATAAAGTGGGTTGAGCAGCATATAGAACAATCATACGGCCTAACCAAGCACAGTTTAAACTAAAGCAAGCCCAGTACAAAACATTTTTGCAAGAGTAAAGACTAAGAAACAAAAAACATAACAATCTCAGGAACAAGAAAAGCACAAAGGTACAATAAATCACATTGGATAAATTTTATTTTTGGAAGGATGAGTTTTGAATTCTTTCCCTCACTGTGGTGTTTCCTGTACTATCTTGTGTTGATGGGAAAGGTATAGCGGCCAATCTTAGTTTACACTATTAAATCAGATTTGGGGACATACTGCCCCAGCAGTTTGGACCAGTTACCTTTTGGACTAAATTCTTAGTACAACCGTGCTGTGTTCAGTAGTGTACTTCTCAGTTCCCTCATTGACTTGATCTTTGGTTCATTAGTGCAGCAGCAGTAGTGTTCCCCAGCATTTTGAGAAAATAACACCTTGTTTGTTCCCACTGACCTCAGAGGCGGCTTTGGGAGCCTGCCTCATGTTTGTTTCTGATTTTTGTATTTAGGTCTTGAATTAAGTTTCTAGTGTTATTCATTAGCTTATTTGCATACAATTCGAAGCCACTGGTTATTTCACAAGAAGGTTTTTTAATTCTTTGTTCAGTATTTTACTTACTATATTTAGATTCAATAATTAAGGAGTTATGATTCTATGGATGTTCCCTTGCCTTTTCATGTCTCTTGTCATTTACATATCTATTGGTAGAGATATCTCTTCTATTTCGTAACAACTAGCATTCTCTTCATGGCTCAATACTACTACCACCCACAAATGGCTTTAATAGCTAGAACACTACACGAAGGCAGATGAGAAACAATTGACACTGATATACCACCTATAATCACACATCAGAAAATGGCAAAACAATGCATAATCCATTAAGTTAAATACTTAGGGTAAAAGTAAACATAGCAAATTACTGAAATGATAGGAAGCTGGGAATGGGGAAAAAGAAGAGAGAGGCAAGGTGAAATGAAAGAAAGGAAAAAGCATGCAGAAATATGCTGGGAAGTGGGGAGGGAAGAGAAAAAATATTAATTCTGAGTGTGCAATAAAGGGAAAATGTGTAAACAAAATAAAATGTCAGAATAAAAAAATCATTTTGAAAACAAAAGTAAAAATACTAAATTGTATTAAAAAAGAAAAAGGATAAATAAAAAGACATAAAAACATATTCATGCAAACTAAAACAGCCAGGACAAAATACTGGTCCCTTAGTATGTAAGGGGCAGTGTGCTGTTAAAAGTGGGGTCATCTGACTTTCCCAAGACTTAGGTTAGCACTGAGCTGGCACTAGCCAAGTGCCGAGTGTCAGCACGGTCCAGATGGTCTCTGCTTTAGGACCTTTGCTTTTACTGTGTACCAGGGGCCTCTATGGCGGTAGCTAGCACTGTACTAGGCCAGGCAGATTCTTCCTTATTCCACACATTTTTTAGTTTGGATGTCTGGTAGAGCTATTGTCTAAGCCAAATAGTGTATCCAAGTGTTCTCAGGAGCAAGGAGGACAAACAGAACACTGAAATGTACACTGAAGGGTTAGTCTAAGAGTTTCAAATCCCACTAAACATTAATCACCTCTGGGAGAGAGGAGGCTGCAGAAGTTGAGGGCTTAGCTTGACCTGAGTGTTGGACATCCCCTAGCGTGTCAGCAGTTAAATCACATGCTTAGATGTGGCTCCAAGAGTTGGAGTATGTACTACCCTCAGGCTCAGGGCTGTTAGCCTCCAATGTTTATCCTCAGATATGGCTGCCTACTAGCCACAGAAGATTGGACCATCACATTCTTCACTGTTGGGAGTTTCCTGTTGTCTGAACTTCTCAGTGAACACAGCCCTTCCTTATTGCCTCCACAGCTCTTTCCTATTCAAGAGCTGGGGCAGATTCTTGTCAGACTCCCTGACTTCTAATTGTTCCTTACTGGGCCACTGTTCTGTTTCTAGCCACTTTTCACCTGTCCTAATTACCTCTTTTGTAAGCGCTAATATTCTTCTACCCTTGTTCTCTCTGGAACAGAATATTTTATTATCCTGATTATCATTCATTGTATCTCAGAGATGCACCTTCTAATTTAACCCCTCATCTGTGTATTTCTTTCTTTTCTTTCCCCTTTCTTTTCTGTGGTAGCAGGGATGAACCCAGACCCAGCCTTTTGTTTCGTTTTGTTGGAGAGGGCAGTAACCCAGGCTGGTCTCCAATTTGCAAGCCTTCTGCCTCAGTCTTCAAGATGCTGGATTACATCTGACTTGCCATGCTTTTTAATGACAAAAGTGAGTATTACCAAAATTATGTAAATTTATCCAGCCAATCAAAAAAGATATAATCTCAACTCACCTTAATATTGTTTGGCAGACTCAGCAAGTTTTTTGTTAAAAACAATCTCTGTGAAAACACTAGCCCCTGCCATTCTTCTATGTCATTTCTCATTAATACTGTTCTCTATCTTATTGGTTCTTTCTATTAACCCTGTAAGTGTGTTTCTGTTTTAAGAAAAGAAACACAACTTTACCTTTACTCACCTCCACTGCTTTATCTAATTCTTTTTTGAGTTTTTAACGAAACTCCTTATGTAAATGCTCTATGCAAATTATTTTTTCCCTCTCTGACATTTTTGGCTTTTGTTCACAGAGAAATCCTGAAATAGCTCTATACATTACAGGTCAAAGTCTGTTAGCTTCAATGTTAGTTCTTGCTTTAGTCATTGTTATATTGTTATGAAGCGAGACCATGGCCATAGCAACTCTCATAAAGGACAACATTTAATTGCAACTTGCTTACAATTTCAGAGGTTTAGTTCACTGTCATCATGGAAGCATGGAGGCACACAGGCAGACATGGTACTGGAGAAGGAGCCAAGAGTTCTACAACTGGATACTCAGCAGCAGGAAGAGAGAGACACTGGCCCTGGTTTGGGCTTTTGAGAGTCCAAAGCCTACCCCCAGTGACAGACTTCCTCCAATAAGGCCATACCTCTTAATCTTTTCAAATAACACCTCTCCCTGGTGACCAAGCATTCAAGTATATGAGCCTATGAGGAACCCTTGTCTTCCAAACCACCACATTCCATGCCTTGGCCCCCATAGGCTTATTTCCATATTATAATGCAAAATGCATTTAGTCTAACTTCAAAAGTCCCCATAGCTTATCAAGGTCTCAACACCATTTAAAAATCCAAAGTTCAAAGTTTCTTTTGATACTCAAGACAATCTCTTAACTGTAATCCCCTATAAAATCAAAATCAAAAAGCCTAACACATACTTCCAACATACAATGGCACGGAATATACATTACCTTTCTAAAAGGGGGAAGAGGGAGCACAGTAAGGAAATACTGGACCAAAGGAAGACTGAAACCCAGCAGGGCAAGCTCCAACTTCTGCATGTCCATGTCTGATGTCAGAGCACTCTTCAGATCTCCAGCTCCTTTCAGCTTTGCTGACTGACACACACTTCCCTCATGGGCTGAGTCCACCCTCCAACTACAGCATTCCTCAGCAGGTATTCCATGGCCCTGTCACCTCCAACATCCTTAATCTCCAATGAAATCCAGGCTTTCCCATCAGAACTTCATACAGGTCCTATCTGGGCCTACATGCAGGGACACCCCTGAAACATGCTTGGCTTCAGCAGCTTTTTTTAGCCACAGAGGACGATTCTACAACCTTTTTCTTGGATTTTTGGCTCTAAAGCCAGAACCACATGGCCAAAGCTTGCCAAGCTCTGCTGTGTGCTGAGGCTAAGGCTGGCTCTCGTATCCCAGGACATTTACACCAGCATTTTGTTGTCCGTAGTTTCCTTTACTGCTTAAGCTTCTCTTTCATTCCTTTCTACAAGTTGGCAGTTTAACTGAGTGGGATCTTGTTACCACTCCCTTTATTCAGTTTAACTTTCTAAAAAAATTTTTAAAACTTTTCTTAAACTATTTTTATCTCTTTGAGCACTGGATTTAGTTGTATTACATTTCCTGGTGCTCCCTTTTCCCTCAAACTGTACATTTTTAATTTTTTCTTGCTCAGCTTGCTTCTTTTCATTATAGATTATATGCATAAGTGTGACTGTTAATAACAATACAACAAAATCAATACTAGGCTCTCTTGAAGTCTCCTCTGTCAACACCAATAATCCAATAATCCAAAACTCTTCAATTTCGCCTCAGGCAAATTTTAGGACAGAAAGCAACCACTTTCTTTGCCAAAATATCGTATAGTCTCTAGGCAACTTACAAATATTCTTTTCTTCTGAAACATCTTGAGCCAGGAGTTATAATCTACATTGCTTTCAGCACCTCTGTCTTCCATGTTCCTGCTAGTATAGCCCATTTATGCCCTACTTAAAGCATTCAAGTGCTTTCCTAATCCAAAATCCCAAAGTCTATATTGCACCAAAAGCAGCATGGTCAGGCTCACAGTAAGACTCTGCTCTCTGGTACTGACTTCTTAGTCACTGTTTTATGGCTGTGAAGAGACACTATGTATGACCATAGCAACTCTTATAAAGGATAGCATTTAACTGAGGGATTACTGACAGTTTCAGAGGTGTAGTCTACTGTCATTACAGTGGGAAGCAGGGCAGCATGCAGGCAAACATGGTGCCGAAGAAGGAGCTGAGAATTCTACATCTGGATCCAGACAGCAGGGAGAGACACTGGGCCTGGGGTTAGGGCTTTTGAAAGCCCAAACCCCACCCCTAGTGACTCAATTCTTCCAACAAGGGCACATCTCCTAATACTTTCAAACAGTACCACTCTCTTGCGACAAAGCATTCAAATATATAAGCCTATGGGAGCCATACTCTTTCAAATCATTACAATCCTTGATTTGCTAAGGAATCATTCCCATTAGAATAGTATTTCTTATTTGCTCCCGAACTAGATTCTGAGCCACAGACCACAGACATTCTTTGGGGTCAGCAAGTTTCAAATAAACTCTCTTATAATTGAAAACAAAAATACAATTCCAAAAGTATCTGCTTCTTTAGCTAATATATATTTGCCACTCAACATTTTTGTCATATTATCCTGAGTGGCCCCTTGGTCCATACAAAGGTAAGGATTTAGACTAACAAATAGTATAGAGTCCCTCTTTACTCCACCAAATATCTCTCTCTCTCTCTCTCTCTCTCTCTCTCTCTCTCTCTCTCTCTCTCACACACACACACACACACACACACACACACACACACACACGAGGGGGGGGTAGAGGAAATGGGGAGGAGGAGAAGGAGACAGAGAAAAAGAGAAAGGGAGAGATGGGAGGAGAGGGAGAGAATATATGAGAAAGATAGGGCATAAAATTCTCTACTAAAAAAATGAAGACAAAGTATATTAGCATACAAAACCTAAGCCATCAAAATACAATTCATTATATATTATGTGTAATGATACTAACCCTTTGGACACTCCAGCTCTGTCATTAACAATCTTCACTTCTTTTACAGACCCATATTGGGAGAAAAATTTTCTTAAATCATTTTCGTTTGTCTAATGACAAAAAGAAAACATTAAGAAATACTTAAACCAATAAAAGGTGAAACAACTCTGATGATATTGTGGAGACATAAAACATAGAAACAAGTTGAAAAGTACCTATCATCATTAAAAATGTAGGTAAAACCACTGTTACTAAAATCTATTACTTTGATTAGTAGTAGAAATTCCTAAATGATCATATATAAGTCAAAACATTTTAAACCAAATTATTCCAAAACTACAAAGAATGCTAACTAGATAAAGAAATCTTTCAGCAACTTTAAGAATGCTAAGTTGGATCACATGTACTAAATCCAGTTAGGCTGTACACTATTGACTCTGGTATTTGGGGAGGACAGCAGTTACAGCAGTCAAGCTAAACTTGGTCACAGTGGCCTAATCCAGTCACTTTATACTAATCAACATAGTCTTTAGGAAGACTGAGGTCTTAGGAAAAGAATATATTTTCCAAATACTTGATTTTGCTATAATAAGTTACAAGCTGACTTGCTATTTCAAATTACAAGATATTTTATCTGTATTCAACATACATTTTAGCCAACTATAGACATGATGATACAATAAAATTAGAATAACAATGTTCAAGATGTTTATAATAGCTGAGATAGGTAAGACAATAACAGCTATTTCCAGAGTATTTACAGTGAATTCTTTACAATTTTATTTTTGGGTTCAGTTGCAACTATTTGTTCAAGGTTATATAAAGGAGAACCAAGAGATGTCTTAGAGCACAGCCACTCATTTTGAATTCAGCTGCTACCATACTAACTTAAATACAATATTTGTTATTTTGGATGGCAACCTTAACTGGACAATGACCAAGAATAAGTGAATTACTTTTATTCTAATAAATATAAAATGGAATCAGTGATAGAATAAGAACTGCCATTAGATATCTAACAACTTTATCCAAACTATTCTTTGGAAGAATTACTAATTCAGCCTTGTGAGTAAGGAGAAAGTCAAGATAACTGGACTCGAAGAGAGATAGTGTGATGGTTTGTATATGCTTGGCCCAGGGAAAGCACTATTGGAAGATGTGGCCCTGTGGATTAGGTGTGTTACTATGGGTGTGGGCCTTTTAGATCCTCATCCTAGCTCTCTGGCAGCCAGTATTCTGCTAGCAGCCTTCAGATGAATATTTAGGACTCTCAGCTTCTCCTGCACCATGCCTGCCTGGATGCTGCCATGTTCCCACCTTGATAATTATGGACTGAATCTCTGAACCTGTAAGCCAGCCCCAATTAAATGTCCTTATAAGAGTTGCTTTAGTCATGGTGTCTGTTCACAGCAGTAAAACCCTAATTAAGACAGATAGTTTCTAGGTTTCTAAGAAAAAGAGGTTTAAAAAGTTTCACATTGTTTGCTACTATAAGGAATTATTTCCTTACTGGCTATTATTTTTGTGGTTTTGAAAAAGATATGTCTCATGGGAAAGACTTCTGTTACCTTACTGCCATGGGTGTACAAAAAAGGTGGCATATACAATCCATACTGTGTGTTTTAGTGTGATGTGCTCAGTGACTTACATGAAAATGATTGTATTTATTGAATATTTACTTTAAAAGTTCACTAAGATGTTTAATATGAATGAATTCTAAGCAGGAATATCCATATTTGCCATAGTTACATAAAAAATCTTTCAAAAGGTAAGTATTTATAAAGCATATTTATTTATAGTGAAACAATCACATATTTCAGAATCATTTTGGCAAATATAAAAGCACATTTTTAAGTAAAAAGTAATTTTACCTAAATTGTGGCAAGAGTATATTGAAATAAGATTTGTGTCAAAAATCACATATAATGGCATATTTTAATACAAAAGGTATCTCTCCCTATCATTTCTAATATGTAAACTTAGAAATGCTTTTATAAAGCAATTTGAAAGGTATGTGTGTGTGTGTGTGTGTGTGTGTGTGTGTGTGTGTGTATGTGTACACATGTGAAGATGGAACTTAGGGCTTCTACAAGCTAAGCAAACCTCTATCATCAAGTTATATCCTCAACTCATGTAAGAGTATTTGATTAAAAATATTCATGTATACCTTTCCCGTACATATCTACTACCTCTTATATAGGAATACTGTAAATCATTTCAATTATGCCTTTCTGAGAGTGAAATAGCCGATGAGCTGATTAAGTACACTTCTGTACAGATTCTCTATTTGGACAACAAGGCCTTTTAAATGATCATATTATAAATCCTATCAAAGAAAGCTATTTGTAAGAAAATGAAGTCTAGGACATTCGTTAGGAATGCAAGAATAAATGTGGGATAAAGATACACAGTTTTACAAGACTAAAATCTTTAAGTTTTCATTTAAAAATTGAAATTATCTAGGTGATTGGAGCATCATATAAGAAAGTAAAACGAAGTATGAAGTGTTATTTTTATTTAAACCAAGACAATATGAAACCCATTTTGTATATTAATCATTTGTATATCAACCAATATGCAAATGTAATTTTATAGTTATATAAGGAAATATTCGCTGAAAGTGAAATATTCTATTGTAAAGAGAAGCAGAACACTCTTCTCCACCTTGTTGCACCCACAGATAGATACCTTAAAGTCAATTCCTCCTACAAAGATGCGGTTAGGGATCACGGTTCCGTATCTTGGGCCGCTTGTTGGGTTATTCAAAGGCACAGGTGACACAGGATTAGGGGATGGAGATAATGAATCTGTTTGCGTCTGATTTGTTGTTTGCTGTAAAATTAAGTCATTTTAAGCTTTTAGCACTGGGTATAAGTTTTAATGCAAGACCATCAAAGCAGTCATTTAAGCAAAATCATATATTAGACTTGACTTTATTCCAAAATTATGAAGATTATAATTTTAAATTAGAGCTCATAGCTTTTGGGAGCAATAAAAATGAAGTGCTTCACTCTACAGAAGTGCTTACTATTAAATGTACTACTCAAATATACTTAGATTATGAGACAGGCTATTTGTTAAGGAAGAATACTAAATTCATAAAGAAGTCAGAGAGGGAGAAAAGAAGACTCAGATGGCTGGAGATGCTTTGTCTCAACTATTTTGTCCAGGTGTTAAAAGTTGCCCTGAGCCGGGCAGTGGTGGTGCACGCCTTTAATCCCAGCACTCGGGAGGCAGAGGCAGGCGGATTTCTGAGTTCGAGGCCAGCCTGGTCTACAGAGTGAGTTCCAGGACAGCCAGGGCTACACAGAGAAACCCTGTCTCGAAAAACCAAAAAAAAAAAAAAAAAAAAAAAAAAAAGTTGCCCTGGTACTCAGTTAGGCAGTGGTGTTCTCTTGTTAACAGAACATCAACATTAGACAAGGTCACTGTAATTATAATGGATCAAGATAAAAAGAAGCATTCTTTAATCATGTCTGAATACTGATGAGAACGAAAGCACTGTCCAAATCCTGAGAATTATCAAACATTGCTGTATCCTGGATAATCTGACCAACTGCTCCACCTTTATCAATCTTACTTTTAAAGTAATAATTAGCATATACAATCATAGAAATATTCCCATTTCTTTACAATATGCATTCCATGTAAAGCCCTTCTAGCTGAAATCCTAAGTCTCAAGCCTATATTATATAAATTGTGTTCTTAACACCTGAGAGACCTCATGGTGTACTTTCTTCCTAGTACCAATGACTTCAGAGACAACTCAATTACAGATGTGTCTGTGGTCTACAGAATGAGTTCCAGGACAGCCAAGGCTACATAGAGAAATCCTGTCTTGAAAAACAAAACAAAAAATTGGTATATAGCTATTATGTTCATACTTCTAATTTGGAAGGCTTAACAGATCAATATCAATGTCCATTTATTTCTAGTATAGAATTTGTTAAATAATGAAAAATGTCTTCATAAAATCTTCTAAAAACAAAGGAGTTCAATGGAAGTATTAGTTTGTCTTCAAGTTTAAGTAAGAAGACTTCATTTTTCCTGTGAGAGGTGGATGAAATCAGTCCCAAGTAAAGAGACCTCAGTCACCGAGAAAAAGAAAAAAATATATTTTAAAACAACCAATTCATTTCAGTCCCTGTTTTAAGGCTCCTGTTGTGGATGTTACGGCTTCCTTTCTTATTTACCATTTTCTAAAATACTACATATTTACCTGTCAATATGCTGCAATATTCATGAGGACAGGAAGCCTGCCTATCTTTTTTTTTTTTAAAAAAACTCACTGCGACATGCAAAACAGAAACATCACATAACAAGTGTTCAGTGTGTATCTGTTGAATGTATGAACGAGTAGATCATTGTTTAAGGGGAGACCTGCTTGGTATTTACTGAACATTTGGGTAAGGACTGAAGTATCAAAAATATTCTAGAAAACATTTTACGGTTAGCGGCAACAAGGCTCAGACAGAGGTAACATCAAGTTCCTTAGAGATTAGCAGTGAATTTGACAAGAGAGGAAACCTCTCACTGTCAACCATTTGAAAGCACTGAGCTAGGGGGCTGCTCCAGGATTGTTAGTTTGGGTCCTCTGCTTCGCTGTAAAGCTTGACCACTAACGAGTTTATTAAGATCCTCTTCCAAGGTAATGTGGCCCCAGTGCCTCCTTCTCTGGGACTTAACTTCGACCTCGAGATGGATCATCTTTGCAAAGACAAAGGAAGAGGTGGGCTAACCGTCGTAGTCACCGCCTCGGTGCTCCTTCCCCTCTGAGGCCAGCAGGCTGAGGCGATGGGGCAAATGGCCGAATTGACAACTTCCTCGGGTTCTCTCGGGTCATCGTGGATTGGGGCACTGACACGAGGATCTCCCCCCTCCCCACCAAAGTGCGGGAGGGAAAAGAAGGCCAGCCAGCGAGAAATTTTGTCAGGCAAACCCACCAGCAGCGGTGGCGGGAACCCTCAACGGCACCTACCACGCGCTGCCCGCCTCGCGCACAGCGGGCCGCGGCTTTGCGTTAGCGCATGCTGATTGGCTGTCGTCCGGGCACGGGGCGGGGCACGGGGCGGGGCGCGGCGGCACGTTACCAGGCTGCGCTGGGGCCTTAGGCCCCAGGCCCGGCTCAGGCCTGACGGGGTGGCGCGCGTAGCTCAGGCCTTCCCGGGCTCAGGCCTGCCTGGGGCCGGGCGTCGACGACAGCCGCGCAACTCGTGGCAACGGGTAGCGAGAATGTGTCCCGAAAGGGCGAGCGTCGAGGGCGCCGCAGTTCGGGCGGGAAAACTTCAGGGTTGCTGCTCGCTAGGCATGGGGGGCCGATGGCCGTTTTCCCGAGCCGCCCACCCGCCCACAGAGGGCCAGCTCCCCCTCCCCCTCCCCGCCACCTCTTCTCACACACCCCGAAGGGCCGCTCTCCTCAGCGGGGACTCCGGCTGCCCTCTCACACCGCGTTCCTTCCCAACCAAACAGCGAGGCTAGTTTTCAGCTCCAAAGCCCACCCTTCCAGCCTGTCAGAGGCCGAGCCAAGCAGGGTCCATCCCTCAGCACTCACCGCCCGGGACTCGGTCTCCATCTTTCTTCTCCACTCTTGAGAGAGGCTGGAGGCGCGGAAGCTCAAGTTGGAAGGCGCGTTCGCAGGAAGCGAGCCGGCGCGGCTCCCGTCGGGGACTCGCTCCCCCTGGCGGTGGCGGCTGCAGCGGCGCAGTCTCCGAGCCGGGCGAGCTGGCCTGGGGGGCGGGGGAGGCGGGCTGCGCGGCGGCGGTGGCGCCGTGCGCAAGTCCCGGGGGCGCCAAGTGGCGGCACGGACGGCGCGCACTGCGACTACCAGCGGAGGCGGGACGGACAGCGCGCACGGCAAGAAGAGGCGGACACACCGCGGAAGCGAAGAGAAGCCAGTCGTCTCTGCCCTGGAGAGCCAACCTCTATGGTCTACCACCGTGCGTGGCCTCTGGGGACTTCCGAAGGCTGGTTCGAAGACAGGAAGACAGTTTCCACGTGCAAACTCTGGTCTCCATCCGGGCGCCACACGCAGAAGCGGCGGACGCCTGTGGTCTCAGAAGCTGTCGCTGTCACTCAACCCTGTTAGGAAGGGCGGGGCAGCGCAGTCCTGGCCACTGGTAGGCTGGCTGTCCTGCGCTCCTGGAAGCAGGAGGGAGCCTGGCTAATGCATTTAATCTCAGCACTTGGGAGGCAGAGGCAGGAGGATTTCTTAGTTCAGGGTCAGCTTGGTCTATATAGCGAGTTCAAGGATAGTTTAAGGGCTACACTGTGAGACCTTGTCTCACTCCCCCCTCCCATAAAAACAAACAAAAATAGGAGAGAGCCTAAGGGAAGGGAACCAACTTCATTAGACTTGGCCCCATAGCTTTTTTTTTGTTTTGTTTTGTTTTTTGTTTGTTTTTGTTTTTTTTTTGTTTTTTCGAGACAGGGTTTCTCTGTGTAGCCCTGGCTATCCTGGAACTCACTCTGTAGACCAGGCTGGCCTCGAACTCAGAAATCTGCCTGTCTCTGCCTCCCAAGTGCTGGGATTAAAGTGCTGGGATTAAAGTGCCCGGCTGGCCCCATAGCTTTGAGATCCCTGTTGAAAGACTCCTTTGCAAGGACTGTTTCCAAAAGGTGCCTGAGAGCCTACCTTCTCTCTTAAGTAGTAATTTCTGTTAGATAAATTCATGTAATAAGGACTGTCATTATTATATGCGACTATCCATCATTTTGTTTCAGGTGCAGTACTTTATGGTCATTTTTCATTCTAATATATATAGGCAGATAAGTACTTGGGTCAAAGTCTAAAGCTGTAGCTTTAACCCTAGCACTCAGCAACCCCACTTCTTCATCTTAAAGGGCTGGCTATGGTTTTAAGCCGCCAGCATCAGCAACCATTAAAAGTTACATCTGTAATAATCTGTCCTCAAAGTAAGCAGCAACAATATTAATGTTAAATATGCCCAAAGGTTAGTTATCAAAAATAAATATCTAAAAGCATATTCACCGAAAATAAGATGGGAAACAATTTTTGTTAATTTTAAAAGAAGCATCCTAGCAGTTGTCATTCACTTCTGCATACAATTTAAACCCATTTTCTCAAGTTTTAGTTTCTGTGGAAAAGAAATACACAGATGTGTATTCAGATTTAAATACATATTCTAGAATTGATAGTATGAATTGTATGTATGAATTTTGACATTCCCTCCCTCTAGTTGTAACTAAGGATTTAAGTATAATACTACTCTCTTTTCTGCTGAAGTCTTTTTCTTTGCTACTAAAAATAGTTGCGTTTGAAGGGTGCATCTTCTAAAAAGGGGGGCACTTGTCACAGGAAGTATTTGGTCTGACATAATGAACAAACTGAGGGAACAGTGACTGTGTCCCAAGGTCTGTATCCATGTTAGGGAAGATAGCTGCACTCCTCTGTTCAGCTCCTCTTTTACTTTTTACCCAAAAAGAACTTAATAAGTACTTGGCTGAATCACACAAAATTATATGATCCAACTTAGTAGACAAAGTAGAGTTCTTATGCTCATAATGGGATGCGCTGCTGGAAGGCAAAGTTCAGACATTAGTCCTCATTGCAAAAATATTTAATTCAATCGTGGTCTCTTCTCTGCCTTTGATAATTCAGTTCCCAAGTAAAAGATGCAAACCCTTTATATTTGTGATAAGCCTTATGTACTAGAGCTGGGCAGTTATCTACCCCCTACACTATAGTATCTATTTCCCTGTCAAATACCCCAAGTTATCACTTGCCATGTTTCATCTGGATAGCTCGTAACTCCACTGGCCAGCCCTCATGGCCATGTTTTCATGATTCACCTACTTCATGTTATCTTCTCCTCTATCTTCTTCCTCCTCATGGTCCTCCTCCAACCCCCAAGCCCAGGAACTGAAACCCCACCTACCTCTCTTCTTCCTATTTATTGGCTGTTGGCATCTTTATTCAACCAGTAGTTTTAAATCAAGGAGCAAGATCACTTAGCATCTCTTGTCTTTGAGGCAACCATGGCTAGTGTTTAGCATTACAGTACATAGCAAGAGACCAAACCTCAACAAGTCCTCAAGACACCTGAATGTAGAAGAGGTCAGGGATGGTGGTGTGTGTCTATATTCCCAGTTGCCTGTGAGGCTGAGGCAGGAGCCTCATAGTTTGAGACCAGTCTGGGTAATGTAAGACATCATCAAAATAAATAAATTAGAAGGGGAGTAAAGACCAATTTGTACGAATGGTAATTATATCTAAACATGCTTAAAATAAGATACAAGCAGGGCTGGGAATGCTGTCCTGGCAAGAAATGGAAGGGAAGGTTCTCAGACCTTACTATGTACCCAATGCTGGGCTAAATATAGTCATTTAATTATTTTTTTGTCAGGGTTTCACAGTGTTGCTCAGATGATGTAGAACTATATATTGAACACTGGTCTGTAACTCATGGCCATTCTGCTTCAGCCCTTAATTTATTGCAATTAATTACAGGACTGTGCCTACCATACCTGGGTTTTCTATTAAAATCTTATTAAAAAATTTAAAAGTAATTGCATTTATTCTCTCTCTCTCTCTCTCTCTCTCTCTCTCTCTCTCTCTCTCTCTCTCTCTCTCTCTCTGTTTCTGTGTGTGTGTCTTTCTCTGTGTGTGTACAGGGAGTCAGAGGACAACTTCTGGAAGTTGGTTCTCCTTTTCCATTGTGTGGCCCCAGGATCAATCTTAGCTTGCCTGTCTTGGTGGCAAATGCCATTACCCTCTCAACCATCTTGCTAGCCATTGCTTTGTCTGTCTCACTGTCTCTTTCCAATTGGAATTTGAGTCTTAGAGGGGTAAAATAATTCTTGTCACATTATTAGTAAGTTTTCAAGACTTAATTCTATTTGACTCTGTTATTCATACCTTACAAATCAGTTACAGTTTCATTCTGGGGACCTTTGCCAATTAGAGCTATCAAAGATACTTGAACTAAGACGTTATTTAATCAGTGCTGAAACCTACAAAGATTTTTGGTTAGGATTTGGATCTTGACTGTCCATCAAAGTTCATGTATTGCAGTTTAGTCCCCAGCTGGTGGCAGTAAACGGGGTGAAGAAAAATTTAGGCAGAGGGTCCTCATTGAGGGAAGTCAGATAATTAGGGATGTATCCATAGGCGGATCTTGGCAGCTTGCCCACTCTTCTCATTGCTTTCCTGATACTATAGGCATGTTCTTCATCATATGTTTTGACTGATAGGCTCAAAACGATGGGGCCAAATGACTATCAACTGAAATATCTGAAACGGAGTCAAAGTAAGTCTATCACTGTTTGTATTTTAGATATTTTGTCACAGCAAGGAAAAACTAACACATTCTCAAATCTGAACAGATTCTGAGAGTTAGTGGCGGTAAACAGGTTGTTGAATTAGAAGAAAATAGCTCATGTGAAAAGGGCACTTGTATTTCAACAAAAGAGAAGGGAGTTTTAGATATCTGTTTAGAGAGCAGTTTAGATAGTAGAAGTGGCACCATCCTGTGCTATACCCAGCTACTCTCTGCCCACAGTCTCTCTGCCTCTAGGCTAGTCCCATGTGGCCATCTTGCCAGCTCCGGTTCGCCTGCCTCAAAGCTGCTTCTACCTTCTCAGCCATCTACCCCCTTTGGCTAGTTGTCACAAATCTCCTTAACCCAGTAAATCAACCCAGGGGTGATTGTCCTTAGCTTGGCAGAGGTAGGCTTGGTGGCTGTTGTGGCTGGGAGCATAGGCAGGCCTTTTACAAGAGAATTAAGCAGCAGTGGCTCTGTAGTTGAATATCTTCTCCATGGCTCCCCATGGTGGATCTTGATGAAAGATACAGTACTTGGTCCTAAACAGTTTATTGGTTGATCATGGCAGAAAATGGATGTATAATGTACCATACCCACTTCTTAGGGTAGACCTGAGATTAAATACCTTTTGCAGGGAGGAATGTCTGGGAATGGAAGCTTATTGACTAAGCCCTCTAGGCCAGACCTCCAAGTACCTCATTAGCATGGAGAACTCTGTTTTGGGCCTACATAACCATAGGACACATTTCTTTATGTGAGGAGTGTGGCACATGTTCCAGGCCAGGAATCTGGCAGGGGTCGGGGAGTAACATAAGTCTCAGGTGTGTGCCCACCAAATCTCCAGGTCTCAACCTGCTCTACCTTACCAAATTTCCTGGCATGCTTTTATGGTGGAGGTACGAAGCCACAAAACTATCACAACGTAACTTAGCAAGGGGAATAAATGTTACTAAAGACCAGCTGCTTGGTGAAGAGCATTATGCTTGTAAGTCATTACAAGAACAAAACCAATTTGATGATGGTGTAATTGAACAATGTTGTGTTGCCACTTTAAGAGCTTGGGATTTGGTTTAAGAACCTGGAAAAAATCCACCTCATTTACTAAAATAATACAGGGTTCTGGAGAAGCCTTCACAGAATTCTTATGGAGGTTGAGTTCAACTGTGAACAGAGCCGTAACAGACCCGGAAACCAGACCGTCATTGATAGAAATATTGGCATTTGAGAATACAAATACAGAACGTAAGAGAGCAATCAGATCATTGAAAGCACAGGAAGCCTCTATAGATGAATGGATAAGGGAAACAACTGATATTGGTTCTCAGGAGTATAATTCCAATATCATAGGGCAAATCATAGCTAGAAATATCAGAAATCAAAGTGCTCAATGTTTTAATTATTATGAATTTGCTCATTTCCAAAGAAATTGTAAGGCTAAAAGATTCAGAGCTCAAAATAACAGGTACATTGACTCTAGAGAATATGGTAATCATAGGAGAGAACAAGCAGTTTCTGGTCACTATGAGCCACAAAGGCTTCCAGGGTATTGAAGCAGCTGTGGAAAGAGCAAACACTGGTCAATGGACTGCTGGTCTAAGAGAGACATCTCTTGCCATCAGGAAATGAACTGAGGGGCCTGTCAGTTCCAGGCCCCCAGCAAACAATATCAGCCATTTTCCTTTGGTCAATCAGGAGGTGCCAAGCATGCAAGAAAATCTAAATTAGGTATTTTTGATCTCATGCATGCCACAGAAGGCTGACATACCAACAGCCTTGCCCCTAAAATGGTTATCAAACCAGCCTCTTTGGCAAGAGCAGTAGCCCATAACAAAAGAAAAATTGCAGGCACTTGAACAACTGGTACAAGAACAGCTGGAGGCTCAACATATAGAAGAGTCTACCAGCCCATGGAATCCCGTGTTTGTTGTAAGAAATAAATCAGTTAATTGGAGGATGATAATGGATTTAAGAGCAGTTGATAAGGTAATTCAACCAAAGGGTCCTTTGCAGCCTGGACTTTCTTTACCATTTTTGCTACCAAAATCATGGTCTATAATAATTAACTTGAAAGATTGTTTTTTTCTCAATACCCTTGCATGAGAAAGATAGGGAAAGGTTTGCTTTCTTGGTACCTACTTTGAATAATAGTCATTCACTAAAGAGAACCACTGGAAGGTACTTTTACAAGAAATGTTAAATAGTCCAACTTTATGTCAGTATTTTGTATGACAATCATTAGAAATTATTTTTTAAAAGATTTATTTTATTTCATGTATGTATTTCATGAGTACACTGTAGCTGTCTTCAGACACAGAAGAGGGTATCGGATCCCATTATGGATGGTTGTGAGCTACCATGTGGTTGCTGGGATTTGAACTCACGACCTTTAGAAGAGCAGTCGGAGCTCTTAACCACTGAGCCATCTCCCCAGCCCCTAGAAATTATTAATAAGCCATTCCCTTGGTCTATCATTTATCATTACATGGATGACATTCTGTTGGCTGATTCTGACAAAGATCTTTTAGAGAATATGTCTAAGGTAACACAAAGAATTCTGCCATGATGGAGTTTACAGACTGTTCCAGAAAAAATACAAAGAGGAGATTCACTTAGTTACTTGGGTTATAAAACCAGTCAACAACAAATTCGACCACAAAAGGTACAGATCTATAGGAACCAATTACAACCTCTTAATGATTTTTCAAAAATCATTAAGATATTAACTGGCTGAGGCCTACAACTGGATTAAGTATATATGAGTTAAGTAATTTGTTTCAAACATTACAAGGAGATTCCAATTTAAACAGTCCAAGATGTCTAACAGCTGAAGTAGAGAGTTAACTCTTGTAGAACAAAGATTGCAAGAGGCATATGTGGATAGAACTGATCTAACCTTGATTGTATTCTGGTCCTTTTATCTTCAACTCATTCTACTGGGCTCACTATGCAAAGGGAAGATAGTATTATGGAGTGGATTTTCTTAGCTCATAAATAAAGTAAAAATTGAAGACATATATAGAAAAGATTTCTGAATTAATTATAAAAGGTAGAATAAGACTATGTCAGAAGGAACAGATCCTGTTGAAATTGTGATACCTCTTACAAATGCTGAGATTATGTTATTATGGGTGATTAATGAGGATCCCAAAAGTTTGTAGTAACTTCTTAGGTGAAATTTGTAACAAATATCCAAAAAGCAAACATATACAACTTATAAAAAGAACTAATTGGATTCTTCCATATATTGTAAAGAGAGCACCAATTCCAGAGGCACCAACATTTTATACCGAGGCAAACAAGATGGGGATGGCAGGTTGTAAGTCAGATAAAATAAGCAAGGTGATCAAAGTCCGTATACATCAGTGCAAAAGTCAGAATTATATGCTACCCTTATAGTATTTTTAGATTATCCTGAACCCCTTAACATAATTATTGATGCTTTATATGCAGAAAGAGTCATTCTACATATAGAGACTGATGAATTTGTACTTTATAACTTGGAATTAACTTTGCTATTTATACAATTACAACAGGTCAACAGAAGTAGAAATTATCCATTATATATTACTCATATTCAGTCTCATACAGAATTGCTTAGTCCATTAGCTCAAGAAAATGACAAAATTGATCAATTACAAATAAGAAATGTGTAAGAAGTCTCAAAATTTCATGATAAACATGTTAATGGAAAGATTTAAAGAAAAAAAATTTTCCATCACTTGGAAACAAGTCAAAGAAATAATAAAAAAATGTTCTATGTATTCTCTATACACCTAAATTCTGTTACCTTCTGGTAGTAACCTTAGGATTACCAAAAGAAATGACATCTGGCAGGTGGATGTTTTCCATTTTGCAGAATTTGGAAACCATTGATACGAACTCAGAGTTTCAGTGGGCAACTGCTTCAAGTTCTGAAAAGGCTGATTGTGTAATTACACATTTATTGGAAATAATGGCAATTATAGGGATACCTGTACAATTAAAACTGACAGGCTCCCACATATGTATCCAATAAGATGAAGCAATTCTTTGTATATTATAATATAAAGCATATTACTGGTACACCACACAATCTCACTGGACAAACAATTATAGAAAGAGCCAATCATACCTTAAAAGAGATGCTTATTAAACAAAAATAGAGAGTAAAAACATCCAGAGACAGACTAAATAATGCATTGTTAACGCTCAATTTTCTTAATGTTGGTGAAAAAGGAACAGCAGCTAAGAGACATTGGGTTATTGAAAAAACTGAGGATCTAGGCCAACCAATATACTACAAGGACGTGTTGACATTAGAGTGGAAACTAGTTTTAAGATGGGGACATGGTTATGATTATGTATCTACAGGGAATAAAAAAATTGTTACCAACAAAACTTATAAAGATTAGATTGGACCAACGAAACTTATAAAAATCAGATCTGACCAAGGAAAACCTCTTATTACTTGAGACATGGATGTGTTCACAAAACAAATAGCCCAAATAATTCACAGGCTGTCTCAATTACTGATTTCTTAAAAAAAAAAAAAAAAAAGCATGCAAATCAACTTTAAAAGCCCAAGTAATTGATCACAAATAGATGGACAATACATACAACGGTCAGACAAAACAGAGATTGGATAAATACAGAGCCTGTACAATAAATGCTACAGCTCACTTTTCTCAGATTAACCATTTTTTTCCTTAGGCCCAAACAACAGACAGTAAAGAAACTGGATAAACCCAGAGACTGGGCAATAATTGCTACAACTACTTTTTTTCAGACTAAGCATTTTTTCCCTTAGTGCCCAAAATAGGAATTCTTCACCCCAATTCATCAGGAAACAAATATATATAAGAAGACTATCACCACAGTCTCAAGGCCTCCAGGAGAACAGCTACATGCAGGGCAACAGCTTGTCTGCCCCTCTGACGATCCCACAGTCTGAAGGCCTCACAGGAGGTCTGCCAGAGCAAGGGTCAAAGGCCTATCACGAGACTGACAGCAACCCAGGAACATAAGAGGCAGGCACCAGACAGAGGCACCCAGATCAGCTCAAACCAGGGATAACCACAATCCCTTTGCCCCTCCCCACCCACTTCTCTTCTTGTTTCTATCCAGAAAAGGGCAGGTCTACCATGGATAACAACCAAACATGGCATAACAAGTTACAATAAGGCTAGACACTTCCCCTCATATTAAGGCTGGACGAGGCAACCCACTTTGAGGAAAAGTGTCCCAAAAGACAAAAAAGACAGCAAAAGAGTCAGGCAGCCCTTGCTCCCACTGTTGGGAGTTCCAAAAACAGCAAGCTACATAACTGTGACATATGTGCAGAGGGCCTAGGTCAGACCCAGGCAGGCTCCCTAGTTGTCGGTTCAGTCTCTGTGAGCCCCTATGAACCCTGCTTAATTGATTCTGTGGGTTTTCTTGCGGTGTCTTTGACCCATTTGACTTCTACAATTCCTCCTCCTCTTCTGTAGATTTCTTGAGCTCTGCCTAATGTTTGGCTGTGTGTGTCTGTGTCTGTTTCTATCAGTTGCTGGATGAAGCCTCTCTTCTGACAATTGGGCTAGGCACCAATCTATAAGTCTAGCAGAATATCATTCGGCATTCATTTCTTTTTCTTCTTTTTTCTCTTTGGTAACACGGGTCACAAGAAGTTGTCGAACTGTGAGCCTCTTGCTGGAACAGTGAGGGGCCTGTGAGAAAAGAACAAAGAACCAGAGTAATCAACTTTTTTTTACTTAATTTCCCACTGCTAATTAGCAGGTGTTAAGCACCAAACCCCAGCAGTTTCTGGCCTTAGATTAGAGAAGAGTTAAAAAAGATAAATATTACAGAAAGTAAGCAACTTTTTCCTCTTACAACTGAGTTTTGCCCCTGAAAACCGAGACACTACCAACTGCTACTTTTCTCAGTACCTGGTGCTGGGCTGGTTCCAGACACTATGGTTCTGTAGCTGAGCTTGACATCAGGGTTTGTGATACCTCCAGAAACCCTTTTATTGCACAGCATTGCTTTATCTATCCTGAATTCTTTGTTTTTCCACATGAAGTTGATGTGCTTTCAAGGTCTGTAAACAATTGTAGTGGAATTTTGCTGGGGATAGCATTGAATCTGTAGATTGCTTTTGGTAATATGGCTATTTTTTACTATCTTAATCCTACTGAGTCATGGGCCTGGGAGAGCTTTCCATCCTCTCCTATCTTCTCTCTAAAACTTTCTCTCCCCCCCCCTTTTTTTTTAATTTAAAAAATTAAATTGAAAAATATTTGAAATTGAGAGAGCAACTGGCCGAAGTTGACATAAATCCAACTGCACAATAAAAACAAAATATGTAAAGAGAATGGTTACAGATGAGTACATGAGTAATAAAAAGGAAAACTTTTTAAAAAACTAAAATAAATTTAAAATCACACTAAACATACAATAAGACAAACATAAAGGGTAAGAAAGAAATTTAATGGCAAAGTAAAGATCAGTTCTTTCTGGGTCCTCTAAAACTGGTTTGCCAGGCAGAGGGAAGGATGAGTTTGTCTTTCCCACTGTTGAGGTTGGTTCTGATCTTGGGCCAATCCGGGATCATTTGTCTCCTGAGGCTCTTTTCTTGTGCACCAGCACCCTCTGCTGGCCAGTCAGGGTCTCTCTCGCTCGCTCTAGAGACTTTCCAGTTTGTGGACTTGGCGTTCAACTTCATTGTCAAAGTGCTTGGTTTGAGTTTCCTAGGAATCACGCCCCTGGGCATGTCACTGAGCATACTTCCAGATGTACTTAACCGAGGGGACAAGATCCAGAGTGTGGGTGGCCCCAGACTATGGCCTTGTTATGTCTAGCCTCATGCCCATGCCTTCCAATGAACCCACACTCCCCAACTATGATTCTAAATAAATCCTTTTTCCCTTAAGTTGCTTTTAGTCAGATATTTGATCATGGTGTTGAGAACCATACCGATAGAACCAGTTAATTTGTGAGCCAAGACTGTCTCTCAATTGTGTTTACAGGCGGGGGAGAAAACAGCCCCCCTACACATGGTTCTCGCTCCTGCCCAGCACTGAGCATGCCGTGGTATGGGAGGACATCGAGGCAGTGCTCTACTTTAATTGAGCTAAAGAATTTTCAGTTCTACTGAAAACCATGTGGCAGGGAGGTAGCTCCAGATACTGTAGCCAACTAGAGCAGGCCTCCAGGCCCTAGAGCCACCAACCACCTTGTTTACAGCCAGAGTCCCCTTTAGGCTGAATTTCTCAACATGTTCATGTCCCACGCTTTCTCTCTCCACAGACAACTTGTGGGACCATCTTCCACCCAGAAGCTATAGCCAGGTACCCCACATGTTCTCTGACTTGTGACTTGTCCTTGTTTTTTAGGATTCCAGAGAAGTTCAGTATCAAATAATAGGGCCTCCTCAAGATGGCCGCAGGATAGAGCTCTCTGAGGTACAGACCATGATCAAATGGATTGCTTTTCTTACACTGACTTGAACATAGGGGGCATCATGGTCACACTGAAGCCCTCAACTGGGCTTAGGGTTTATGGGATCTGAGGCTTTTTCCTGTATCTTTGACTCTGTGTTGGGGCCTCCTGGCTTGCTGTGTGGGTGCGGCATTAGCTTCCTTTCTTCTACCAGGGAACTGGCATTAGGGGCGGGCTGCTGCCAGTTTCTATAGCTGCCTTTTGTTTTCCAAGGCTCTTCAGCTTGTTCAGTTTCTGATGTTTTCCATCCTTCTCTTTTGGGAATGGTCTATCTTTTTAAAAGTTATTTTATTTATTTACATTCC
>CM052709.1:47884087-47899486 GCA_028551405.1 Uromys caudimaculatus
AAATTCTCGCAAACTGAATCCAAGAACACATCAAAACGATCATTCATCATGATCAAGTAGGCTTCATCCCAGGTATGCAGGGATGGTTCAATACCCGGAAATCCATCAATGTAATCCACTACATAAGCAAACTCAAAGAAAAAAAACCACATGGTCACTTCATTAGATGCTGAAAAAGCATTTGACAAAATTCAGCATCTCTTCATGATAAAAGTCTTGGAAAGATCAAGAATTCAAGGCCCATAACTAAACATAGTAAAAGCAATATACAGCAAACCAGTAGCCAACATCAAACTAAATGGAGAGAAACTCGAAGCAATCCCGCTAAAATCAGGGACTAGGCAAGGCTGCCCCCTGTGCCCATGTGTTTGAGACTTTTCCCCACTTTCTCTTCTATTAGATTCAGTGTATCTGGATTTATGTGGAGGTCTTTGATCCACTTGGACTTGAGCTTTGTAGAGGCAGATAAGAATGGATCAATTTGAATTCTTCTACATGTTGACCGCCAGATGAGCCAGCACCATTTATTGAAAATGCTGTCTTTTTTCCACTGGATGGATTTAGCTCTTTTGTCAAAGATCAAGTGACTGTAGGTGTGTGGGTTCATTTCTGGGTCTTCAATTCTATTCCATTGATCTACCTGCCTGTCACTTTACCAATACTATGCAGTTTTTATCACTATTGCTCTGTAGTATAGCTTGAGGTCAGGGATGCTGATTCCCCCGGAAGTTTGTTTGTTGTTGAGAATAGTTTTTGCTATCCTGTTTTTTTGTTATTCCAAATGAACTTGAGAATTGCTCTTTCTAAGTCTATGAAGAATTGAGTTGGAATTTTGAGATGAGGATTGCATTGAATCTGTAGATTGCTTTTGGCAAGATGGCCATTTTTACTATGTTAATCCTGCCAATCCATGAGCATGGAAGATCTTTAATCTTCTGAGGTCTTCTTCGATTTCTGTTTTCAGAGACTTGAAGTTCTTGTCATACAGATCTTTCACTTGTTTGGTTAGAGTCACACCAAGATACTTTATATTGTTTGTGACTATTGTGTAGGGTGTCATTTCCCTAATTTCTTTCTCAGCCTGTTTATCCTTTGAGTATAGGAAGGCTACTGATTTGTTTGAGTTAATTTTCTATCTGGCCACTTTGTTGAAGTTGTTTATCAGCTGTAGCAGTTGTCTGGTGGAGATTTTAGGTCACTTAAGTATACAATTGTATCATCTGCAAATAGTGATATTTTGATTTCTTCCTTTCCAATTTGTATCCCTTTGACTTCCTTTTGTTTTCTAATTTCTCTAGCTAGAACTTCAAGTACTATATTGAATACATACGGAGAGAGTGGACAGCCTTGTCTAGTCCCTGATTTTAGTGGGATTGCTTCGAGTTTCTCTCCATTTAGTTTGATGTTGGCTACTGGTTTGCTGTATATTTCTTTTACTATGTTTAGATATGGGCCTTGAATTTCTGATCTTTCCAAGACTTTTATCATGAAGGGATGTTGAATTTTGTCAAATGCTTTTTCAGCATCTAATGAAATGACCATTTGGTTTTTTCTTTGAGTTTGTTTATGTAGTGGATTACGTTGATGGATTTCCGGGTATTGAACCATCCCTGCATCCCTAGGATGAAGCCTACTTGATTGTGGTGAATGATCCTTTTGATATGTTCTTGGATTCAGTTTGTGAGAATTTTATTGGTTATTTTTGCATCAATATTCATAAGGGAAATTGGTCTGATGTTTTCTTTCTTTGTTGGGTCTTTGTGAGGTTTTGGTATCAGTGTAACTGTGACCTCATAGAATGAATTGAGTAGTGTTCCTTCTGTTTCTATTTTGTGGAATAGATTGAAGAGTATTGATATTAGGTCTTCTTTGAAGGTCTGATAGAATTCTGCAGTGAATCCATCTGGTCCTGGGTGTTTTTTGGTTGGGAGACTTTTAATGACTGCTTCTATTTCTTTAGGGGTTATGGGACTGTTTAGATGGTTTATCTGATCCTGACTTAACTTTGGTATTTGATATCTGTCTAGAAAATTGTTCATTTCATCCAGATTTTCCAATTTTGTTGAGTATAGACTTTTGTAGTAGGATCTGATGAGTTTTTTAATTTCCTCAGAATCTGTTTTTCATTTTCATTTCTGATTTTGTTAATTTGGATACTTTCTCTGTGCCCTCTGGTTAGCCTGGCTAAAGGTTTATCTATCTTGTTGATTTTCTCAAAGCACCAGCTCCTGGTTTTGTTGATTCTTTGTATAGTTCTTTTTGTTTCTACTTGGTTGATTTCAGCCCTGAGTTTGATTATCTCTTGCCTTCTACTCCTCTTGGGTGTATTAGCTTCTTTTTGTTCTAGAGCTTTCAGGTGTGTTGTTAAGCAGCTAGTGTATGCTCTCTCCAGTTTCTTTTTGGAGGCACTCAAAGCTATGAGTCTTCCTCTTAACACTGATTCATTGTGTCCCATAAGTTTGCGTATGTTCTACTTTCATTTTCATTAAATTCTAGGAAGTCTTTAATTTCTTTCTTATTTCTTCCTTGACCAAGTTATTATTGAGTAGAGAGTTGTTCAGCTTCCATTTGTATGTGGGCTTTCTGTTGTTTTTATTGCCATTGAAGACCAGCTTTAATCTGTAGTGATCTGATAGGAGGCATGGGATTATTTCAATCTTCTTATATCTGTTGAGATTTGTTTTCTGACCAATTATACAGTCAGTTTTGGAGAAGGTACCATGAGGTGCTGAGAAGAAGGTATATTCTTTTGATTTAGGATGAAATGTTCTATAGATATCCGTGAAATCAATTTAGTCCAGAACTTCTATTAGTTTCACTATGTCTCTGTTTAATTTGTGTTTCCAAGAACTGTCCATTGATCAGAGTGGGGTGTTGAAGTCTCTTAATATTATTGTGTGAGTTGCAATGTGTGCTTTGAGATTTTAGTAAAGTTTCTTTTATGAATGTGGGTGCCCTTGCATTTGGAGCATAGATGTTCAGAATTGAGAGTTCTTCTCGGTAGATTTTTTTTCCTTTGATGAGGATAAAGTGTCCTTCCTTATCTTTTTTGATGACTTTTAGGTGAAAGTCGATTTTATCTGATATTAGAATGGCTACTCCAGTCTGTTTCTTGGGACCATTTGCCTGGAAAATTGTTTTCCAGCCCTTTACTCTGAGGTAGTGTTTGTCTTTAACCCTGAGGTGCGTTTCCTGTATGCAGCAAAATGCTGGGTCCTGTTTATGTATTCAGTCTGTTAGTCTGTGTCTTTTTATTGGGGAATTGAGTCCATTGATGTTAAGAGATATTAAGGAATAGTGATTGTTGCTTCCTGTTATTTTTGATGTTATTTTTATTTTTGTGTGGCTATCTTCTATTGGGTTTGTTGAAAGATTACTTTCTTGCTTGATAAGATATTCTTATCATGGAATATCTTGATTTTACCATATAGGTAATTGAGAGTTTTGCTGGGTATAGCAGCCTGGGCTGGCACTTGTGTTCTCTTAGGGTCTGTATGAGATCTGTCCAGGATCTTCTAGCTTTCATAGTCTCTGATGAGAAGTCTGGTGTAATTCTGATAGGTCTGCCTTTATATGTGGCTTGACCTTTTTCCCTTACTGCTTTTAATATTCTTTCCTTGTTTTGTGCATTTGGTGTTTTGACTTTTATGTGACAGGAAGAATTTCTTTTCTGGTCCAATCTATTTGGAGTTCTGTAGGCTTCTTAAATGTTTATGTTCATCTCTTTCTTTAGGTTAGGGAAATTTTCTTCTATAATTTTGTTGAAGATATTTACTGGCCCTTCAAGTTTCGAATCTTCACTCTCTTCTATACCTATTATCCTTAGGTTTGGTCTTCTCATTGTGTCCTGGATTTCCTGGATGTTTTGGGTTAGGAGGTTTTTGCATTTTGGTTTTCTTTGACTGTTGTGTCAATGTTTTCTATGGTATCTTCTGCTCCTGAGATTCTCTCTTCTATCTCTTGTATTTTGTTGGTGATGCTTGCATCTATGACTCCTGACCTCTTTTGTATGTTTTCTATCTCCAGGGTTGTCTCCCTTTGTGATTTCTTTATTGTTTCTATTTCCATTTTTAGATCCTGGATGGTTTTGTTCATTTCCTTTCCCTGTTTTATTGTGTTTTCCTTTATTTCCTCTTTAAGGGCCTCTAGCTGTTCACCTGTGTTCTCTTGTATTTCTTTAAGGGAGTTATTTATTTCCTTCTTAAAGTCTTCTATCATCATCATGAGAAGTGATTTTAAATCTGAGCCTTCCCTTTCTGGTGTGTTGGGGTATCCAGGGCTCACTGTGGTGGGAGAAGTGGATTCTGATGATGCCAAGTTTCCTTGGTTTCTGTTCCTTATATTATTGACCTTGCCTTTTACCATCTGGTTATCTCAAGTGTTAGCTGGTCTTGCTATCTCTGACTTTGGCTTGTCCCTCCTGCAAGCCTCTGTGTCAGTACTCCTTGGAGACCAGCTCTCTCTGATAGGAATTTTGATTTGGAAAGCTATGGTACAGGGTCAGCTCTGGGGTGCAGACAGAAACCAGAAGGATCCTATCCCCAGCTGTTCCTTGGTTACTGTGTCCTGATGGCTCTGTGAGGGTCCCTCTTGATTGAGGAATTTGAACAGAAGTGGTGGTCTTCCTGTGCTCAAAGGTGTGTTGGCACTCTTGGGAGACCAGCTCTCTTCTGGCACTGAATATGGAGCCCTGTGTCATGGGATCAGCTCCCCGGCCTCAGAAGGAAACCAGAAGGTCACTCCTCAGTCCCTGTGTCCTGAGGCTTCTGGACTGGTCTCTTGGCGCAGAGGTGCTGACCTTACCCATGATCATAGGCTTGTCCACACTCCTGGGAGGGTAGCTCTTTCCCTGTGCTATTTGGGTATGGAGCCTCGTGGCACAGACCTCAGGCATAAACTGGAAGGCTCCTGTCCCAGGGTGTTCCTCTGTCCCAGTGTTCTGCAGATTCTGGGTGGGTCTTGCTGAGCAGTGGCGCCTGTCTTATCTCTACTCACAGGCTTGTCCACACTCCCTGGATGCTAGCCTTCTCCCTGCACTATTTGGTTATGGAGCTCTGTGGCACAGATTGGGGTCCTTGGCCACAGAAGGAGACCTGAAGGCTGCTGTCCCAGGCTGCTTGTAGGTCCCTGTGTTCTGGGGGTTCCGGGCAGGTTCCTCTGAGCAGAGGTACTGGCCTTACCCCCTGATCACAGGCTTGTCCACACTTTTGGTAGGGTAGCTCTTTCCCTGCGCTATTTGGGTATGGAGCCACGTGGCACAGACCACAGGTGTAAACCGGAACGCTCTGTGGCACAGACTGGGGTCCCTGGCCATAGCTGCTGTTCTTTTTTTTTTTTTTTTTTTTTAAATTTATTTAATTTATTTATATGAGTACACTGTAGCTATCTTCAGACACACCAGAAGAGGGCATCAGTCCCATTACAGATGGTTTCTGGGAATTGAACTCAGGACCTCTGGAAGAATGGTCAATGCTCTTAACAGCTGAGCCACCACTCTGCTTTTAGCAGATTGCTGTTCTTTGTTTTTTAATTGTTATTTTGATAGCAGTCAGTTTGAATTTGAATATCGCTTTGGCCAGTGTGAATATATTAACTATATTGATTCTTCTAACCCATGAATCTTTTCCTTTTATCTACGTTATCCTTAATTTTTTTCATTATTGTTTTTATAGCTTTCAATTTATAGATCTTTCTTTGGTTAAATTTTCTTCCGAATATCTTTTCTGTATTATCTTTTTAATTTTAAAAGGATAAGTTATTGGTATATATAGATGCTATTGATTTTTTTGTATGTTAATTTCATATCCTGCAACATTACTTTTCTGTATTCATTTAAAGAAGCATGGCTCGAATAATATATATGTGATTTTAATTGCCTTTTATGGGAAGACCTTATGTTTAGGAACATCTTACCTTTAGATCTTTGAACGGTATATCCACTATATACCACATATAACATATGTAAAAGCAAGACTTCACAGGAAGAGTTATTACTAAGAACATGTTGTTTACTCAAAGGCTCAGTACACAGAACTTGCTTCAGCTTTTCTTTGTACACCAACTGCTTTCACCTCTTGACCAACTTTGCTGTGCTGTAATTTCTTCCCATTTTTATCTTGTCCTTCAATTTGATACATGAGGTATTTTCCTAGATATTATGACTCTCTTGGCTCATTTTTCTCATAGTCTTAGGTACTTTGACAATATTACCTATTCTATAGAAAGATGTCTCTTCATGATATTTTAAGTACCTGTGTGTGAACATTTGTTGAACTATCATCTGCATGCTCCTCTGGCAGCTTCAGTTTTCCTGAATGATGGGTGATTGTTGCTCTGCTGCCCACTGATTTTCTATATTGAAGACACGGCATTGTGTAGCATTGTGCACAAGGAAATCTGGTCAAAGGAGTGAGTGGCTGATATGCAGCCCTTGCTCCTCTACTCATATAGCCCTAGAGCTCTGTACATTCAATAGGGTTGCTGTTTTTTTCTAAAAAGGTACTATATGGGATAGTTGAAGCCTTCACTAAATATAACTTTTTATGCATAAAAGGATATCAGGGAACACTTGTTTATAGTCATAATGTTTTATTATCACAGTGTAAGACATATATAACTGCTTGGCATTTAGAAAGAAAATTCATCCTGGTAAATGTTGCAAGTTGGGTTCCTCAGGAAACAGACTGTGACCTTTGCATACCGGAAACATTTTGTTGTTGTTGTTGTTATTTTTGGCACCGGGTCCTGGGAACTGCACTTAAGAGGAGTAGGGGAAATAAGGCTGGCTAGACTAATTAAATGGTGTTGTGGTTGCACCAAAGCCTTAGTCAGGCCTGGAATGGCCTTTCAGGTCCATTCCTTGGACCAGGCACTTTAAACTGTCCCTTTGTTGCCTTCTGTATTCATCAACACTCATTGGATTTGGGGCTGTTCCTTTGGAAGAGACTTGACTGTGGACAAAATGGTGCTGTTTATTGGATGGAAGTTTCTGGAAAGGGATTCAACTGATCGCAGCCAACACTCATAGAACCTGGGCTCAATGCTGGGGAAGTAATATGGTTGGCTCACCAAAGTATGTACTAAAGTAAGTTTATTTCTTTTGAATGACTTTTTTCTCCATACATTTAAGGAGGTTACTACTGCTTGTTTTAGGTTGAAGGAAAACGTGATAGAAATAGGGTAACTCCCAGAGAAATTAAAATTAATTTTATTGTCTTTAGAGAGGGTTCCTTAGTAAATCTTATTTTTGTCTGGGTTGTCAACTCATTTGATTATGAATTCATAATTGAAAGCTTTTCTTTAGCTTTTTGTTTTTGTCCCTTGCAGAAGGTAGACATGGACAATGGCTGTCAGTGTAGGAGAATTTCTTGGGGATGTCCTGGTTACTGGCTGATCCCTATAGGAGGGACCAATTTTTTCTCATCAGATTCTTGCCTCGTTCTGTTTACTCTCCTCCACTCCTGTTTCTCGGGATCGCCTCCATCATTGCTTGTAGCTTAGTTTACTGTAAGGAAATTTCCTTCATTTTCAGTGCACTTGGTGAATGGTTCCTTTACTTACCTGAAGTTGCTATTCATGTGAATTGTTACAATTGTGTATGCCAGTGTGTCAGGTGAGTGTGGGAGAGGAGGCAGGGTAACCCCACAGGAAGGAGTTCTACCCTATTGGTGATACACCTCCAGGTTCATTCTGTTATGGTACTGACACACTAAAATGAACATACTCAGCAGAGGTTTCTGCATGTTTTGTTTATATAATCACTAGGTTTTGAGGATATATACCCTGTCTGTCTGTCTGTCTGTCTGTCTGTCTGTCTGTCTGTCTGTAATATATCTGTCTATCTGCTGCCTATTTTTCTTATCTTTTAATCTTATGCTATTCATATACTTCTCTATAGTAGTATTTATGCAACTTTTAAGTCCTACACTAAAGAGTTTTAAGATGATGAAGCAAACATTGTCTTGCTAAAGATAATAGCTTCATTGACTGGTATACTATGACAATGTCCTTTTTAAGATCTTCAGCTATTTTCAGAGGTACAGGTCCTTATCTATGGGCCAAAATATTATTTTGAAGGTTTGGTCTTTTGTGTATATTACATAATATAGCTGGTGTATTGTGAACCGCATTTGAGAAGTTGAGTCAGGAGGGTTGCCGCAAGTTCAAGATTAGCCTGTATTACATAGTAAATTCCCGGCTAGCCTGGGATATGCAGAGAGGCACTACAACAGAACAGAACAGAACAGAACAGAACAGAACAGAACAGAACAGAACAGAACAGAACAGAACATTCTACTGGTACTCTCATGTTGTCTACATGTAGGTAAAAATATCAAGGTATTACAAGGGAAAACTGGTGTTTCCAGAGTATGAAGTTGTCAGCTCCAATTCATATTCAGTCTGTAAGTCAAATTAAACAAATTTAAAATTACATCATACAGTTTAAACTAAAATAACCCAGTGTATGAATGGCTTAAAAACTGCTGGGGCACCTCTGCGCTCACACCTTTCTAGATGAAGTCTCACAGTGTAGTCCAGATTGTCCTGGAACTCACAATGTAACCAGGCTGCTCTTGCACTTTCAGGTCTGTCTGAGCTGTTTGTTTCTTGGTTTATAGGTATTGTGGTGGCCATTTTGCTTTCGTCAGCTTGTCACAGGGTCATCATGGAGGAGGGAACCTCAAATGAGAAAATGCCTCCATCAGATTGGCTTGTAGGCATGTCTGTATAGTATTTTATTGATTGATGGTCAATATGGGAGGGTCCAGTGTACAGTGGGCAGTGCCATCCCTTTGCTGTGGACTTGGCTTATATAAGAAAGCAGGCTGAGTAAGCCATGAGGAACAACCAGTAAGCTGTGTTCTTCTGTGGCCTCTGCTTCAGTTCCTGTGCCTAAGTTCCTGCTTGAGCTCCTGCCCTGACTTTGTGATGGACTGTGATTGGGACATGTAAGCAGAAGCAAACCCTTTCCTCACCAAGTTGCTTTTAGTGATGATGTCCTTCACAACACTAGAAAACAACTCAAGACAAGCACATGCTACCACGATTAGCCTAAAACCACCTGCTAGTTTTTAAGTATTCACTAGAATTGTCCTTGATACAGGAAGCTTTACAGTAATATTTAAGCAGTCCCTCAATTCTGGATTACTTTAGCTTATACAATATAATTTAAAAATTAATTTGACTGGGCTAATGAACCAGACAAAGATTTCTTGGAACTCTGAAACCCCTGAATATGTCTCAAAATATCTCTCAAAAATATGCCCCACTTACATCTCCCAACACACACCACACACACACACACACACACACACACACACACACACACTCATATATGGCAAAGTGAGAATGTTAACAGAATCTTTTTTTTTTCTTTTTAGATAGGGTCTCATTGTGGTATGGAGCTCATTATGTAATCCCTTAAACTCACAGCAATCCTCCTGACTCGCCTTTCAAAAGTGCTGAGATCACAGGCATGAGACAACAATACTCTTCTAGAATCTGCATACTGAACACATAAAGTATCTCAATTTACTTTTTCATATATTTAGATGAATATAAATGTGAGCCCTGTGTTTTCTCCCACAATTTTGGGAGACCATTGCTATAGTTTAAGAGTTTGAGAAATATAAAATATCTTGGTGTAACTCTAACCAAACAAGTAAAAGATCTTTATGACAAGAACTTCAAGTTTCTGAAGAAAGAAATCAAAGAAGACCTCAGAAGATGGAAAGATCTCCCATGCTCATGAATCGGCAGGATTAATATAGTAAAAATGGCCATCTTGAGGACTCCTGAGGAGGCTGGATAACCGAACAAGAGCAATGTGCTAGAATCGGGAACCAGAAAATGAAATGGTGGAGTTTGGATTGGCTAGATAGACAGTTTTAAAAGTACAAATGATATTTTGAATAAAGGTATCACAATGGGTCCCCTTAACTGTGAAGGCAGTAGGCAAGCATAACACAATGATCCTTCTGAATTTCAAGGGCTCCTGTGACAAGTGGACCTGGCAGTGAATGCACATGCACCTTTCTGTTTCAGAGGTGCCTGGATGGAAGCTCAAAGAGAAGATACATCAGAGATACATTGTGCTGTCAAGAATTTTACCATTAAAGTGCATTATATAACATCAAAAAAAAAAAGTCCATCTTGCCGAAAGTGATCTACAGATTCAATGCAATCCCCATCAATATTCCAACTCAGTTTTTCATAGATTTAGAAAGAGCAATTCTCAAGTTCATTTGGAATAACAAAAAACCCAGGATAACAAAAACTATTCTCAACAATAAAAGAACTTCTGGGGGAATCACCATCCCTGACCTCAACTGTACTATAGAGCAATAGTGATAGAAATTGCATGGTATTTGTACAGTGACAGACAGGTAGATCAATGGAATAGAACTGAAGACCCAGAAATGAACCCACACACCTATGGTCACTTGATCTTTGACAAAGGAGCTAAAACCATCCAGTGGAAAAAAGACAGCATTTTCAACAAAATGGTGCTGGTTCAATTGGTGGTCAACATGTAGAAGAATGCAAATTGATCCATTCTTATCTCCCTGTACAAAGTTCAAGTCCAAGTGGATGAAAGACCTCCATATAAAACCAGATACACTGAATCTAATAGAACAGTAAGTGGGGAAAAGTCTCGAACACATGGGCACAGGTGTTCCTGAACAGAACACCAATGGCTTATGCTCTAAGATCAAGAATCGACAAATGGGAATTGCAAAGCTTCTGTAAGGCAAAGGACACTGTCAATAGAACAAAACAGCAACTTACAGATTGGGAAAAGATCTTTATTAATCCCACATCTGATAGAGGGCTAATATCCAATATATACAAAGAACTCAAGAAGTTAGACTCCAGAGAACCAAATAACCCTATTAAAAATGGGGAACAGAGCTAAACAGAGAATTCTCAACTGAGCATACTCATAGGGCTGAGAAGCACCTAAAGAAATGTTCAACATCCTTAGTCATCAGGGAAATGCAAATCAAAACAACCCTGAGATTCCACCTCACACCAGTCAGAATGGCTAAGACCAAAAACTCAGGTGACAGCAGATGCTGGCGAGGATGTGGAGAAAGAGAAACACTCCTCCATTGCTGGTGGGATTGCAAGCTGGTACAACCACTCTGGAAATCAGTCTGATGGTTCCTCAGAAAAGTGAACATAGTACTACCTGAGGACCCAGCTATACCACTTCTGAGCATATACTCAGAAGATGCTCCAACATATAATAAGGACACATGCTCCACTATGTTCATAGCAGCCATATTTATACTAGCCAGAAGCTGGAAACAACCAAGATGTCCCTCAACAGAGGAATGGATACAGAAAATGTGGTACATTTACACAGTGGAATACTACTCAGCTATTAAAAACAATGACTTAGTGAAATTCACAGGCAAGTGGATGAAACTAGAAAATTTCATCTTGAGTGAGGTAATTCAGTCACAAAAGAACAAACACTGTATTTACTCACTGATAACTGGATGTTAGCCCAAAAGTTTGGAATACCCAAAATTCAATTCATAGACCATATGAAGCCTAAGAAGAAGGAAGACCAAAATGTGGACGTTTCAGTACTTTTTAGAAGGTGAACAAAATACTCACAGGAGGAAATATTGAGACAAAGTGTGGAGCAGAAACTGAAGGTGAGGCCATCCAGAGACTGCCCCACCTAGGGATCCATCCCATATACAGTCACCCAACATGGACACTATTGTGGTTGCTGGGAAGTGCTTGCTGATGGAAGCTTGATATGGTTGTCTCCTGAGAGGCTCTGCCAGAACCTGACAAATACAGAGGCAGATGCTGGAAGCCAACCATTGGACTGAGTGAGGAGTCCTCGATGGAGGAGTTGGAGAAGGGCCCGAAGAAGCTGAGGGAGTTTGCAGCCTCATGGAGGGAGCAACAGTGTCAACCTGCCAGACCCCCCAGAGCTCCTGGGGACTGGACCACCAACCAAAGAATATACATGGAGGGACCCAGGGCTCAAGCTGCATATGTGGCAGAGGAGGGCCTTGTTGGACATCAGTGGAAGGAGAGTCCCTTGGGCCTTAGGGTGTTCGATGCCCCAGTGTAGGGGAATGCCAGAGCGGGAAGACAGGATTGGGTGGGTGGGGGCACACCCTCATAGAGGCAGAGGGAGAGGGAATGGGATAAGGGGTTTCCAAAGGGGAGACCTGGAAAGGAGAAAACATTTGAAATATAAATAAAAAATCCAATAAAAAAAAGAGTTTGAGAAAAAAAATCATTAAATTCTCAGTATGTGTCCATTAAATTTACACTGTATTAAAGCAAATAAATCCAAATTTTATTCTAAAGTAGAGGCAGATACACAGGAGATGGATCAATATAGTACAACAAACATAAAAGGTTTTAATGAAGGGTGAAAAGGAACTTGATATTTCATACAACCAAGTCATGAATGTGTGAGATTACATTCAGTGGGCTCCTACTAGGCTGATGGTCCTAGACTCTAGGACCTAGAGGATAATGTAAGAAAAGTAGAGCAGCCAGAGAGGAAGAAGCCCGGGTTGTAGACAGCAGCCATGGCCACATGTGTACCTGGACATTATTCAGCCGGCATTGGAAAGCCAATAAAGTATAAACTGGAGAAACTGATCACACCTCTAGTTACAATGTGGAAGAGGGATAAACACTACAACATAATATGGGGTGGCTATAATCAAGTTAATTGGTATCAGATGGGACTCTGAACTGATAACCTAGAAGTAAACTAGAGTATGCATAAGAATTTACTGTATGATGAAAAAGATAATTCTTTTAGGCAAGAAAATTCATAAAACTTACAAGTCCTTATGTGCACACATACAAATCAAATTTTAATATAATATAGGAAGAACAACTATTTACTATTTAAAAAGCAATGTGATAAAGTTTTTTGATTACAAAATTTAACATTGAATGCCAAGATTAACCAGTGTACCTGCAGCTGTCAGTTTAGGTCTTGAATTCCCATTTTGGTTAGGGTGCAGTTGGAAGAATAAGCTCTTTAACTTCATTATATGAAATACAGCATTGCACAACGCTTGTCCATATAGTGCTACTTTATAGGGTGAATTGGGTTCTTCGCTGCTGCTTAATCTCTGAGGTGTTTCCTGGAATGTGCCTTTTAATCTCGCACAAACAATTGTGATGCTCTCTGGACTGTTTAACCAGCACACTTTATATAGAACAGAGCATGGCACAAGTACTAAGTGTGGTTCAACGTCTGTTGCTACTCTGCTGCAGGCTGAGGGTAGAGGCGGTTGTATCCATGGTGACCCATGACTCAGTGGGAGTGGAGCTTCAGGCTTCTCACAGGGATTAATGGCAGAGCCAACGTGGGCCAACAGCTTCACCAGACATTTGGCCTTACAGTATTTATTATTATTATTAAACAAAGGACTCAGTTTTAAAATAGGGTTTCATTTCATAAAGTAGACAAACATATAGACATACAAAGCCCTATGTTGGAAAGCTTAGAATACAAAAGACCTAAGAAACCATTCTTTATGACTGGCAAGATGGCTCATCAGGTAAAGGTGTTTGCTGCCAGTCCTTATAACTTGAGTTTGATCCCCCCCAACCCACATGGCAGAAGGAGCAAGCTATCTTTTTGACCTTCAAACTAGGGTCCTTGTACACACAAAAATAAGTAAAATGTAAAAAAGAAAAAGAATCTAAAAAGAAACTGTACTTTACTACTGTGTTAGCATTTAGCTAAAACCTCCATTCCAGTTTTTAATGGTTATTCCTCCTAAAAGACTTGAGGTGACTGTATCAATAAGATTTATAAAACAGCTGCGGAAGTAATTTATCATAGTCCAAAGATTAAGAATGACCTGAGAAAGAATAACTATATTATCTTCCAATGGGATCTATGATGCTAAAAGATATGTAAACTCCATATCTTGGCGAAAGTTAGAGGAATCCTCTGTACCATATGGAGATGTGGGGTGGGTACCCGGGATGAGAGGAAGGGAAATCAGTTGATTTGTTTTTGCATTGAAAGCATCAGGCATCAGATTTATGTTCAGTTTGGAGAGTTTTGTAATAATTGTATACTTAGAAAAGATGCCAGTTGTCAAATCAAACAAGTCCTCAAGGGCCTTTCAACATCGTTCAATAGTACTTTCCATAAATGCATCTGTGGCTTCTGCGTCAGTAGGAACATAGCCATGGCATGAGCTTGCACTCCAGGATCCATGTCAAAGTAAGCTAATACATAGAAAATGAGCCAGCTCCGCCTGTGTGTAGAAGACAGTTGCCCTGCATGTGCGGATGGCTCCCAGATGGTCGGCCTAGGACTCCTGATAGTGTATCGTAGCCTTAGAGTCGATTAGAGTTTATATGTTGTAGTAAGGGATAGAAGCTTGGGCATTCTGCAGGGAGTGGGGCTCTCCCCTCAGAGGAGAGAAGTAGCAGTTATCAGATGCTGAAGAATGTAGGCTGTAAATAAATATACCTTGAATTTAATGTTTTCAGTCCTTTAAAGATTTATTAAGCTGGAAAATTATATCTATTACAAGCAACTTATAATTCTCATTCTTGTAGAGCCTATTATGGAATGGAGTTTATGTGTACATTGAGAAAATGTTAGTTGATTTTTGTATTTTTATTACTAAAATTTCCTACTTAATTTCTTATATAAGCAACAATTTATCTTAGGGAAAGTTTCAAAAATTGAACAATCTTTAAGTTTTGCTTAGGTTTACTTTAGTGTGTAGTGATGCTGGTATAATATTTTATTACAATCACCTTACAAATTTCACTTCCTATCCCAGTAAATCACAATGATTATGGTGTATATTTGGAAAGAACCATGACTCAATTGAGTTGGTGTAACAAACTGAAAGCACTGTATTGTCCCTGGATCACAGTGAGTGGATTTGTCAAGAAAACTTTAAAGGCCCATCACATTAAAGCATTATATACAGGCAGATGAAAGAAAACATGTTTTCTTAAAACCAACTAATTGGTTGTGTTGCTAACATAGAGTTTATCTTAATCAGCTTTCAACACTTAGTTAAGTAACTAAGATAGCATGGAGAGTAAAGGTTATTTTGGCTCACAGTTTTGGAGACTCCAGCCTGTGACTTTTTAAGCTTGTTGCTTTGAGCCTAAGCATGGAATGCATGTAACAGCAGGTGTGGGATGCATGTTAGAGTATGTGTGGGATGCATGTTAGAGTCAGGTGTGGGATGCATGTTAGAGTATGTGTGGGATGCATGTTAGAGTATGTGTGGGATGCATGTTAGAGTACGTGTGGGATGCATGTTAGAGTATGTGTTGGATGCATGTTAGAGTATGTGTGGGATGCGTGTTAGAGTATGTGTGGGATGTGTGTTAGAGTATGTGTGGGATGTGTGTTAGAGTATG
>CM052709.1:47899586-47928345 GCA_028551405.1 Uromys caudimaculatus
GAGGACTTTGAGAAGGGACGGAATTAGTTAAGCCAGCAACTATGATCCCATTCTTGTCCCTACATTAATAATCCCCTTTCCAAATTGTCGGCAATACTAGACTGGTAGACTGGAAAATAGGAATGTGCCTGGGTGTCTGTCTGTGGAGATGTTGTTTGGTCTGTTATACTGACCCCTATTTGTCTCTCTGAAATATAGAGTGTAATTTTTATGTGATGTAAAACTTTCCCAATTTTAATTTTTAGTGTATCTCTAGTTCCCAGAACTGCCTGGCACAGGGCATGTGTTCTAAAAATATTCATGGATAGATTTGTGCAGTGTTTCAATATGACAAAACAATCACTTTGGCTTAAAAACATGACCCTATCCTTTCCCACATGATAGATTTCTAGTACTCAAGGATCCCAGAATCCACTTGAGAGAAGAAATCAAAGATCAGAATAATCATTGGCTGAGAAGCCGAGAGCACTTGTGAGCTGGGGTGACTTGGAATCTGGGGCTCCACTTCACGACAGCTAGACAGACCCTGAGCCAGGGCTAATCAACCTGAAAACACTTAGCTGAAAGTCAAAGAGGCCAGCTTGGTTCTGCTCATCTAGGGAAGTCACTTCAGGACTCTGGACCTAAGAAATAGCCAGTGAGAAAAATCAAGACTTCCTCTACTGTCAAGACGTCATAGTGAGAAAGTCATTTTGATAACTACTTTCTATGTGCCAGATAATTCTCTGTAAAAAATTCTAAGCTCCACTTTACATATAAGGAAACTAAGAATCAAAAGTTTCAAGTAGGGGCTGGCAAGGTGGCTCAGTGGATGAAGACACCAAGGCTGACAACTTGATTTCAATTCCTGGAACTCACATGGTGGAAAGTTATCCTATAACCTCTGCATACACCTATGGTGCATATGTGAGCACACACACACACTCCACAAAATAATAAATAAAACATAATTTAAAAAGCAAGGGAATCAGAGTTATGTGCTAGATGGTAATTTCAAAACCCGTGTTCTTCCTGCTACATGCATTTCTCATAATATGCAAGTTCCATCCAGGCACTGTTGTCCTGGAGACTGAAAAATCCTTCCTATACATCCAGTGTCATTCATGCTAGTTATGACATGCAGCAGCGCCAGTTCCATTGCTCCTATAGTTTGGGTTGATTGTCCCTCAAACCCCAGGCAGTATAGTCTGAAGCTTTGCCCCCTTGGGAAGTGGTAGAACCCTAAGAGTTGGACTTAGTGGGAGTTTTTCCTGCACCAGGAGAATGCCCTTGCAGGAAACTGTGACCTTTGTCTCTTCTTGCTCTGTGAGATAAGCAGGCACATGGGACATTTTTAAATTTAAAATTGCAAGCAGGAGAAGCCTTCTGAGCTTATGGAGACAACAGAATGGAAGACTCCAGATGTACTCCAATATTCTCAAGGCCGAGTGAGTTGGACAACCTTCATGAAGATATGCTCAGTCTTTAGCAGTTTCTGTGCATTTATGTTCACAGAAGGTCACAAGGGACGAGTGCTAAGGAAGGGAGATAAGAGAACCTGACTGGACAGTTGAGAGTTGAAACATAAAACATTGTGCAAACCATATGCTCTACTTTCTAGTTTTTCCTTATTTGAAAGTCACCGACATTTATTGTGATATGATACTAATTTTAACACCATAAAATGGATATAAAGGTACACAAACCTGTAGGACAGGAAACGCTGGTAAGTAAGACTCATATAGGAAGATGGCGAGCGAGAATACTGAAGCTTTACAATCCTCAAAGGACAACTCGCAAGTGTAAAGCTTACTAAAGCACCAGAAAGGAGATGCCCTGGAGTCTGTAAAAGGCAAAGTTAGATGTAATAATCCCTGGCATCAGAAAAACAATAACTTAAAATTAGCTATACTTCTGAAGACAAAATATATTTTTTATGTAACAGTTGTGAAGCAGCGCTTGCTATTTCGGTTGTAGTTCTCATCATCTCACTAGAGGGCGGTGTTGCTTCTAAAACCAGAGCTCGCTGCTCAACTAGAGGACTCTTCATTTCTGGGTTGCATGTATATTTAAAGAAAAGGCAAAGTCAAGTCTTCCCAGTCTTCCCTAGAATATGGTAAATGTCAAATATGAATCCTCCCAAGAGTCCCGTCCAGTTCTGACTGGTTGTAGCCCTAGGGGAGCTAGATAAAAAAGTGAAGCGAGCACCAAGGGAGCTGGGAAGCAGATCAGATTTTAGTGTCTGTACCAACCAGTCAGTAGACAAAGCTCCCTGGACTTTCATTTCCTCTGTTAAATAAAAGAGCTGCCCTAGATGATAATCCCCAAGACCCCAGTTCATCCTTAAAATGCTAGAATTCTAATAAAACTCTGCCTCCGAAGGGCTGAAAAATTTCTTGGTGCTGTTGGCCACGTTATGGAAGAAGTAAAATCTTGAATTATGAAATTTTTAGTAATTAAAATGGATTTAATGATCTAAGTGAGGTTTAATACAGACCTCGATGCTCCAAATCTTTTAAATGAAAATGTTGTCGTCCAACTCTCCAGAGACCTTAGAGCCATTGTCTACATTTGCTCATGGTGTGGCTAATGCTATTGAATCCCTGCTCTCCTCTCGGTTACAAGCTGGGTGGAAGAAGCAAAATGTATTGATTTAGAATTATACGTAAAAAGGAGGCTGAACCCTCGTCGGGAACGTTTTAAGGTAGAGACTAAATCTGCCAATGACATTGTCGTTATGTGGCTTCCATCCTATCTGTGTTTGCCAGAGTTGTCCTTGCTCTGTTTCCTCCTACCCTACCCCTTTCATTCAACTCCTTGTTGGTTATTGACTTAGATTACTGAGTGAATGTGGAATCCGCTCTTAGAATCCGAGGCAAATTGTGGAACTCTAGGGTCCTAGTGAGTGGACTTCACTTCTAAGGATTGGCAGGAGAGCCTGTGATTAACCCTTCCTTGGCTGTGCCGAGGGTCACTACCACTCCCCCCAAACGCTCTGACCTTATCGCTCAACACTCTTTTTTATTTATCCAGATTTGCTGTTTTGTTGAGTGTTTCCTCTGGCATCTCCCTGCCGCCCGCAACCCACCCCACCCCCGTCTCATTTTTTGCACCTTCAGGCTGCTTTTGCCTTTCTAAACTTCCTAAAATGTACTCTGAGTGCCTGCGGATGCGCACACTGGCGCGGGCATCCTCGCCTAGTACCGGAGCCAGCGGGGCAGGGCAGGCTCCAAGCAACAGAACACATTCCATTCTTTGCGCTCGGGCACACCCCTCCGTGGTAAGGATTGGTCGGGCCGAGCCCCCCCGGCGAGCCTCGGCTCCTGAGAGGCCGGGGCGCCTGCCAATCCCCACGGACTGTCAAAACAAGTCTTCCCTCCCTGTCACAGGCGAGCGGAGTGGAGGCCGCCGCCGCAGCCGCCGCACTTCCTGGGGCCGCCGCGCTGCGGTCGGCGGGCAGGTGCCTGGTGGCCGGTCGGCAGTCGCCGCTCCGACCGCGCACGTCCTGGCTCCGGAGGCTCCCGGCTCCGACGCCCGCTGCCTTTTGTCTGCACAGAGCGGGCGCTTGCCTCGCCTATCCGCTACCTCCCGCTGCTTTTCTCCTGCTTCTCCCTCCCGCTCACATCTTCTCCCCGCCCCCGCCGCCGGTCCGCGCCGGTCCGCTGACCTCCTGGACTACAGCCCGAGGACGCCTCTGCCCGAGCGATGTCTCCTCTCTACAAAGTTGCGGCCGCCACTGCAGCCGCTGTCGCGCGCTGAAACAAAGTCTAGCGGGCTTTTCTTCTTGTGCCGGAGCGCACCGGTGCCCCGGGCTGGACGCCGCTGGCGGTCGTGCTGTCTCGCCGGGAGCCTAGAACGTGCTTGGCCATGGCTGAGGGCGCGGCTAGCAGGGAGGCTCCGGCGCCTCTCGACGTTGCCGGGGGCGAAGACGACCCCCGAGCCGGCGCCGACGCTGCCTCCGGGGACGCTGCACCCGCGGCCTCGGGGGGCCGGATGAGAGACCGTCGCAGCGGGGTCGCGCTGCCGGGCGCTGCGGGGGTCCCCGCGGATAGCGAGGCCGGCCTCCTAGAGGCTGCAAGAGCGACCCCACGGCGCAGCAGCATCATCAAGGTAAGCGGAGCCACAGAGGTTCAGAGCCTGAGTATGGGTGTTGGGTGGGTAGGGGACCCTCCCGCCCTCGGGCAGGATGTTCGTTGCCCAAGGCGTCGCAGGCTGAGCATTGTTTTCTCCCACCCCCTTCATCCCCAAACCTTCCTGCCTAGTCCGGAGGTTCCCAGACTCAGCTGTTGGCCTTGAGAAGCAGAAGTGACTTCCCCTCTGACAGCGGAGGAAAAGTTCCTCTCTGCGCTCTGCGCTTCTGCGGTTTGATGGATGCTTTCTCTCATTTTCTCCGCAAGCCTCACTAAACGGTGGATGGGAGGAGGAAGGGAGGGCTTGGGATAAAAGCAGACCTGTGGGCTGGCGGTGCATTCTCCAGCGGAGGGCTAGCTTTTCCGAACAGCAATGGCAAAGCACAGCTTACTCTCAAGTGTGTGGGGGAAATCTCCCCCAGACACAAATGGTTCTGAAATCCTGAAATGCCTGAACTTTGCAGATAGGCAGGCAGAGTTTGCAGCGGACGCTGCAGCATAGAAGGGATGAAGGAAGAGCTCAGAGGTTTTGCGCTGCAGAAAACACACATCCGGGAAAACGTTCCCAGACTCCCCTAGCACCCCCAGAGGATTTGCCTTTATTTATCTGCCAAGGAATTGTAAACCTTTCTTCGCCCTATTTATTTATTTCTGTCTTCCACTTTGAACTTGTTTTCCATGTTCGAAAGTTCATCTTTTGGGTGCATGACTTTGGAGTAATCTTTTCAGGTAAGAACCGTAGTATTGGCTCTGGAATAGGGCCTCTTAGCATAGATCCATGTGAATACTACGCACATGTGAGATTAAAGTTGATCTTGGTAAAGCAGTCAGTGTGAATGTACACCCATATGTGATAAACACACCACACCACAGGCGACAGTAAAAGGCCTGGGAACCACCTATTCTTCAATTTACTGACTTACTGGGTAGGCTCATACATTCAGAAAGCTTGCTTAGGTTTAAACCAAGCAACCACTGTGTAATGCGTGTCTTCTTTCCCAAGCTACAGCATCAGTGTTTGGTGCCCATATCCACCTATCTCCAGGCACTGTCTATGCTTTTTCTCCAACATGGACACATGGAAATTTAAAAGGTACAAGGAGACTTCTATGTTAAAAGTGGATGGTAATTTAAAATAACCCGCAGTAGTTTGTTTGTTTATCTGTGCTTTTCCATAAGGTGCAAAGAGAATTATATTCTGAATATGAATTTGGATAAAAGAGAAATGGCCCTCTTTAATACTACAAGTCAGAAATGTATTGTCTTGCAAGTATCATAATTAGGAAACAGATACATTTGGATTACATTATGTGGACCTCTGTGTATGAAAATAGTCAATGTAAGATAGTTTAAAATACATGATGATAAAAGCAGTGGTTCTCTATAATATTGTGAAAAATAAAAATCTAAGAACTATGCAGATTCTTGCAGCAAGTTTACCTCTCTGAAATTGCTCTGTGCTGCCAGGGTTGCTACTACAGCTCTGAAATCCAAGGGTTGTGCTCAAATGGAAGCCTGGGACTCAGCACTCAAGGAGCTGACACAGGAGGATCCTCATTTCAAACCCAGCCTCCTGAACATACCTGGTCTCAAATAAGCCCCACCCCCACATTATATGATTGACATGTGGGTTATATTCTCATAAGGGTTATTGTCGAGTAATAGTGCCTCTTTTACTTTGAAGTTTGCTTTTGTGACAGAAGGAAAAACAATAGAGTATTACATTTTCTCTATTTAAATGGAAATTAAATAAATGGTATATAAAGTTAAAGATGCTGCAAAAATTAGATGAGCTATTTTAAATTAGATTTATTTGAAAAATACACAATGATTTAAAACAATTAAATCTTGCAAAGGAGTGTGAAAATAATATTTTTTGCTACTCCACACTCCACTCCCCCTCACATAGTCTATCCTACAGCTATTAACATTTTCTCATACATCTTTCCAAAATAGTCCATGCATTTGTAGGCATATGTATCTATGACTGTGTGTCTGTGACTAACTTTCGAGGTCCTTAACATCTTCAATGAAATCTGGCTAGAGTTTTATTGGCTTCATACCTGCAAATTTGCATCAAACATTTTCGATGCCCAGAGGATTGACTAAGGTCATTATGCTGAGCACATTAAGCTTCAAGGATGGTCTTGTAACCGGTGGGTGGCAGATGCTGGGGTGTGCTTCCAGAGGCCTTTATTTCTTCTTCTCAGGGGCGAGAAGCAGGTGGGCTCTCTTCTACTCTTCCTAAGATCAGAAATGTTTTATTTACACCTTGAGTCTTCTGCCACATGACTTGGTTACGTTAGTGCAGTAAAGATGAGAATTTCTAAAACGGCATAGAGCATGTATATTGGCCACTTCATGTCATTATAATGAAATATATCAAAAGAGGGGAGATTTATTGTGGCCCATGGTTTCATAGATTTCAGCCTGTCATCACTGGCTGTGTGTCTGGGTCTATAGTGAGGCCATACATCATAGCAGAGGGACAGAGAGGAGGATAGATCACTTTATGGTGGCAGGGAAGCAGAGGGAAGGAAGGACTGAGGACAAGGCTTACATTTCAAGTGCATGTCCCTAGTGACTTTCTTCCTGCAACTGGTCCTCAGATCCTACTTATGCCTATATCCCAGTAATCCCACATGGTGGACCTCATGGCAGACAGATCTACTGATAATGTCGCGGCCGGCCCTTATGATCCAATTATCTTCCCAGTGGCACCTCCGAATGTCAAACTCAGAACCAAACTTTCAATACATGAGGGTTTTTTCTTTTTTTTTGTTGGAAGATTTTATATTTAAACCAAAATACATGTAATAGATTCGTATGTTCTGTATTGAGGGATGACAATACATATGTTGTCAGGAATTCTTTTTATTTGGTTTTGAAACATAAATGTAACAAAGAAATTTCTTTTATATTAAAATATATTAAGCTGGGTGATGTTGGTGTACACCTTCAATCCCAGCACTTGATTTTATAGCTATATATCTATATCTATCTATCTATCTATCTATCTATCTATCTATCTATCTATCTACCTGTGAGCCGTGAAAGGTTGTGATTTGTCAAATATTAAATTCTTTTCATGTTGATTTAGATTATTGGTTTTAATTATTTTAATGTGAATTCTCTATTAGCATGAATATTAGATTAAAAACATGCATCCTTTTATCCTACCAGAAAACAGACTTCCTTGTATTGTTAATTAAAGGGATATTTTCAGTTAATTTACCCTTCCTAATTTGAAGACATGTGTATAGCCGAGAAAACAATTTCCTTCTGAGCTGAATGAAACAATTACACTGTTTATCTGTGCCCCTCTTCACAAGCCTTCTAATGTCATGTGATTTTTTCTTTATACTCTTAGGTTTAAAAAAATATTATAAGAATTTAGCAAGAATATTATAAGAATTGAGTAATCCGTTTACTTTTTTCTTGTATGATTATTTTTTACAGAATTGTTACTGATAAGTACTTCATGTTTTGGTGTGTGTGTGTGTGGTGTGTGTGTGTGTGTGTGTGTGTGTGTGTGTGTGTGTGTTTGTGTGTGTGTAGCATTATATTCATTGAGTCCATCTCAATTTCTTCTTTGTGATGGTTTGAATTGATATGGCCCTCATAGACTCATGTGTTTGAGTGCTTGGCCTATAGGGAATAGTGCTGTTAGGAATTGTGGCCTTGTTGGAGTAGGTGTGGCCTTGTTGGAGGAAGTGTGGCACTGTGGGGGCTGGCTTTCAGCTCTCCTATGCTCAAGCTATGCCTAGTGTAAAAATCCAGTCTCCTTTAGCCCCAATTAAATGTTTGCCTTTATAAGAGTTGCCTTGGTACTGGTGTCTCTTCACAGCAAAAAATCCTAAGACATTCTTGATACAGGATTTAAGATGAAAAGTTAGGAGAATGCTAACAGTATCTAACATTAATGTACTCTTTTGTATTTGAATATATTTCTAATAAATTAGATTGCTTATCTAGCATTTGATGTCAAGATTCTAATATTTCATTTAAAATTGTAGTCAATAACCCTATAACTATAATATTGTAGGAATAAGAAACAGTGTAGCTTATTCTTTATATTAGAGAGCGGGAACTGAGATGCATAACTATTTTGTTTCAACTTTGGTTTGAGAAGCACGGACACTGTTTCTGGTATTCCTGTTAGGGAGAACAGGCATTTAAACAAAGTTGGAAAACTTTCTTTTGTCTATGGCAGGCTAGGTGAGGGGGGGAGAGGCAGCTCTGCCATGTAATGATTGGGAATTCCCTGTTTGTTTTTCTTAGCCTAAATGTAAAAGCAGAAGGAAGGCCAACCTTGAAAGAAAAAAAAAAAACTTAAAGAAAAAAATAGAGAGACTTGATAGGACAGCCAAGGTCAGGGGAGAAAGCAAGAAGGTCGAGGCCATAGCCAAGCAGGAGCCCCTGTGATGGCACTGGGGGAAAGAAACTGGTCTCCTGGCCTGCAGGGACCTCAGGAAACCGCAGGTTAAACTGTGGATGGGAGAGCAAGAAGCTCGAAGAGAGGAAGGCCTATTTTGTACTCATTGTCCTTGAGCAATCTGGAGTTTTGATGTGGGTGGGTCGCCAGCTGGAGGTACACTTGAGCTGGGTTTGCCCCACCTTGGGCGCCAGTTGTGGGAACAAACCCATGCAGTGGAGAGTGAAGTCCCGTGTGTCTGTCCTGGGCGCTGTGGCTCTGGGACGAGACACATGGGAAGTGGCTGAGTGTCCTACTCAGTCTGCTGGGTGTGGGCTATGTGAAGCTGCCAGGACACACCCATGGGTGAGGGAGGGTGCCATTCCCTGGGAACTCTCCGCAGCCGTCTCCATGGGTTCTCTAGCCCTGGGCACTACAGATGCCGTTGGGTGCCACAGAAGAGCTAGCAGGAACGCAGCTGGCACCCTGCCGAGACCCAGTTGGTGGCTTGGGCGCCGGCTAGCTGCTTCGGCTTGGGTGAATGGGTGCCATCTGGAAGTGCTGAGACACCCTGGGCGAGAGATTAGACATGCAGCTCCTTAATGGAAGGCTGGACCCCTCTCTTCCCACGGTAGATCAAGATGAAGTCCATAATTCTAAGACGTTTATTGGCATTGTGTTGAGTGGCGTGAATAAGATCGTACCCCAAGACCTCCAGGAGCGACGAGGCAGATATAGTAACTGGGAAGGGGCATGGCTAAGTCTTTAGGTGTCTCATTAACATGGGGTTGGCTTGGGGCTGCGTGGCCATGCCTCTACCTTTGGCAGGGCTTGGGGTGTGTGACCACGCCTCTACCTGAGGAGGGGCATGGTCTGAGAGTTTAAGGATACCTTATCTGCATGTGGGAGGGCTTGGTGTGTTGCTTCTACGTGACAGACCTCAAATGTCAGACCTCTCTACAGGGGGCTGTGGGGGTTGTGGCTATTTGACAAGAGCCAAGGGCCTCCCAGGAGCATTGGAAAAATGCTTTCTGGTCCCTTGTAGGTTAAGCCCCTACTGGATCACCTGAAGTTAAGCCTGTGCTTGACCAACAGCCAGACTGCCTGTCAGTCTACCGCCCCACAATATAACCACATCAAGGAAGAGTAGTGACGACCACACTGATTGCAGTGCATGGTGTGTGGGATGGAGATTGGCACTAGGAGTGAGGAACTGAGACAACTGCAAAGCATCTAAAGGGATGGCTGTTATCCGTGTCTCATTACGGTGTCATGATCAGTCTTACCCTGTCTGGTGTTGTGAGCTGCAGCCTCAAAGATGCACCTTGGGTACCAGTTGACTCATGACCAAGCTATGACTCAACAGAGAGGCAAAGAGGATGGGATTTACATTATGTGTTGCCTACTGTGGTTAATTACTAAGCGAGCTTCCATACATTTCATATTGTCATAGCAAGTCTTCTGGGATAAGGGAGGTACAGAGAGACTTAATATAAGGCAGAGTCAGGATTTACTGCCATGTCTGCTTAACAGCTGAAACTGTGTTATCATGTGTTTCCTCAGATGCAGGAAGTTCATAACTCAACACTTTCTAGGTTAGAAACAAGCTGAGCACATGAAGAATCTGAATCTTGGGCTTGTGAGGTGAATTGTTCCTTCTCTACCTTCCACCCCCAATTTAGAACACCAGGAGCTCCATGGCCCAGGAGGGGATTAATAGCCCTTCCCGAGAGCCTGTGGCTCTTTTGTTAGACCCATGTTTTGTGGAAAAGCAGTTTGGCTGGTGTGTACTGGCTAAGGAGCTCACTTGTCAATGCACGGAACCCAGATCTCTTAGTGGTGTCAGTTTTGAAGATCATACCTGTTTTACATTAGACCACGTTCTTTCCTGTGTCCCTAAAGACAATGGAGTTTTGAGAACTGTACTTTCTTTAAATTGATACATAGAAGGACCAGATACCTGGTACAGCGAATGCATATTTTTATTATAGGGGAGTGAGGTGAAGAGGATTTCAATTGGAACTCTGAATGCAGTTTTATAAACAGTTACAATGTGAAATTAAATGTTATCAAAAAACTACTTACAATTTTTATGCATGCCAGAGTTATATATGCTTTTGTAGAGTATCCTGGAGATTAATCAGCATGTAGACTTTCGTTCCTATACTGATGTGCTGGCTAGTCTTGACACAAGCTAGAGTTATCTGGAAGGAGGGAGCATCAATTGAGAAAATGCTACCGTAAGATGGAGTTTAAGGCATTTTTTAAATTAGCGATTGATTTATGGCTGATGGACCAGACCATTGTGGGTGGTTCCATCCCTGGTCTGGTGGTCTTGGGTTCTATAAGACAGCAGGCTAAGCAAGCCCTGGGGAGCAAACCAGTAAGCAGCACTCCTCCATAGCCTCTGCCTCAGTACCTGCCTCCAGGTTCCTGCCCTGTTTGAGTTCCTATTCTGACTTCCTTCAGTGATAAACAGTGATGTGGAAGTGTAAGCTGAATAAACCATTTCTTCCCCAAGTTGCTTTGGTCATGGTGTTTCATCACAGCAATAGTAACCCTAACTAAGACAACTGATATGTGTTAAAACCTTTAAATAACAAACTGATATTGAGATTTTAAAGAGAAAACCTGACAATTCATTGGAGCTGACCAGCTTTGCTATGGGGATAGCTGTTAGCGTGCTGTGCCGTGGCATCTGCAGCCTCAGATGGGATTCTCCCTCTGAGGCAAGAGCCAGCTGTACATGTAGCACTGAAACTCTTGGTGGCTTTGTCTTACTATCCCAACAACCTTGGTCAGAATGCTTAGTTTCTCCGAAATTGTCATAGAAGACTGATCACACTTCACCTTAGAAGTGGTTTCTTATTTCAGTGCTTTTCTGATGTGTCTTTTAATAGCACCTCTTGAGAGAAATGAAGAATAAAACCTTGCGTAAATGCCTCGTTACATTTTGATGAAAGGGTTTAAAAGTGCCTGTTAATCAGTGTTATAATTCTTAGACTTTATAGATTTTCTTTTCCTTTTGGGAAAGAATTAAAGAATATAGTTCACTTACATCGCCATGGAGGGGTTAACCACACACTGTGATTACCTCTGAATAATTGTCCCAACTATTCCCTTTTACAATGAAGCACACAGGCAATTAAATGTTGTACAGTAAAATGTCAATTGAACATTTATTGCCAAATAACACCTCAGGCCCAGCAGGGCATGATGAAGAAATATCAGGAGACAGCTGACATAGCCTGGTGCCACTGAACAAACAACCCAGTAAAAGTGCTTCTGGGTAATGCTAGAGCAACTGATCAGGCAGCAATGGCCAGGGAAGAGCTCAATGAACTGAACTGCCTTCTTGGCATCTCTGTTCAGCATTACTAATAGTGAACATTAAAATAATCCTATGTTCAAGCCTAATGTCCAAATTGCCAGAGCCATAACATTGTATATTTAAAAAATCATTCATCTTTAAATGACTACTAGAGGCTCAAGGGCACCTTGGTTTCTTCAGCCTCCCTTTGTGATATCACTACTGAATGAACCACTGGTTCTAGGAAGAGGAGAGAGTCACTGAAATGGACTTTTAGTATAAATCTAAGGTAATACATAAATAAATCTTTTTATAGTAAAAATCTGTCAGCTTTGCAAAATATTGTGTTTTGACAAGTGTTTTAATCATGTAATACAAAGTTGGTTTGGAGTTTCATTTAATTTATTCACCTCTGTTTTCCAGTTCATCTTTGTATTCCTGGTCTCACAATGCAACACAGCAGAGTTTATTGTAATTAGTGATTATACTATGCTAATAATAACAATAATAATAACCGAGGGCCAACTTCTATGTAACATTTTGCATTGTTTAAGTATTGTTCTGGGCATTGTATTTTATTAAATACTGATGGCAATAGCAATATTTTAGTATGACAAAGTGTTGAAATTGTCTCTTGGATTTAAAATTGAGTCTATTTGCAGTTTTATTTGTAATGTCTTGTGTGGCTATGTTTAGGAGAGGTATTATCTGCTTTATTTTGAATAGTATCATTTTAGCCCACCAAATTTGTGACCAATTTAGAATTACTTTGAGAAAAGCAGGATTACATATGTGAGAAGAAAAGAGCCATCATTTACATCAGGATTCTCACTCAGGAAGAGCAATCTAGTCCAACCCAAACATAAAAACTAAATTGTTCAGTAAGTGTATTTAGTTTTTCAGTTTTTGAGTTTGTATTTATAAATTATTAAAGTGTATAGCTATTTCTTTTCTTTCTGTTGTAGTGTCAAGGATGGAGGTCAGGGTCTCAGCCATTGAGCTATGTCACAGCCTTAGGGTATCGCTATTACAGGCGAGGAGATTGTGTTTGTCCTTAACTGTACAACTTTGTATTAAAAGTTCAAAATACCTTTGGGAGATAACATCTGTTTTGTCCATTCTTTTATTTTTACCTTTCTCAAGAGCCCTTTAAAATATGCTAATTTTGGATGAAGCACTGACTAAGCCCAGAAAGTATGTACAAGTTAGCAAACTTGTGTTGTTCACATGGTATAAAATTCTGGCTAGAAGTGATAAGTTGGGATGCTGTGAGCATTTGGGACCTAGAAATAGATAATCAGATTCAAAGCACATCTCTATGTGATGCCAAGGGAGATAAATACACAAAGAATATGAAGAAGACAAAAGAACACTTTATGCTTACCTGGGACCAACATTATATTGTGAAACTGGATCCAACCTTGTAGTGGGTATTTTTTTTTCTAAGCCTAAGTGATATCAGACCAACGCTGGTGAAGAGCCTGTGTGCTAAAAGCCCACACACTCTTTAGCCTAAGGGCTGGTGATGAGTGTGATATTTAGGTACACACAGGTCAAAAGGAGCCATGGTTTCCAGGGTTCAGAACTGGATAGGGCCAGGCTCCAGCCAAGACCATTTATATCAGAAGAGTGACTCATCCTTCTCCCTTCCAGTCTGTTTTGAGTGTTGGGTTGATATACATGTGCACCATGATGTCTCTCTCCCTAAGGATGTACCTCATAAAGTACAGTCCAGTCAGCATCCTTAAACTTATAGTTTCCTATTTATTGATGATGAGTAAATTTTGGATAGGGAGTCTACTGTAAGGGAATGGAACCTTTTGCTACCCCTAGAGGTTTTCATACAAGATGAAAACTCATTTTTAGCTTTGGCAAAGCCCAGTTTTAAGACATTTTGGAGTTATTGATTCCGTAACCTTAATTAAATAGTACATATTTAAAAATGCTATCAATAATTAGTTTCATTTTTCTTTTTAATATAATTGACAAAATACAGTAATATCTTGAATAAGTTATTTTACTGAGAAAATTTTTTTCTATAATAATAGAAAATACTTATATGATATTTATTCTTTGAGTCAGGCATCATTTTGAGCACTTAATGTGTATTAAGTAATTTAGATATCACAGTAAGCATATAGGAATGTTATTATTATCAATATCAGTGTTTACAGTTGAGATGTTAAATGGCCTTTCTGAGGTCTCACGTAACTAACAAATGCAGAAACAGAGAGAGTTCAAACTTGTACAGAGATCCACCTGCCACTGCTTCCTGAGTGCTGGCACTAATGGTATGTGCTACCACTCCTGTCTGCTTCAACTCTTTATGCTATATGCCCCCTAAATACCATTGATTAATCCTTATCTGGTGTGCATGAAAGAGCAGGTTTTAAAAAGTTGCTACCCTTGCACAGTAAGTTCAGCTGACAAATCAAGAAGAAAACTTTCTGTAAACGGTGTTGGGGAATTCTCTTTGGAATTATTTGAACACATTTCTCCTCCTCAATTTTTATAGCCTTTCACATGAAACGTTGATGATTTTACATTCATTTTGTAGTCCCTTTTTCCGTGAGAAGACTGGGCCTCCTGGTAGTATATTTAGCTTCTTGACAAAAGTAAGCATTAAGCAATGGTTTATGATACATCTTTAGAATAAATTATACATACCAAAGACAGACTATTAATCATTACAAATTGATATGATATTTTATAGTTTGATACTTTAGTCTTCCATCGATAAATCAGTAAGGAGTGTCTGAGTTCCCAATCGATGGAAACCGCCATTTTCTTGATAAGTGAATATGATGTTGTATAATTGGGATTTCCTCTTGTTATCTCTGGGGAAGGTATAGCACTTCTCACACAGGAGAAACATAGTGAATATTTGATGAATTTATTAAACTAAAGTCTGTCTGATCACTTAATGCTTTTTGTTTTGGTAGAGAAATTCTAAAGTCATCGGGTAGGAAGGCCACACATAAGAGTATGTTATAACCGTCTTTGTGCCTATTTTATTGTGTTAAAGGTAATTGTTCTGCTATGCTGAGACACAGTGCTGGGACCAAATGGTACCCAGAGGATTGTTCCCATCATTAGGAGATTGTGCAGTTGTCAAAAGCTAGTCAGTTTTCTTTTTAAGACAACTGTGTGTCAGCTTTAGTTATCTATCTGCAGCTATATTAGATTGTTGAGAAGATGCAGAGGCATTCTCCAGAAGAGTTCTCCCTCACTGTAGCATTTGCACAGTAACATATTGGGTTACATTCTCTTAAAGAGGATTAAAATTTTCATTTTGCTAAAAATGTTTCTATCAGACATCTGAAACTTAAAACTATTTTTTATCTCTTGTAACAAACATTTTTAAACTAATATTTTTTGACGTGCTGTTAGTATGAGGTCAAGCTGGTCTTGCAGTAAGTGCACTTGTGTTTTTTAGAGATGTGAGAGATCAGCAACAGCAGTCTTTTTTGTTTTGTTTGAGACAGCGTCTCACTGTGTAGCCCTGACTATCCTGAAACTTGCTGTGTAGACCAAGCCCGCCTTGCAAGCTACCTCTTGACTGCATCCAAAGGCACATTCATCAGAAACAACTAGATAGGCAATGGAAAGCCATGCAGCAGAGGGAAGTCACACCACAGGGAGAAGTCACACTACACCACAGTTAAGCTTTACCAGCAACTGAAGACAGTAAGAGGAGAATGAGGACCAGATATGCTAGAGGCAAGTGGCTCAAATGGGACTGAGGAAAAGGCTCAATAAGGATTTGTTTACTGGGTTCATTGGGCAGAATTGGAAATTTGGAAAATTAATGTTATAGATTTTGATAGCTTTTGGTTCTTTGTAGTACATTTTAATCTCATTTTAACATATTTATTTATCTTTAAATGTTTTATTTTGGGGTGTGTGTGTGTGTGTGTGTGTGTGTGTGTCCGCGTGCGCGCGCAGGAATGTATATGTGTATGCCATAGTTCATGTACAGACACCAGAGGACAACATTTTTTCTTTTTACTGTGGATTCTGCAAATTGAATTCAAATCCTTAGTCCTGAATGGCAAACACTTCTAGCTGCTGAGCTATCTCACTGACAAACATATGAACACATTTAACAACAATGTTTAGACACAAGACTATTTGAGTTTAGAGCTCTCTGGGAGAGTGAGTCTGAGGGTTGGTGAGGATGCTTGGTATCAGGAAGAAGCTTTGTCTTCTCTCCTATATTTTAGCCCCAGCCCTAGGAAATGTCCAAGTGAGTCTCCATGGTTGTACCCTCAGCATGGCAGTTTAATCAATACAGAGGATTGGGTTTTGGCAAACAGCTTATCATACAAATTAGTGTAATAGATGCTGGAATTAGCCCCTGCAGTTTAAATAAAGGGGTTTGAGGAGCATGAAGTGCTGTGTTCAGCCCATCACCCATTGCAGCCTTCACTATTGCTCCTGCAGTTGCTCTGCCCTCCAGGCTAGCTGAAAGGAGAACAGGGAGATAGAAGGTCTTAGAAGGAGAGCATGGCCCCCAAAGAGAACTTATTTCTTTCTTTTACCATGTGAGGCAGGAAGAGAAAGGACTCAAAATGATTTGGTTTGTTTTACCCAAGTAAGTAACTCCATTAAAAAACAAAGCATTAGCCATGCGTGGCAGTGCAGTCCTTTAATCCTAACAATGGGCAGACAGAGGAAGGTGGATCTCTGAGTTCAAGGCCAGCCTGGTTTAGAGAGTGAGTTTCAGGACAGCCAGGGCTAAGCAGATAAACCGTGTCTCAAAAAAAACCAAACCCCAAAACCCAACAATAACAGAAAAAACCCAAAGCATGATGCAGCCTGCCCCATTGCTGGGGCATCAAGTAGTGTGGCTCAGTGGCCAGCCAGCCTCAGCAACTGGATGAGCTTCCACTTCAGTGAGAAACTCTGTGTCAAAACAGAAAGGAAAGAGTGATAAAGACACCTGAGCTCAAACCTCTGACCCCCGCATACATGTGCACACACGTGAGCATGCTGCACTCATGTGTACACACCACAAAAAATATCTAGATAAACCAACACACACGCACACACACACACACACAGATCAATCTTACTATGGAGTAAGGCAACCTCAGTTTCCTGAGTGCTGAGATTGTAGCTTGATCTACAATGGTGGTTTTTGAGTATAAGATGTGGTAATAGTTGTGACTTCCCACGGTCCATCTTGCCACCAAGTTCCCCTCTAAGCTGAGACTGATGTTCACCTCTCCTCTGAATTATACTCTGAGTCACTGAATGACTGTCAGAGTCCTGGTCTGGATATTGAGAAAGGGGACAGTAGAAGATGTCCAGGCCTCTTGTTGCCTCATCCGAGGTGCCTCCAGGCCACTTAGGTAAAGGAAACCTTGTAAGACTAAAGTGTGGTAGTTTGAATGAGATGTTCTCCTTGGTCTCCAATGACTAGTTAGCCACCAGCGGGTGGAGCTGTTTTGGGCAGGTTTAGGAAGTGTGGCTTTGCTGGGAGGAGTAGGTCACTGGGGTGAGCTTTTAGCTTTCGGAAGCCATGTGCTGTTCCCAGTGCATTCTTTGCTCCCTGTTTACTGTTTAAGATATGAGCTCCTCTCTTGCTGCTCCAGTTACCATGCATGCCTGCTGTCATGTTGCCTTGCCGTGATGGTAATGGACTCTTACCTCTCTGCAATTGTAAGCCCAAATAAACTCTTCTGTCTGCAAGTTGTCTTGGTCACGGTGTTTTATCACAGTAACAGAACCCTAACTAGTTAGGACACATGGGCAAGGGTTAATGAGGAATGATGGGGAAAAGCAAGATCCACGGGACATCTCTAACACCAGGACAGTTAATACACAGAGAACAGACAGCCCTACAGAGAACATTAGATGTCTGCCTTACAAAGGGAGCCCAACCAATACTTCCAGGTTAATGTGAGCAGCAGAGAAAGGCAACCCAGTGGGTCCTGAAACGTACCTATGTGTTCCATCCTCTGAGATAACCTGAGCTTTTCCTAGCCCCCCTTCGGCACAGTCCTAAAAGGGAAGTGCAAGAGGAAGAGAAAAGGAGAAGTGGGCAGAGTAGGCTCGTTTTCTGCACTAGCCACTACAGCCAACGACAAGAGGACCTTGAACTAAGCATCAAGCTGAAGCTTTAAAATGATCTGGACTGAGTCTTAAGGACATGAAAGAGTCCTGTAATGACAGACATACAGAAAAACATGGAATCTGACAGAGGTACTGGTGATAACTGGGCTAAAGGAGTTCTGACATGGGCAGCTAAGGGATGGTAACACATTTGCACCCCAAAAGCTTGAGACCTCTTAATTAACCAGTTGCATTATTGTAGACCTGGAGATCCGGATAGAGATTTAGAAATCACTCTAAAATTATATCCCTTTGTTTATTAAGTGTGGATCTCTGCTACCCCCTTTATCTTGCAAAGAGACATTGATTTAGATTATTAGTGACAATTAAACAATTGAATTATAATTATATGTGATAGGATGGGTAGATGGTAGAGGTTCCTTTTAAGCATTTCATATTATAGAAGAATAATGGCACTGTGTCAAGCTCCTGTGTCACCCCAGTTCTCACAAGGGCCTGGCAAGTTTTAACTGTCATTTCCACCTCACAGATGAGGAAGCCAAGGTTCTGATAAGTCATGAAACTTGTTCCAGGTCTGATGGCTATTAAATAATAATGGTAGGGAATTAGGGAAAAACAGAAATTTTTATTTAAAAAATCTATCTTGCAATACTTTTGGCACCAAAATTCTAAAAGTCAACAAATAGCAAACTCACAAAATTAAAGATTTTTTTCTTATGGCTGGTTCAGCTTTATTGTTTTTACATTAGCAACTATCCCCGGTTAGCCCAGGGTCTATGTGTTACCTAAGTTGGAATTCACAGGGATATAGAAATCACCAGAGGGACTGAGGACTTGTTTCATCACACAGATGAGGATTAGGGAAAACTCCTGTGTTAGAGATGCAAAGTTGGTTTCATATTGCAGCTGTAGCAAAATACTGCAACCTTGGTTACTTACAACTGTGTACATTCATTTTCTCACATTTCTACAGTCATCGACTACCAACCCACCGAGTGTATTGGTAATATAATGGGTTTCCAGTCTATATGGCAATTCAAGACACTAAAACAAAAATAAAACCCGGTCCTCAGGGCTATTGCTGTAACAGCAGGATCTGCATGTAAGCTTATATCACTGAGAGTTAAGTTTTCACTTGTGTGAAGACTGTTAGATGCTCAAAGACAAAAACACTTTTCTCCACTGACACTTGTTTGTATGTTTTGTTTTGTTTGTGTGTTGAGGGCTTAGTGGTATTAACTAAGTTGGAACATAATTTAAAAGTCTCTAGATCTAGATACTACATGTTTATTTATCTAAAAATGAAGACTTTGTACTGGGCTCTTTCTTCTGGTCTGAACTTTGGGAAGTATCTGGAGAAAGCCAAACTGATTTAAGTTCTTTATTGTCAGTAGATAATAATGTGGCTTATATGCTGCTAGTTCTTATTTCAAAGTTATGTCATATAGATATGGACTGCAAATGTATATAATGGTGAATTAAATAGATATCCCAGGTGACAACAAATAGGATATCTTGAGTAGCTACTGTGTGCCAAGCACTGCGTGAAAGAAATCAGTGGTGACTCTCTTAGCCATTGGAGGTCATTTTACAGTTCATTACATAGGGCAGAGACTTATGTAGATGCTCCAGGAATCCCTGCAGCTGCATGAGACTGACTGACCTCCTTTCACCAGGAGCTCCCTCTCTTGTGAGTAAGCTAACCTTCTTCATGCTGCTTTTGTTGCCTGGAAATTTCCTTAAGTTGAGCCCAAATCTGGCTCTTTCCTAGATAGTCTTTCTGCCACCTTTAGGAAGCATAAAAGGTAAGTTTATATTTCACATTACAGCTCTTGACGTATTTGAAGGGAATTACGTGGGAGTCTTCTCTCACACTTTGGCCATAGTGATAACTTTTGACACTATTGTTTCCCATGTTCTAGTCACCATTTAAGCACTTTGCATGTGTAACTTATGTATTTCTTACTGTTCTCTACTCGCTTCATAGATCCACCTCATTGGTGAACAGAGAGCTTAAGGAACATTCCCAGCTTCAGGATATAATTTAGAGGCTTGTTCTGATTTGTCTGTTCCATGTTCTTAGACCATAACACTGATTGCTACACTAGAGCTGCCGTGGTCCGCCATCTGTTCTGCACCCCCTCTTCTTTTTAGTAGATTCAGGATCAGGAGAGTTCTTCTTCTGGGGAAAAGTTACTGTTCCATTGTCAGATGTTTAACAGATGTGTATTTTGTCTTTAAGAGACAATGCTTTTGAATTTGAGAAGATTTGATAAATTGACCAAAGACATGCTTGATCTGGCAGTTGGATTCAATTTACTCTATTAGCCCATTGTGCTTTTTTTTTTTTCAATTTATTTTTTTCAATTAAAAAATTTAAACTTATTTTTATTGTTTATTTACTTTTTTTACTTATTCACTTTTCATCACTGCCCCCTCATGGTCACCCCCTCACAATCCTTTCCCCATCCTCCCTCCCTTTCTCCTTTGAGCGGGTGGGGGTCGAAAGTTTTGTGGGTGGGTTGGTGTTCCTAGCACTCCACTGGAGTTCCTGTCTGGCTACAGGAGATAGCCTCTTCAGGTTCCATATCCCCAGTGCTGTGAGTCCCAGCTAAGGACAGCTCCACTGATTCTTGGGAAGTAATTGTTAAAATAAATAGTTGAGAAAAAGAAAGATTCTCTTAAACCTAAGAACAATATAAGATGATTAGGGATGACTAGAAGTTCCTAAAATTAGATGTTAAGTTCAAGAGGTGAAACGCACTGCCATTAAAGACCACAGCTGGACAACAGGACTGCATGCTGACTCCCCAGCCGTGTGATGCTGGCTATGGTGTTTATTATCTATTACTTTCAGCTTTCTCTCTATAGTAGAACCTCCCTTCCAGGGTTGTTGAGGGCATTAACTAAGAGCTCCAGGTAGCAGGCTTTGCTAGGTGGTTACAATTTAGTCAGTAAATACTAAGGATGGAGAGATAGTCAGGGCTTTTTAGACATAGGAGTCAAGAAGAAAAAATTCTTAGGATTTTGATTGAGGGCTTTGAAAAGAAGAATACCTTTGAGACACGCAGCAACACGTGTTTGGCCTGGTAGGTTATAACCTGACAGGGTTGTGTGGTCACCTTTCTGGGGTGACAGAGGAACCTCACTGTCTGCAGATGGATTTTGGGATTGTAGATATTAGTCACATTGATGCTTCTGTGATCATCCTTGCAACACTGTAAAAAAGAAATCAATGTAATCCTAAGAAAACTTTTCTTTCCCTTTTAAAAAAGTTCTGTGTGCCAACTAGCTCCTTCTTGAGAAATAGTTGTATGGTTTTACTAGAGTTTGATCAGGTTAGTTCAAAAGTATTTTCAATTCTCTTAAATCCTAGAGTGAAGGAATGTGTTATTGGCCCATTAAATTATTATTGGTTGCAGATAATATGATAGTATATATAAGTGACCCCAAAAATTCCACCAGAGAACTCCTACAGCTGATAAACAACTTCAGCAAAGTGGCTGGAAATAAAACTAACTCAGACAAATCAGTAGCCTTCCTCTACTCAAAGGATAAATGGGCTGAGAAAGAAATTAGGGAAACAACACTCTTTACAATAGTCACAAATAATTTAAAATATCTTGGTGTGATAAATGTGACCTCATAAAATTGCAAAGCTTCTGTAAGGCAAAGGACACTGTCATTAGGACAAAACGGCAACCAACACATTGGGAAAAGATCTTTACTAATCCTACACCAGACAGAGGGCTAATATCCAATATATACAAAGAACTCAAGAAGTTAGACTCCAGAAACCAAATAACCCTATTTAAAAATGGCGTAGAGAGCTAAACAAAGAATTCTCAACTAAAGAATCTTGAATGGCTGAGAGAAGCATTGAAAGAAATGTTCAACATTCTTAGTCATCAGGGAAATGCAAATCCAAATGACCTTGAGACCCAGCTATACCACTACTGGGCAGAGAATGGCCTTATTTGGCATCAGTGGGAGGGGAGGCCCTTGGTCCTGTGGAGGCTTGATGCCCCAGTGTAGGGGAATGCTAGAGCAGTGAGGTAGGAGTGGGTGGGTGGAGGAGCACCCTCATAGAAGCGGGGGGGTGGGGGGAGAGGGATGAGATGGGGAGTTTGTGGAGGAGAAACCCGGAAGGGAGACAACATTTGAAATGTAAATGGATAAAATAACCAATAAAAAAGGGAAAAACATAAAAAAATAAACTTATTATCAGTCCATTAATTTGGCAAAGGAGCTTTAAATACTTTGATGAAATGCTAGGCTCAGCTTTGATTAATCTTGTCTAAAATTTCATTTTAATGAGTAGTATACAATACAATGCTTTTCTTGCTTCCATTTGATTGGAACTTTAGAAAAGCACTTTCTATCTTCCAATGGAATAGTCTCCTTATTAACTTAGCTGAGCTGATCATACCTTAGAATTCAACTGCATCTTTGAATTTTGCTTTTTTAAACAAACAAATAAATGGCCTCTGCTAGCTAATGACTTCAGACTCCCCTTTTTCCTCCCAATTTATGCTCATTTTAGTAAAGTTTGTGCCTATTTAACAAAACGTTAATGAAAGTTTGAATATATAAGAACACATGCTCCACTATGTTCATAGCAGCCATATTTATAATAGCCAGAAGCTGGAAACAACCCAGATGCCCCTCAACAGAGGAATGGATACAGAAAATGTGGTACATGTACACAATAGAATACTACTCAGCTATTAAAAATGATGACTTCATGATGGAGCTTGAAAATTTCATCCTGAGTGAGGTAACTCAGTCACAAAAGAACAAACTCGGTATGTACTCACTGATAAGTGGATATTAGCCCAAAAGCTCAGAGTACCCAAGATTCAATTCACAGACCATATGAAGCCTAAGAAGAAGGAAGATCAAAGTGTGGATACTTCAGTGTTTCTTAGAAGGGGGAACAAAATACTCACCAGTGGAAATACGGAGACAAAGTGTGGAGCAGAGACTGAAGGAAAGGTCATCCAGAGACTGCCTCACCTGGGGATCCATCTCATCTGTAGACACCAAACCTGGATGTTCTTGTGGATGCTGGGAAGTGCTCGCTGATGGAAGCATGATAAGCTGTCTCCTGAGAGGCTAGGCCAGAGCCTGACAAATACAGAGGAGTTGGAGAATGGGCTGAAGGAGCTGAGGGGGTTTGCAGCTCCATAGAGGGAGCAACAGTGTCAACTGGCCAGACTCCCTGGAGCTCCTGGGGACTGGACCACCAACCAAAGAATATACTTGGAAGGACCCATGGCACTGGCCGCATATGTGGCAGAGGAGGGCCTTGTTGGCCATCAGTGGGAGGAGAGGCCCTTGGGCCTGAGGGTGTTAGATGCCCCAGTGTAGGGGAATGCTAAGGAGGGAAGATGGGAGTGGGTGGGTGGGTGGGGGGAGCACCCTCATAGAGGCAGGGGGAGAAGGGATGGGATAGGGGGTTTTTGAAGGGGAGACCTGGAAAATAAATTTTTTAAAAATTAAAAAAGGAGAAAGTTTGAATATTATAAAACAATGTCTGGCTTAGGGTTTTAGCTGGTCTCCTGCTAGGGACTGAGTCCCCTGCATGCTCAGCAAGTGCTTCTCTGAGCTATCCCTAGCTCTCAGCTTATTTGAGATTCTGTTTCCCTGAACAGTTTGGAGACCCTGTAAATGTCAGAAGTTTCTCAAACTGTTTGGTTTTGAGATCTTCCAAGGACAAGGTGCAATGCTTTGTAAAGATGGTGGCCTTAAATAAATAATGAGAAAGTTTAAAATAAATTCTTAAAGGTAAGGATTGATGCATAAAATTGGCAGCTATTACTTTATTGTGAATTATAATATGGCGAAGGCAAATGCTGTCTGTTTTCTTTTCTTATTTTTTTTCTCTTTTTCTGAAGCCCATGGAGCTTCCCTGTGGTCTGTTGTCTTAGGTGTTTGCCACCCACCAAGTTCCTGTGGATGAGGGAGGGGTAAGTCAGCAGGTGGAAAAGGATCAAGACAGATGAAAGTTTTTTTTTTGATACTTTATTTACATTTCAAATGTTTCCCCCTTTCCAGATCTCCCTTTGGAAACCCCTATCCCCTCCCCCTCCCCCACCTCTATGAGGGAATTCCCCCAACCATCCACATATCCACTCCCGTCTTCCCACTTTGGCATTCCCCTATACTGAGGCATCTAACACCCTCAGGCCCAAGGGCCTCTTCTCCCCCTGATGGCTAACAAGGCCCTCCTCTGCCACATATGTGGCCAGCACCATGGGTCCCTCCATGTGTATTCTTTGGTTGGTGATCCAGCCTCCAGGAGCATCGGGAGGTCAGGCCAGTTGACACTGCTGCTCCCTCCATGGGGCTACAAACTCCCTCAGCTCCTTCAATCCCTTCCCTCTATCTGGGACCTTACACTCAGTCCAATGGTTACTGTAAAGTGAAACTTGGGTATTCCGAACTTTTGGGCTAATAACCACTTATCAGTGAGTACATACCGTGTTCATTCTTTTGTGACTGAGTTACCTCACTCAGGATGATATTTTCAAGTTCCATCCATTTGCCTTCGAATTTCATGAAGTCATTGTTTTTAATAGTTGAGTACTATTCCACTGTGTAAATGTACCACATTTTCTGTATTCATTCCTCTGCTGAGGGACATCTGGGTTGTTTCCAGCTTCTGGCTATTATAAATATGACTGCTATGAACAGAGTGGAGCATGTGTCTTTATTACATGTTGGAGCATCTTCTGGGTATATGCCCAGGAGTGATATAGCTGGGTCCTCAGGAAGTATTATGTCCAATTTTCTGAGGATCCGCCAACTGATTTCTAGAGTGGTTGTACCATCTTGCAATCCCACCAGCAATGGAGGCGTGTTCCTCTTTCTCCACATCCTCTCCAGCATCTGCTGTCACCTGAGTTTTTGATCCTAGCCATTCCAGATGAAAGTTTTTTGTTGCTTTCTTTTAAACTATTGGATCTTAAAGCAGCTTCCATCTTCCTGGAGGAAAGAATCCAGAAAGAATTGCAATTTTGGCTAAAAGATTGCAATTTTGGCAAAGTTCTCATGCACACCATTCATAGCTTTGGTCAGCACCGTTGTAATAAGAACTAGAGACAGCCACTGTGTTGCAGCTGAATGATACAGGGGCCAATTCTAGCACCCAGCAGTAAACTTAGCCTCTTGGGACTACGGATCCTAGAAGTTTTCAGACTATAGGCTTTTCATAGAACACATAGCATCCTCTTAACCCATCATTTACAACTGTGATTTTCACAAGAGCATAATAAATTAGAAATTATTCGGTAGACATCAGGGAATTTCTGCCTCCTTTGTTTTGTTTTGTTTTGTTTTTTCCTTGGTCAGTTTGATTTCATCAGTTCTATGGAGGAAGGGACCACAGACTGTTCATGCATCTTCTATAGCTCTTTTAAGTGTTAGATAAAAACTTACCCCTACCAATTGAAGGGCGATAAATCGTTTTCTTGCACCTCCCTAAAGGACCCTTCCTCAGTCAACGCAGTCTATTACTGTTAGGTTCGCAGTACTTGGTGTGAACTTAATCTTTGAGTGGGTGAATCTTTCGGGGAGGTAAAAGGATACAGACTTGAAAATCTGGTTTGAGATTTTTCAGTCTCATGTTTGCTTCTTATCTGTGCTTTGTTTTCTTTCCTGAGTGTCATTCAGTTTCTACATTGGTAAGATGGGATTTCTATTTATTTATTGATTGGTTGGTTGATTGATTGAGATAGGATTGGATAACTAGGCTGGTCTCAGACTCAGTTTACTGACTATTGAGATTGCACATCTGTGCCAACATGCTGGGTCCTAAGTTGGACAGATGTATTTATTGAATATTCTGCTGGCTGGTATGTAAGTGCACTTTGTGTGTGCTTGGTCCCTGCAGAGGTCAGAAGAGACTATCTGCTTCTCTATTACTGGAGTTACAGACGGTTCTGAGCTGCCATGTTTGTACTAGGAACCAAACCTAGGTCCTCTACAAGAGTAGCCAGTGCTCTTAACTGCTGAGTGTCTCTTCAGCCCTAAGATGTGAATCTAATTTCTGTTCTGCTAGTTTGCTATAAGCTTGCTGATAAGCAATTGTGCACAGAGGCCAGGGATGCAGCTTATTTGGTAATGTGCTTGCCCTGGGTTTGAAACACTACATTAACAGGATGTGGTAGGCTGCACATGTAATCGTAACACTCAGGAGATGGAGGCTAGTGAATCAGGTGTTCAAGGTTATGCTTGGCTACATCGATAGTTTGAAGCAAGTCTGGATCTGTCTTAAAAACAAAAAAAAAGACAAACAACTAACCAAAACCAAAAAACAACATTCCCCTGCCCAAATTCTGTATAAATGTATGTATATATGTATGTATGTATGCATGTGTGTATGTATGTATGCATGTGTGTATATATGTATGTATGCGTATGTCTATCTGTCTGCCACTTTAAAAAGAAAGGATTTTGCAATCAATTTATCTACTGCCAATAAAGTTACCCACTGGCAAGCAATAGAGTCTATAACTATATGAATGTTTTTACAACTGTGTCTACATATATTTCTTGGAAACCTGAGCCAGTATTTCCTTCTTGGATTCTAATCGCCCGGCCTCCTCACAATACAGTTTTTTGTTGCTGTCTCTTTTTCTCTGTCTTTTGAGAGAGGATCTTGCTATTTAGATCAGGATGACCTCCAACCTAAGATCACCCTGCCTCTACCTCCTGGAATTCTAGGTGTGTGCCACCATGCACAGAAACCACTCTCTTTTAACTACTTATGACATATATTTAGTCAAATCACTCTTCAGTGCTCTTAAGATGCCTGGCCTGTGATAACTTAGGCCAGTGTAGGTGAATATGCACACCTGCCCTGTGCCCTACCCCGTCACGATGGTATCTCCTTAGGTCATAATATAAAAGGAGATTTCTTAGTTCTATAAGATTATATGACTTATTCACATATTGAGAACTGAGTTTATACATATTAATGTATATGGCAGAGTGAGGAAGTATGTAAGTCTTGTCTCCTGTTCTGCAGTGTTTTATGTTAAATCTTTAAATAGATGCTCTATATTGTTGTTGGAGCCAGGGTCATTAAAATTTGGCTCTACTGACATTTTGGCAATGCTAATCATTTTTTTTTTTTTTTGCATGCTGTAGTGCATTTGGCAAAGTGACTGTTATTGCCTGGCTTACTCATTCATCTGTTCAGTGATGCTTATAATATTTGTGACAAGATTGATTTGCAGAATTAGGGAATCAAAGGTAAAACAGACACAGTCTGCATCTAATGTTTTGTAAGTGTGCAGTCACAGATAGAAAGCAGATGCTGTCACAGAAGTGGACCTCTGACCACCAACGTATATGCTTACAAATGCTTACCGGCTGCATGCACGTACTCTGTATAACTGTTTGCTGGGCAATCCCAAGTCCTTATGTGTTCCTTCATCCTGTGTTTTTTTATGATTCATTTTTAAATGTATATACATGTGTGTGTGTAAGTGGTTGCCACATGTGTGCAAGTGCCCACTGAAGCCAGGAGAGGGAGGGTGTTGGATCCCCTGCAGCTGGAGCTGCAAGACTCTTAGGAGCTGCTTCACATGGGTGCTGGGAACTCTTAACTGGAGCCAAATCTCCAGCCCTGCTTTGTGGTTTCATCTCGTCAATAGCAGCACCATCCCTGCAGTCGGCATTGTAGCAGCCTGGAGCTCATCTTTTGCAATCATCTCTCTTGCCTAGGACACCCAGGCTGCTGCTGGGTTCTGTCTCTGCTGATAGTTTTCACTTGGACTTTGGTTCTGGTTATAGTATGCATGGCTTCTATCACAAGAGTGTCTTCTTAACTGGTCATTTTGTTTCCAGTCACCTTCTTTTTCTTAATGCATTCCTTATAATGGGAGCTATTGTTCCAAAAATGGCAAACATTATCGGACCAGTATATGGCTTAAAACTCTGTGATGACATCTTACGTCTCTAAGAATAAAGTGCAGATTCCTCTCTGTGGCTCACAGAGCATAGCCTAATGTGGAAATGCTTATCTTTCTGGCTCAACACCTACCACCCCCTACACTCCACTTTATCCAACTGCCCTATGTTCGACATGTGTCAACTATGTCAATTTTCCCCAGGATGCTTCTTAGAAAGTGCACAGCTGGAGAAAATGTTTTCAGGAGTGTCTAACAAGGACATTGAAAGGAGGGACACCCATAGTTCACATGAGGATACACCATAACTGAGGTGCTGGCAATTAAATGGATTATCATGATAATTAAAAAATTATTAGATCCATTAAACTTATGAAAAATTGTGTTGGATTTTGAAAAATAATTTACACTGTAGCACATAAGAAAGGCACTCTTCAAGTTTGATATTGTTTTCCAAATTGACCCCCAACGGGGGTGCTTTGTTAGGTACTTAGGTGGCTATAGAATTTCCTTAAACTGTGACTTTTAGTCAGTGGAATATGGTGACTCACATGGGGCTGTTTTCTGTTTTAGCTTTCTGATCTTTGTGTAGACAAATCTCTATGTTTTTATTTTCCTAGGCTAACAAGTGTGTTATTTGTAAAGTGGAGCATAAAATTTAACTTTGCTAACTTTTTAATGTCTGGCAGGACAGCCTTCCATGACTTGGGACTGAGTCATGGAAGCCATGCTTAGAGATGGATAGAGAAAAGCTTGTCAGGTTGTTTTGAGCGGTGCTGTAATAATTGTGGTTGGAAAATCTGAAATTTGCAGGCAAATGGATGGAACTTGAAAATATCATCCTGAGCGAGGTAACTCAGTCACAAAAGAACGAACATGGTATGTACTCACTGATAAGCGGATATTAGCCCACAAGTTCAGAATGTCTAAG
>CM052709.1:47928845-47983449 GCA_028551405.1 Uromys caudimaculatus
CATCAGAGGAATGGATACAGAAAATGTGGTACATTTACACAATGGAGTACTACTCAGCTATTAAAAACAATGACTTAATGAAATTTGCAGGCAAATGGATGGAACTTGAAAATATCATCCTGAGCGAGGTAACTCAGTCACAAAAGATGTTTTTAAAGACTTCTGTACTCTCTAGTAAATTTACAAAATTTGTAAAAATTCAACTAAATGTGTAGCATTGAAGGCCATTTAAAAGTTGCAATAGAATATAATAGCAAAATTTGCTAACTTTCATTTCTAAGTATATCGCAGCCGTTCCCACTGGCCAAGCCCAGAACCTGCCTCATCCTGAGCTGACTCTGCATTTGTTAGCAGTTCCTCACCAGTATCCTCCTTTACCCTCACCTGGGGACAACTGCTCTGCTTTCTCTCTTCATGAATCTGGGAAGGCCATTTAGAATTATGTTAACATTGATATCCACTGTTATTAGAGGCACCACAATAAAGTTGGAGAATTTAGAACTGGACCCAAACCCTTTCCTTGATTTTCTAGCTTGATTTCCCTGAGTCTCTTTCCTCACCTGCAAAGGGAACTAGCAATTCATTCTACTGCGGGGAGGGGTTCCTGAGACAAGGTCTAGAGGACACTGAGAGCATGACAGGCATTCAGTCAGAGACATTATCATAGCTACAGCGGAAATATTAACGTTTTTCTTAGTTAAACAAATCTTTAGTGGTCTGACAAAGACCGATTCACTGTGAATTCCTGGACAGGTTGCAGTATGTTGCTTTGTAATGTAGAAGTTATAAATGCTGCAGTTTACAAACCAAATCTTAAGTTTAGTTATATCCATAGAAACATAATGTATGTATTTAGTTTTTGCAAATTTCAGTAGAAAACAAAAAAGTGATTTAATTTAGTAATTTTATTTATGGTAGATTCCCCCCCCCTTCTCTAGTTTTCCAGTTCAGATTACCCTCCTTCTAAACGCTTTATGCACTCTTGTCTAGTTACTGTTCATCACCTCTGTATTAGCTCAAACAAAAGAAACAGGAAAAGATGTAACCTTAGTTTGTCAAGCTTTTGCTAGTGCAGATAAAACAGTGTTGCCCTATTCTAGGAATCAACCACTGTCTTAACCCAAACAGTCAAGTTCTGCAGGTTGGTCAAGTTCATGTGTCAAGTTGCACATTTAACTGTTTTTCATCTATCAGCTGACGCATTGATACTTTCTTAATGGAAAGCATCACTGTGCTGCTCACTGTTTGTCAACTTGGCCAGATTGAGTCATGTGGGAGTAGGCACCCTCGGCTGAGCAACTGCCGCCATCAGATGCCTGTAGACAAGTCTGTGGGATGCTTTTCTTGATGTGGGAGGGCACAATCCATTGTGGGCAGGACGACCCCTGGTGGTCCTGGGTTGTTTAAGAAAGGTAGCTGAGCAAGCATGAGATGGAAGCTAGCAAGGACTGTCTTCTGTGGTCTCTCTTTACTCCCAGCTCTGGTTTCCCTCAGCAATGGACTGTGACATGAAAATATATATATCATATATATATATACATATATATATATGTATGTATATATATATATATGATCTATCTATCTATCTATCTATCTATCTATCTATCTATCTATCTATCTATATCTATATCTATATCTATATATCTCTTCATGTCACAGTGCTGTCTTCCTCAAGCTGCTTTTTAGTGCTTTGTGACAGCAGCAAAAAGTTACTAATGCAACTAGGTTTTCTTTGTGTGAGGGTTGAACAGTGAGTGGTCTGAGTTTACTGGCCCCTCAGAATGGTGGGATGCCTGTGCTTTGGTGGTCAAGGGTCAGTTGGGTATGTTTCAGGGCATGAATTTTGGAAGACTGATAGATCATTAGACTACTGCCACACTACATCTGAGGAGAGGTTGGGGTCCCCTAATTTAAATGAGGCTCAGGACAAAATGCTGGAGCATTACTGATGTAAAAGTTATCATGCACATTACTGGAAACAGTGATGACACCCGTATAAACATTGCTTCCTAAACAGTAAGTGTATTCAATGTCTGACAAACATTTATAGATTAACAGTAGTTTTCAGTTGCTACTTCTTCCTGTGTTCTCTGCATTAGTGATTTAAGTGTAGAAGAGCATCAAGAATATATTAAGATTGTGTGTCAGGTTCAGTATATTTCAGACTGTATAGTTTCAAATACCTGGATGTTAATACCTATGCAGCCTGTCTGCAGGATAGGTGGGAATGGAGAAATGTTGCCCAGTAAGCCAGGACTGGGAGGGGCTGGTGGAAAGGTATCTAGGAATTCCTGGATAAGAAACATTTACTGAGCCGAGTGAATAGCTGGTTTAAATGCACAAAGTTAAGGTGTAACATCTTTAGCTAAAGTTAATGTCTTAGTCTTTGAAATTTCATACATATTGCAGTGATGAGATACCATGACCATGGCAGCTTTTTATCAAGGGAAGCATTCAACTGGGGTTGGCTAATAATTCAGAGGCTTAGTCTATTATCATCATGGTATGGCAGCATTCAGGCAGACATGGTGCTGGAGAAGGAGCGGACAGTTCTGCATTGGGATCAGCAGGCAGCAGGAAGATTGAGTGAGCGTCTGAAACACCAAAGCCACACCCACTGACACACTTCTTCCAACAAAGCCACAGCAATCCCAACAAGGCTGCATGTCCTAATCCTTTCAAACAACACCAATTTCTATGAGCCTTTGGGGCTGTTTTCATTCAAATGATCACAGTTAGGTTTCTGAGAAAGTGTCACAATTATTCCAAAAGCTATACCAGTCTTAAAAAAAAAATCATAGGAATCATGTGGTCTGAGCTGGTAGTCGAGAAAGACATGCATACGGTTAAAATACAACACAATTTAGTATTACCAGGGAAAGGAAATAGTGGTGTGTTTAATGTTTGAAATTGGGGCTCTTTTCCCCCCCAACTGTGTTTTTCTTCTCTGCTTCCTTCCTTCCTTCCTTCCTTCCTTCCTTCCTTCCTTCCTTCCTTCCTTCCTTCCTTCCTTCCTTCCTTCCTTCCTTCCTTCCTTCCTTCCTTCCTTTCTCTTTCATTCTTTCTTTTCTTTCCTCCTTCTCATTTTTTTTTTTTTTTAGTCAAGGTCTCATGTAGCCCAAGGTGGCCTTGAACTTGCTGTGTAGCTAAGGATTGCCTTGAACTCCTGATCCTTTTGCTTCCACCTCCCAAGTGCTGGGATTGCTGGCATGTGCCACCACAAATGTGCTTTTCAATTGTGCTTTTCAGAGACTGTGAAAGAACATGGTAAAGTTTGAAGGACAACAAGCATTCTAAGATTAGATTGCTGAGTGTCGATGTGTGGAATCTCTCCTTCCTCAGTGGCTGGAACTGATAGGTTGGGCTGAGGATGTGTGGGCTCCACCCTGGATTTGACGGGTCAGTGAGAGGCTGATGCCTAGGAACCATGGGCCAACATATCCTGTTGGGGCTGCTGCTGCTAGCAGGCATCTTTCAGACCACACTTTCTGTTGCCTTTGGTTATCTCATGAGATCTTTCTGATAAACTGCTCCTTTCCTCACTTGTGTAGGAGGCCCCGTGTATTTTGTAGAGCTGTTAGTATCTCCAAAAACAAGCACTTAACCAACTAATGAGTCAGAAGAGGGCTAATGGTTTTCATTGCTAATATTTACATTTTACTTTGTAGTGGTAGAAAAATATAGACTGTGGTTATTTCCGCAGTTTCAGAGTTAGAGAAGGATAAAGTTGGGCTTCTCAGGAAACAAATGACTTCCTGACTGGAAAAGCTTTGGATCACAAAGAACATACAACATGCTTTTAGTTTCTTTTAGTCAAAAAGACATGAGTTGAAAATGCCTTTAAAAGCCTTCTATTTACATAAGGTACATCTGTGCCATTAGGATATGAATTTGTAGCATCATTTAAAGGGAATGTGAGTATCTACATCACAGAATGATTGAAGTCTGACTTTAAAAGTGTGAGCATTAGAGGGACTTCTGGGGTCTGTGTTTACTTACAGAGGAGCATGCAGGCTGCAGCAGAGGAACTAGCTTAGCTCTGCATGCTTAGGAGCACCAGCTGGATTCACAGATCCCATGTTCAGGTGTAACTTCTCCATGAACTTTCCCCCCTGATGCATATAAAGGAGCTACATGCCCACGCCTGTATGTGCCCACACCTGTATGTGCCCACGCCTGTGCATGCACATGAGCGCACGTGCTAGTGTCCATGCGTGTGCTAGAGGAAAGCTGACACTGCGTATCTTCCCCTATCACTTTCCACTTTATTTTTGAAGACAGGGTCTCTTGCGGAGCCCAGACCTTGCAGATTTCCTGCGAGTCTATCTAGCTAGCTCACACTAAGACTCTCTTAAAGTTTCTCAAATTTTTATCTTTGAGAATGCTCTTAAATACCTACTTTATGCTTAAAATGTAACAATCGGTAAAATCATGCAGAAAGAAATTCACCACTTCATGTCCATACATTTAAGTTGAAGATTATCTATGGGGAAGGTGTTGCTAATATAAATGACTCTACCTAGTTTTTAAGGCTCTGAATGAGGCTGCTGACTTTTATAAAAGAGCAATGCCGCTTCCTTTGTTTTTGTATCTTTACCAATACTACTCTAAATACTTACAAAGAAAAGCGTTTCCCAAGCACACGATTTATTACTTGATCTCTCCCCATCAATTGTGAGCAGAATAGTGTTATAAAAATTTTGAAAGCACTCTTTAGAAATAGACTCGTAATTTATGTCAAATTTGTACTTTAAATGATGTTTCCAACAAACCATCTTAATGTACAATACAAGAGCATAGTGCATGATGGGATAAAAGATTTTTTAAAGAAACAAGTTTTGTCTTTTTATTTCTCCAGGGAGTCTTTAAAGGCAGTTAGACTATTCAGAAAAACTCACCCATACATCTTGTGAAAGCCTGCATTAGTAAGTGCTAACGCTGCGTTCTCATTTCTTTTGTGGCTTTAGCCTTTGAGAGTACAACTGGAAACACCTATTAGAGATGAATTCTAGGAAAATAAATGCAAACAGAAATTCAGATTGAATTTCTTTTTCTTCCCTGAAAGAACTGTTGAAAAGCTGGCAGTAGAAGACTGTTTCCTTGTGTGCAAAGAATGTAACGTCATCTCCAAGTACAAAAGACTCCAGGTTTCCAAGGAAAGAATGTGTCTTAGGCAGGGTGGAAATGACGCGGCTGGAAGCAAGGGCAGATTTTCTTATTTTATCTTGAAACCTGGCCGCATTTCTGAAGCAGGGCTTGGAATTTTCAGACTAATAACAATGACTGTTTGGTTTACCTTCTCTGGCACTTTTTTTTTTTTTTTTTGTACCTAAATTATTTTCCCATGTGTACCAGCTAGGGGCTTTATTTTCATAGATTTTGCTGATCTGCCCTGGTTTGTCAAAATGCAAGCTTCATCCTTTTTGATGAGGTTATAACTTTAGTATTATCAGATGTAGGGGTCTGTGTATACAAACCATGGCGGAAAGCAGCTGCCTCCAAGTTTGAATTTGACATAGGTTTGTTCACCGACCCCAGCAGCTCATCTGTTCAAGCTGCTTCGCTCTGTGTGGCTGGGAAGTCTGAGGGTGGGAGAGGGCTTGGCTCAGCTTTAGGAGTTCCAAGGGGCAAGCTTTCCTCCCAGCACCATCTTCTATAGAAGCAGGAAGAATAAACTTTCCCAAAAGATATGAAAAGGACGGAAGGACAGACCGCTGCCACGGTCCGACTTACAAGCTGTTGCTTTGCTCAGATGAACACCATGTGTGGAGCTTAAAGGGACCCAGCACTCGGCCCCCTTTGCAGCCTCTGTTTGACTTTGTAAGTTGAGGAAGATGCTCTCTTTCTCTGTGGCTTGAATAAGGAGATTCAGCTGGCCTCCTTGTAGAAGATCATGGAAAAACTGCCACACATAACCACAGAAATAGATTTCAAAATGTAGCTAAGGCCAGAAGTAAACTCTAGAAAGGTTATGTGTTTGTTTATTTATTAATTTGATGGACTGGCCTTGAGCTTACCTTCCTGCTTTCCTACTGAGTGTTGAGATTGCAGGCATGAGCACCACTCTTGGGTAAGGATAACTACAGCCACTACCACCACCACCATCTCCTCCTCCTGGTCCTCCTCCTCCTCCTGCTCCTCCTCCTCTTCCTGCTCCTCCTCCTGCTCCTGCTCCTGCTCCTCCTCCTCCTCCTCCTCCTCCTGCTCCTCCTGCTCCTCCTCCTGCTCCTCCTCTTCCTTCTTTAAATCTCCAAATTTTACTATTGGAACAGTGTTAGTTTTATGGGAAACTTGATCAGAGAGTGTAGAGTACCCCTTCAGCCCTCTCTGACCTTCCTTTGCTCCCAGCTTCTTCTACATTTGTTATAATTGATAAGCCACTATCAATCAATTGCAAATTGAGATTCAGAGTTTTGTTGTTGCTGTGGGTTTTGTTTTTTTACTGTGTGTATGACATTTCCTTTTTCATAATGGTGTAGTTGTAGTCACATAGCATAGATTTTTCATGCTAGCTTATTTCATTTAGCAATATGCAATTGTCTTTGTCTTTTGCAGCATAAGCGTTCATTTCTTTTTAATCATTGGCTAGATTACATAGAGGCACACAGAGTCCATTCTATACACACACTAGTTTGTTTCTACATCTATCTATTGTAAGATATCTTGATTATTTTCACATTTTGGTAACCATGAATAAAGCTATTATAAACATCTTTTTCCCTTGCAGGTTTTTGTGTGAGCATACTGTAGTTGCTGGATCAAATGATGAGAGCACGTTTACTTTTATTAGACATTTTAAGGCTAACTCTCTCCTTTAAATACTTGCTGATTTAAGTGGGGGAAAGGCTGAAAGGATTCTGACTTCAACAATCATGAGCCTTACAGCTTGGTCTGTCGTCAGTGCATTAGCTCAGTCTTATTAGAGGCCAGTGAGGAGAAGTTCCTTTTCTCCTGGATGTGTGCTTGAGAATATATTCCTTAAAATACTGGGCATGGGGAAAACAAGGGCCCTCTCTAAGTTCAGGAGGTGCTGTTCGGCCTCAGAGGAGTTGAGAAGACCTATCTGAAGTATGTGACTTTTGTAGGTATGGCATATTTAATGCCCCCTGCCCCAGTCCTCGCCTTCTCCGGTGTCTTCCCTTTGTCTTTTGGCCACAATCCTCTGCCTGTCCTGTCACCTCCAGGTCCTGTTTGAGTGCCCTCTTTCAGCTCTAGACCCCCATGGAGGTCAGCAGAGAGCTGGCACTGAAACCTTCCTCCTGAGTACAGCTACTTGCTACGATTCTCAAACTCTGCAGTTTTCTCCTTATTCTGTTTCGGTCTCATAACTGTCATTGCGTTAGCATTAGCATTAATAAGCCATTCAGTACCAGCCTCTGAGCTGCTCAACCTTGCTAACAATGACAATGTTCATCCTTTTCCACGTCGGTGACTCTGAGCACCGCCTCTGTGGGTCTCGCTCTCTCTAGCAAGCTCTGCATTGCACTTTCCTGTCCTGACTTGGTCCTGCCATTTGAGTGTGCATTTTATCTATTTTGCTGTCTCTGATTTCCCGGTCTTCTAGCCTAGATGAGTCTTTTTGGGTGGTCTATCCCCAGGCTCTCAAGTGTTTCTCCCTGTGTTCTTATTCCATTTCTGTTTCATCAGCTTTGGCCAAATCCTCCCTTACCTCTAGTTCTTAACCTTAATGGAGAAATACATAAAGTGGGTCCTTTTCTTTACACTTAGCCATGACATGCAGTTCTGTTTTAACAGTGCTAAACATTAAAGAATAGGAAAGAATCCAAGTTTGTTAATCCTGATATTCATGCCACTTTATCATCTGGCTTTAACATGAATGTCCATACTTGTATCTTCCTACCCCCGCTAGGTTTTATGTCACTCAAAATCATGCTGCTTTCTCTTTCTCTCTGGGGGAGTAGATGTGTTGCGTGTGTGGTGTGTGTGCCATGTGTGTGTGTGCACGCCTACACGTATGCACATGCACGCACACGCACGCACACGTGTGTTTTTATTAAGGATGAAAGCAGGTTTCATCTTGTGTGGCTTTTCTGGTCATGATCATGAGAGAACTGTGTTGAGAAGGATTCTGGGGATCAGAATTAGCTCATCAGGAGAGGCTGCTTGTGTGTTTTCCACCAGTGTGGAAGATGCCATGCAGGGACTCTTCATTAGCCAGGTATTACCAGGATATTGCCACATAATTTCCCTTTCTGCTTATATATGTGTGTGCATTCGTATGTGTATGTGTGTGTGTGTGTATGTGTGTATATGTGTGTGTATGTGTGTGTATATGTATGTGTGTGTATGTGTGTATGTGTGTGTGTGTGAGTGTGTGTGTATGTGTGTGTATGTGTGTTTGTATGTGTATGTGTGTGTGTATATGTATATGTGTGTGTATGTGTGTGCATATGTGTGTGTGTATGTGTGTGTGTATATGTGTATGTGTGTGTATGTGTGTGTGTGTATGTGTGCGTATATGTGTATGTGTGTGTATGTGTGTGTATATGTGTGTGTGTATGTGTACGTGTGTGTGTGTGTACGTGTATATATGTATTACTCCAGATTCGAGTCAAGTGTCAATCAATAGAGAGCCCTTTCCCCTCTTTACACATTTTCTTTAGACAGTAACTATCACTGTAGACATTCCCCTCCATGAGGGTTGAGCACATGCGCTCCTTTTCTCACTGTATTGTTGGCTCTTCCAAGGCTCAGACAGTAGTTTTTGGGACAGGGTCTCCCTCTGTAGACCAGGCTGACACTGACCTCTCAGCTACGTGCCTGCCTCTGCCTCCAGAGTGTTGGTTTTAAAGATGTGCACACCATTCCTAGCTTAAACACAGACGATGATTTTAATGTTTTCTTTAGATTTATTTTACTGTTGATTCTCTATCTCTGCCTTTCTGCCTCCCCCATGTTTGTGTGTGTATGTGTGTTTCTGTGTATGTGTGTCTGTATGTGTGATTGTACTTGTTGTAGTGACCACGGAGTCCAGAAGACGATGTGACATCCCTAGAACTTGAGTTACAGGCAGTTCTGAGTCGCCAAATATGGGTTTTGGAACCAAACTTAGATCATCTGCAAGAACAATATTTGCTCTTAGCCAGTCAGCCATTGTTCCAGCCCCCACAGACAATTTCTGAAAATCTTATTTTGTTTTATATAATATTTTACAGATAGTAAAATACTTTTGTACCCATTTTCTAGCGAATCACTTTTGATAAGATGAAGCTGACATTATTTCATTTTAAGTTAGTGTATGGAATAGACTTTATTATGGATTTTCCAGACATTGCACTTGTTCGCCTTCACCGCCTGCTGCTCACTTCTGTCCCCTCTCCTGGTCCTCTTCTCCTCTCCAGTGCTCCTCCCTCTGCTTTCAGGTCACAGGTACTCTATCACCTTCTTTCCCCTCCTCCCATGGCTCCCTTTAGTCTCATAATCCACCCCCATACACACAAACTAAAGTGCAGGTTTTATTGTGAAAGAAACAGGCAGTAATTATCTTTTTGAGTTTGGCTTTTTCTGAATAAGGCGATGATTTTGAGTTCCACCCGTTTTCCTGTGTGTGTATGGTTTTGTTATTCTTTGCTGCTGAATGAGCTTCTGTTGTGACATGTACCACGTCTTCTTTATCCGTGGTATGTAGATAGACACTGTAGATTCTCACTTCTTAGCTCTTACAACTAACGCACAGTAAACATGGATGCTCAAGTGTCTCTTACGGGCACTGCTATCATCATTTTGATGAGTAAACCTTAATCAGAATAGAATATATAATTGTATATTGCATAATACACACACATATGACCATGCATGCACATGAGTACACACAAATCCCGTGTGTTATTTAGCTTATCAGTTCCGTTATTAAAACGTATGTCATGGAAATTAATACCTAAGGATTTCTGATGAATGCTCTGAACTTTTAGGATTATATCTAAGCTTTCAAAAAAACATAATTTCCACACAGAAATACTTTGGAAAAGCTTTTAATGAAATCTTGTTTGGAAATACTGGTTTGTTATAGGGGTAAATCTTGTGTGTCTTGTTCTTATAACTTTATGATTCCCAAATAACTGGCAATGCTTAGATTCAGCAACCCACTCCAGTTCCCCAGGAACCTAAAACTGTGGGTCATTTTGAACACAGAAAGTGAGGGGTAGATATTTTTGGTTAGTACAAGGTCAGGGAGTTTAGCCTTCCATACTGTATTAGCTTTCTGTCACTGTGATGAAATGCCTGATGCAGGCTCCTTATGAAGCAAAGAGTTTTATGTTAGCTCATTGTTCTGGAGAGTGGGTGACCCCATTAATTTTGACTTCTCATGAGGGTAGCTTATTATAAGAGCACATCTGAGAGCAAAATATATCTGCAACCAGAAGTGGGATGGTGCTGGATGGGGGCCCAAAGTCCCTTTTGCAGATACATCATCAGAGACTGTCCACTATGCTCTTCCCTTTTAAGTTTCTTTGTATTTGTTAGTACCTACCCTGGTGTGGTGGTTTGTGTATGCTTGGCCTAGAGAGTGGCACTATTTGGATGTGTGGCCTTGTTGGAGTCGGTGTGGCTTTCTTGGAGGAAGTATGTCACTGTGGGTGTGGGCTTTAAGATGCTTGTCCTAGCTGCCTGGAAGCCAGTCTGCTCCTAGCTGCCTTTGGAACAAGAGGCAGAACTCTCAGCTCCTACACTATGCCTGCCTTGACACTCCCATGCTTTCGCCATGGTGAACCTCTGAGCCTGTAAGCCAGTTCCAATTAAATGTTGTCCTTATAAGAGTTATCTTGGTCATGGTGTCTGTTCACAGCAGTAAACCCTAACTAAGACACCTGGGTACTAGGTCTTTGCATGTGGACCTTTAGGGATCCCTCACGTCACACCCAAATCATAACAAACATATCCATCACTCTGCTTAAGCAAATATTAGACACTGTGGTACCATATGATGGTAGCATGTATATTGGTTGGCTGTAGTAGTTAATAATCACTAACAAGCTTGCTTACAGTGTTCAGTCTTACTGTTGTGTTGTCAGATCTGAACCAACATGTATAGAATATTCAAAAGATTAAAATAAACCAAATATAGAAGAAAAATGACACAGAAGCTTTAAATTCCCATATTTGGGGGGGCACTTCATTTATTTGGGACAGTGAAAAGTTAATCTTTCTGCAGGTTTATTAAGTAGTTACTTACCAGTGCTCTGTTGTGTGTGTGACTGGGGAGGGCAGATGGGAAGCTTGCGGGGCTGTTTTCCTAAATGAACCAAGAGGACAGGGATGATGAGCTAGATGTTGCAAGTGTGAGGAGGTAAGTGAAAAGAAGAGGGTGAAAGCCACGCAGAGAAGGGCATGAAGGGATTCCTTCGATGGGGTGCATTGCTTGAGGTGGAGGAAGAGGGATGAGAAGCGGTCGGTGTTCTCTGGGGTAGGGGTTAGGGCTGTCACTAGGGCGCCGGTGCAGATGCGGTGCCCCTCAGCCTTTTCGGGATGTACGTTTCTGAACGGTCTTCTAGCATTTTCATTGCTATTCTGTATACAGATGATTGTTTGCCACCTCTCCAGCGCAGCTGATTCTGTCGCGTACTAAGTTAGCTAAGCTAGCGATGGAAAGGAAAGTATTCTTTGATGTCACTTAGATGAGAAGTAAGGAAGGATAAAGAACTTAGATACACAGAGATAGAGGCTGAAGCAGCAGAAGCAACCACAGCAGGGGGGTAGGAGAGAGGGGGAGGAAATGATAAAGTAGAGCAAAGCTCACAGAGCAGCAGGGATGCAGGATAAGGCTAGATAGAGCAAGGGTGTGCAGCGCACACTGCACCTGTATCAGCATCGTGTGCTCTAGGGAGCAGTCCAAGGAGAACTCAGTTCCATTTGAAAAGAGCTTGTCAAGAGTTCACTGGACTGTAAGCACTGGGGTTGTATTGTACAGGCTCATGTGACAGAGACCCTGAGACCTCAAGAAGCTGGTAGATCTAGCAAAGGGGAAAAGCTAAGGTGATGGAAATAATAGCACTTTATGTGCACATACAATGTGATTGAAGAGGACCCAGCAAGTTAAACATGATTGTTTTGTAGTTTAATTTGACATAGCTCAGGAGACGAGTACATGTTTAGGATTAGAGTGTACAAAGGTAAAGAGAGCACACAGTGCCTTGCTGGGGATTGCTGTTGAGGCAATGCCCTGTGGAGGTAAGGGAGCTCAGACTGTTCTATGGGTTTACATATTGATGAATGTAGGGCCTGACCCCGAGGGAAGGACCCGGGGAGCTGTCGGCTGTGTTGCTGATGTGAGACTAGTGACTTCTTTTCTACATTTTCTAAGTATGAAGTAGTGGGGCAGGGCCATTGAGCAAGTGCGTGCTTGGGTTTGCATGAATGGTATGTACTTTGAATTCTCCAAACAGAACTCAAGTTTATTTTCTCAGGAGTCTAAGCGAGAAAAGCTGTATTTCTTAAATACAGAGGAGGTGGGGCCGTGACACCAGCATAAATATGTTTCCGTTCTTGAGTCCAGAAGGATGGCTCATTGTTAAACGCGTTCAACCTGCAGGTCAGTTTATTCCTTAAGGCCTGTTATGAAAGCAAGAGAATGTGGCAAACAGTTAAACACCATATGAAAGATTATAATAAATAATCAGCACAGATCTCCAACATCCCAGAGGCAAATACTGGTAGTTTCTACTGAGTTTTCCATACTGTGGAAAGCAGTAGTTCCCCAGCATTGTACCCTGAAAATGCTCTGCACTTTATTTTTCCAGACTCTGAAGTGTGTGTGTGTGTGTGTGTGTGTGTGTGTGTATCTGTTGCACTTGCATGCATGAAAAAGCTGTCAATTTCAGGTGTCGTTCCTACAGAGCTGTCCACCTTGTTTTTGAGACAGGGTTTCTTCCTAGATCTGGGTCTCTCTGATTAGGTTAGGTTGGTTGGCCAGCAGTTCTAGGGGTCTCATTGTGACCACCTCTGGGATTACAAGTGTGTACCACCACACCCAGTTTCCCACATGGGTTCATGGACTTGAACTCGGGTCTTCATGCTTATGTCAAAAGCACTTTACCAGCAGAACTGTCTCTCTAGCTTCTAACACATTAGCTTTGAGGAACAAGACAGAGCGGTTTGGTGTAAGAGACACAGATATTTGAATACTGATTCAGACATGCCCTCATTAATAGTGACAGTTCTAAAAACCAGGAATTAAGAACACTCCAAGCCCCATGCTAAAGCATGCATACTTAATGTTCTGACCCTAACTATTCATTTATGTTAGATTGCACATAATTCAAGGGAGAATATGCAAATGCTTTTGGCCATTGGAGCACTTTCCCATTCCCAAGCTGCCTCCCACTTGTGTTTGTGCTGAAACAGCATGCTGACAGTGGAAACTGTGGTGGTTTCTCTTACATAAGCTTTCACATGTAGCTTCAAACACCTTTGTGGTTTGGGGGCGTATTTTGACAGTTGCTAGGTAGCTTGAGTCAGAGAGTCCAGCTGTGCAATTTGTGATTTTTTTTCCCACCCTGGTCTCTAAAGAGAGCTAAGTCAGATGAAACTCTAACCAGATTGCTGATGTGTTAATGTTGTTAATGTTGACTAGACTGTTTAGAACATATACTCTGGAATGCTCTGTGGATTTTGACTAAAGTACAGATGTACTAAAGTACGCAAGTGGATTGAGGTCAGATGAGTGGAGGTCAGCACCTTGAGAACAGATGTGCTGAAAAATGTCAGTGAATGGCAAACCCTGGCTTTGGGGCCTGTAGATTCCTGGGGCAGGGGCATGGCTGGCATGCGTTAACAGCAGAGCTCTGACTTGAGCATGCAAGCAGTGTTGAACAGCCAGGGACAGAGACTAGGATTTCTAGAGGGGAACAAAGTGAAAAAGGCACACTTGAGGATTTGAAATGGGCTCTTGTACAAAGATAAATATGGTCTATTCGAGTTCTTGGAGAGTTTAGACAAACTCTCTGTTGATTTAATTATAAATGTACTTTTAAAAATTATTTTTCTGGAGAGGATTTGTATGAAGCATCTTTGATAAAAGTGAATGGTCATTTTTATGGACCCCTCGTGGATTACAGTCAAGGAACATTGTGAACAAACCAAAGTCAAGATGTAGACTAAAAACGTGTGAGAGACCCAAGGTAGACGCTGCTGAATCGAAAGTGGACTTTGAGGAGATCGTGCGCAAGGGAAGGCTTTGAAATAGTTGCACTGTTGCTGCTTTCCTGAGCAAGAGAGATAATCAAGTCAGCCAGAGACCCTGCCTTGCTGCGCTGCCTGAAGGTTAGCTTGGCCCGATGCAGGTACTGGAGTTAGTCTTTTAACTATGAGCCAGAGGGCCACCGGGAGGAGAGGTCCTGGCAAAATCAAGACGTGGAAGGTTCCTTTCTTAGGCTACAGCTCACCTGCACACTTGCGAGCCCTGTGTCTGCTGTTGGAATGAATTTCACGAGGCTGATTTTGTGCTCTAGGTGCTGACTAATGAGGATGCTGGAGTTGGCACTGAGGGAATTAGAGGGCGTGTGAGCCTCGGTTCCCAAGGTCACCCTGCTCCCTGCTTGCCTCCTGTAATCCCTAGGAGAGGCAGGAAGCCAGTGATGTACAGTACACACTGTCAGGTGGGATTTTAAACCACAGCACAATAATAGAAAAGATGCTTCTTTTAGAGCTCAGGTTTTGTTTTAACCTTAATTTTTTTTTCAGTTCTTTACAATCAAATTAATTTTGAAATGTCCAGTTAGATGAATAATGGGAAATTTAAGAACACTGGCATTGGTTCCTCCCTAATTGTAAAGGCAATTCAGGCATAAAGCAAGACATTTGGAGAAATATAAAAGTAGAGGAGTGGTATTTTAAAATAAACTCTGATTTTTTAAAAATGTTCAATGGATGGGGTTGGGCTAGAAATGAAGTGAGGAAGTTCTAGGGGAATCAAGGAAGTTTAAAGACTAATAAAGATTGGATACAGCTCTTCCTGCATATGGGGTGAGCATTTAATCAATTCAGTCAGATACCAAAGCATCCACCTAGAGACTGTCTCCTGCAGGAGGTCATTAGCATGAGAGTGGTTTGTCATTTGAGGAAATGATTCTGGTTGGCTTTGGTGCTCCTGCAGGGCCTCTGACTATTGAGGTGTGGATCTGCATCCTGAACACAAATATCCAGTTCATCTACTAGAGGCTAGAGGGTAAACTTGGATTTGAATGTGCAAATGCACCTCTCTGTCTCTGTCTCTCCACACATATACACCCCACACTCTCTGCGTACACACATACCACACACACTCCACACATACACAGACATCACACACACTCCACATACTCTACATATACACCTCCACATACCACAATACACACACACCACACATTCACACGCACACATGAATACACACATCAAACATACATGTACACACACTACACAGACACACACATCATATACACACACACACCACATATACACACCACGTACACTGCACGTATACGAACACACATTAATACACACACACCACATATATACACATATACAACCACACACCATGCACACACACCACATATACATACACATGCCACACATACACACACACACACACACACACACACACACACAGAGAGAGAGAGAGAGAGAGAGAGAAAGGGAGAGAGAGAGAGAGAGAAGGGGGAGGGAGAGGCTGGAGAGTGAGAAGAAGTGGGGCTCAGTCACCAAGTAGCACAGCCCTTTGGCAAGTAATTTAACCTTTATGAGGTTTGGCAATTTCTTCATTAATCGTATGACAGGATTAAGTCGGGATCTTCTCTACAGTTCCATTTAGCTTTAACTGCTTTGCTCCAACCCCCTCCCCCAACCCCTTCCCCTTCCCTCTGCTTGCCCCAAAGTAATGATACCACTTCCAGTCTGACAGTGAGCTAAGTGCTCTTTCTGGACTCTTGAACTCAAAGAATGTGGGATTAATTTGAGAAAGTGAATCCTGCCTGAACCGCTGTAATAGCTACGAGAGGGAATGGTACAAGAACCATGTCCAGACTTAGAATCTTTAGTAAAACTTGGCAGATGGAGACCTGGGACTATACAGTGCTTAATGAACAGGTGTCCACAGAAGAAAACCAACACCGAAGGTTAACACACTAGAACAGTTACTTTATTGCTTACAAATTTCCCCTTGTGGTGTCATAGAAGACAAGCCATTCTGTTTACAAGTAACTATGACCATATAAAATATCCAAGCTCTGCATGTTCAGGGTCCTAACCCACTGGGAACCTGGAAATGGTCTAACGTGTTCATTTAGTTCTGTGTTTTGGGAGAGTGCTGGGATTTGGATCCAGGGCCTGGCACATGAATGGCAAGTGTTCTGTCATTGTGGTCCACCTCACTCTCCTGCCTCTGAAGACGCAGGCCGAAGACATTCAGTAGCTGCAGGAAGAAGAATCTTGTCTTCCCTTACCTGATTAAGAGCGGCAACTTCTGGGACCCCTTCAGCTCTCCTGAACCCCTTCTTTGGGGGGGAGTGTCATGGCCAGAAGAAGGCAACAGATGACATGATCTACGTAAACAGACATTTAAACATCTTTATCTTTTGTTTGCTCCACTAAGAGCCCCTTTGTCTTTTCAAAAGAGAACGACCTGTTCTCACAGGCGCCTTCTCCCATTTTCTTTTCCCTACAAATTTCGGCATATAAATTCCTCATGCTAGCCACGTCCAGAGCGCTTTTGTTTTGTGCACTGAATGTGTAAATACTGTGCACTCCCCCTCCTTCTAATGCATATGTTTAAATAAATCAGTTTAATTTGCATACCCCGAGGAACTCAAGAGATTAGCCCTGCACCTTTTCTTATGTGAATGTAAAACCACTTCTCTCCGCTATATAAAACAAACCAAACTTTTACAATTTTTTTTTATTTTAGTGCTGGGCATTGTACCCAGAGCCTCTTGTGTGCTTGTCAAACATGAATGTGAGTTTTTTGGTGATTGTAGAAAGAGATTTCTGGTGACTTGGAGAGTTTTACAAAGAAATGCAAAAAAATAAACAAAAACTTCAGTAGAGACACTTGTGGTAGTGGAGCGGCTTCTGAGAGCTTACCATGCTGGGCATTTACATGATCGAAGTGTCCACTGACTTGTTGTTGGAAGAAGAGTGGTGTTCTAACAGGCTGTGGGAGTCTTTACTTCAGGAAGCATGGGAAGCATTTGGAATCTGTGGGAAGGTACCTGAACCTCTGTGTTTAGTGTTATTCCTGTCCTAGCTGGTTTATTGTCTGTCTGACCCAAGTTAGGGTTATTTGAGGAGAGGGAACTACAATTGAGAAAATGCCTCCATAGATTGGCCTGTGAGGACTTTTCTAATTAGTGGTTGATTTGGGAGGGCCCTGCCCACTATGGGCTATACCATCCCTGGGTACCATCCCTGGGTACCATCCCTGGGTACTATTCCTGGACAAGTCCTGGGGTGTATAAGAAAACAGACTGGCAGACACAAATGTTTGCTTACTGTTAAAATTGAATTTGTGTGCTTTCTGGAAAGGGTGAAGCAGTAAGAGCCCCCAGGAGATTGCACTGGCATTAAAAATGTTGGCACAAAACTTTTTATTCATTTATTTATTTTATTTTATTTTATTTTATTTTATTTTATTTTATTTTATTTTATTTTATTTTATTTATTTTTTTGGTTTTTCAAGACAGGGTTTTTCTGTGCAACCCTGGCTGTCCTGGAACTCACTCTGTAGACCAGGCTGGCCTTGAACTCAGAAATCCGCCTGCCTCTGCCTCCCAAGTGCTGGGATTAAAGGCGTGCGCCATCACTGCCTGGCTGGCACAAAACATTTTAATAATAGGAATTTTCTGTATGTTGTTTGTAGTTACAGAGTATACACATTTGTCAAAACTCAGAGATTTATAAAATGAAAGAATGAATTTTACTGTATGAAAATTTTAAATAAATGTAATTATATATTTATTGAAAGTAAAAATTTTATACAATATTCTGATCAATGTTTGTTCTCCCCCAACTCCTCTGACATCCTCCCACCTCCACCCCCTTTCTTTCCCTCTCTTTAGAAAGGAAATAGGCAAATAAAAAAACCTAAACAAACCAGAATAGGAAAAAATAAACAAAGAAAAACCACAAGAAACACACACATAAACTACATATGCATAATATACAGACAAAATGTCAGTAAGACAAAAAAAAAAAAAAATGCCCAAGCAAAGCAGTATGAAACAAAAATACCTCTGAGTTCATTTTGTGTTGGATGTCTGCTGCTGGGCACGGGAGCTGCCCTTAAGCATGGTTAATATACCCAGTGAGACTGTGTTGGGGAAAATTAATTTTTCCTTTACAAGCAAGTGCCAGTTGTAGGTAGCTTCTTGGTTAGGAATGGGAGCCTATGTCCACTTCCTGCTTTCAGCATTAGGACTGCATCTGGATTGAACCTGTTCAGGCCTCGTGCATGCTGCCATAGTCTCCAAGAGTTCATTTGTGTCAGATGCTTCTATGGTGTCATCTGTCCCCTCTGGCTCATGCAATCTGTCTCCCCACCCCACTCTTCTGCATATCACCCTGAGGCCTGGGAGTGGGGCGAGAAGGTTGACAAAGACATCCACTGATGAGTGTTACAAACTCTCTCACACTCTGCTCACTGTCCAGTTGTTGGTCTCTTTGTTACTTCCCATGACATGCCATGGAGAGTAAGCCCAGAAGCAGCATTCCTACATTACATGGTTTCTGCTCCAGATCCTGTCTCCAGATTCCTGCCCTTGCTTCCCTCAGTAATGGAGTGTGACCTGAGAGTTGTCACAAGAAATAGACCCTCTCCTCCCCAAGTTGCTTTTGGTCATTGTGCTTGTCATGGCAAGAGAAACCTTAACTGAGACACTACTCTGGGAAGAGTCTCCTGTGGTCCAGTTAGTTAAGAAAGATATTTCCAGGGCTTTCTGAAATGTAGTTCCAAGAGAAAGGAGAGAGAACAGGCAGATCGGGGAAACTGGTGGAATGCAGCAGAGAGAGGAGAAATGTCCTTAGCCACTGCAGGGACATCTCCTTTCCCTCCTCGTGAGTCTGAAGGTGCTGGTGCAGCCTTTTGCATGGAGACCAGGAGGATACATGACTGCATGAAGTCCAAGGACCTTTACCTCCATGTAGGGTGAATAGAACTGGCACCTGGCTCTGTTCCCCTGAGCTCACCTCACCTGACCCCTTCAGTTATATGTTAAGATCTACTTTGGGCAGTATAAGGCTCCTGGCCTGACACTTGCATCTGGCATTGGTAGAAAAAGGTAAACAGAGGACACGTTCCAAATGACACATTCTCTTAGGTGAATGGGGGTGGTGGCATTTGACTCTGCTGTATTTTCCAAATGTAGGAATGAATGCAACAACAGGCTTTGGCCATGCTTGTAAGGTACTGGGCTGTGACAGTTGGAGGTAGGAGGAGTATGACTGTGTGCAATGTTTGTCACTCAGGGCTGTGTCTCAGTTCCTGGCAAGCTCTGCTGCCCAGCTGCGATGTGCAAGGAGTGGGGAGGCCGCTGGGCACATGGCAGGGAGAGGTCACCACTGCAGCCTGCAATGCCCACCAAACTCGCTGGAGCTGGAGCGTGCCAAGCTTGGCTCTAAACTGTCATTGGGTCAAATGTTATTTTGTCACCTATGTAGCTGTTAATTGTTTCTAACAGGTTTTTACAAAGGGCTGCAGACCTGGCATGAGATGGAGGTGATTATCAAGTGCCAGGAAGCACTTATTCTGCCTCTTCATTTCGATTTCTTTCTATCCACCAAGGAAATGAAAGCTGCAACTATTGTTTTAACATCTCCTTGCTTTCAGGATTCTCATCTCATGACTTCTTTCATTGAAAACGTCTGTGCTGATGGACTGTGCTTCACTGTTCATCTGTGACAGCAGCTGCTTAGTGGTATCATGTTCCAGGGGTGTTGGTGGGGTACTGGAGCTTTGGCAAAGGCCTTCTCTTTAAATTTCTCATTTGGAGTCTGTGGGTGTCGCTAAGGCCTTCCTACAAAGCAGAGATGGACTTGAATCCCTATAGCTACTGTAGGTGTGTGTGTGTGTGTGTGTGTGTGTGTGTGTGTGTGTGTGTGTGTGGCTATGTAATCGCCTGTAAGCGTACAGTTCTGAGGTATGTGTACATTTACTCCTTGCTGCAGCCATCGCCATCACCCACCTCCAGAAGCATCACAGCCACCAGACACTAAGTCCCCATTGTTCTCTAAGTCCTCAGTGCCTGGCAGCCCCGACTGTTTGCCTCCATGAGTTTGATGACTCTATAAACAGAATCATCTAGTCGTATAATGGAATCATCCATGTTTGTCTTTTCACGACCACCGTATCTCACGAGCATAATGTCTTCAGCAGTTGCCCTTCTTGTTACAAATGTCAGAATTGCCTTCCTTTTCAAGGCTACATAGTATTTCACTGTATGTATAAGCCACATTTATTTGTTCATCTCATGATGGACACTCTGATATCTGCTACCTTTTGGGAATTGTGAGTGATGCTGAGGTAAATATGAGTCTACAAATATCTGAGTCCTGGCTTTTAATTCTTACTGAAAAGTGGAATTGCCGGATGCTATAATCATTGTGGGTTTAATTTTTAAGTGAAGTCAAGCCACCCCTAGGGTGAATTTTAATTTTTCTCTGCCTGACTTTTCCTGATGATATTAATCCTTGGTGACAGGTGTCTGTCAGGGTTAGAGACCGTGCAGGGTTAGGTAAGGCAGAAGAGTCATCTCTGCCTCAGGAGACGGTAGCAAGCAGATGTATAACCTCTGGGCAAGCTTCGCTTTCCTTCACCTCACCTGATTTTTCTGAATGCTATGATGCCCCTTCATGCCTGGCTCCCTCCTGTTTATCCTAGAGTGTCTGTCCAGATGTTGTCTTCTCTAGAAACTTGTTCCTGCATTTGCTCAGGCTCTGTTGCATACCATCCTTTATGGCTTCATTATATTTCCCTCGTTCTACAAGACTGCTGCTTCATTTGCCTATCTCCAGTGTGCAGAAAGCATTTAATACATAATGATGTATCTGCTATGTGCTTGGTGCTGGGGGTTCAGCTGAAACACAGATTCATAGCAGGGAGCCCTGCCTGGACCAGTTTCTCAGGGTGTGCAGGGGACCCACTCAACTTTGACATTCTCCTTTGGTGATTTTCATGTAGTCACTGTGAAGCTCAGAGATCCCAGGAGGGCAGGTCCCTGCAGCTTACCCAGCATCCTTAGCCCAAGTACAGTTCCTGGCAAATAGTAGGTATATCAAAAATCTTTGTTGAAGAGGAAAACTCTGAACAGAAACGAGGCAGGATGGATCTCATGGGAGGCATCGCACTGTGTAGTGTGGTGGGGAGAATGAACTCTGCCGTTTCCCCCCAGTGGAGTAAAAAGCGGGTGAAAACAAGATGGTTCCAAGCCATGTGGGGCTTCTCCCTGCCTAAGCCTCACTTCTGCATTCTATAAAGGAAGAAAACAGACAGTTCTAACCTTAAATTGCTGTAGATTGTTGACCAGCTACAAGTCTCCAGGCTTTTCTAGTTTTTTTTGGGGGGGGGCACTTTTGTTCTTTCTTGTTTAAAGCAGTTTCCATACAATGTATTCTGATCGTGGTTTGTCCTCCCAAACTCCTCCTAGGTTCTTCCCACCTCCCTATCCAACACCACATCTGTTCTCTCTCTAGAAATGAAGCAAACAGGCAAACAAACAAACAAAACAGGATAGGACAAAGAGAGAGAGGGAGAAGCACATGAAACACACACAAAAAATGAGAAACAATAATATACAAGCAAAAGACCAGTAATGCAAAACAAACAAAAACCCAAACCAACAAAAAACCAACCAACCAAAAACAAAACAAAAGAACATGAAGCAAAAAGTTTATAAAAACTGTTTTGTGTTGGCCATCTACTGCTGGGCATGAGGCCTGCTCTTGGGTGTGGTTTGTGTACCTTGTGAGACTCTATTTGAGAAAACAAAATTTCTCTTTTCAAGCAGGTATCAGTTGCAGATAGCTCCTGGTTAGGGGTGGGGGCTCATGTCCACCTACCCTCAGTGCTGGGGCCATATTTGGCTTGAACCTGTATAGGTCCTGTGTGCACTGCCACAGTCCTTCTGAGTTCATATGTGCATCAGTCCTGCAGTGTCTGACACCAGCATCATCCCCTCTGGCTCTTACATGCTTTCCTCTTACTCTTCTGCTCCTTGAGCCCCGCCCAAGGGGAGGGGCTTGATGAAGATATCCCACTATGACTGAGTGCTCCAAAGTCTCTCACTCTTTGCACATTGTCCAGTTGTGGGTCCTGTGTCAGTAGAAAAAGCTTTTCAATTAGCCTTTATTGGGCATTATTATACTTAAAACTGTGCAATATACAGTAATTTGGAATAAAGATTTCTGGATTTTGTAATCTATAATAACATATAAAATAAGGTACATATGATATTAAAAACTTGTCTACAAGGACTATCCTTGTATACTGTACTTTTTCTGAAGTATAGATAATACTACTTTTTTGTTTTTTAATTTTTTTGAGTATTATAAAGAGAGAAGGAGAGCATCCACCTACTACTATATTACTTAAGGAGTTGGTGTCACTACTATTAACTCCTTGAGTGACTGTGGAGGGGCCCACTTGGATGCTGTGTGCTACTGGGTGCTAAAATAACATGCCTTCCTTTCCTCTTCTTTGGCTTTTTGGCTTAGGCTTCAGCTAAATATTCAGAAGTCTGTTTGTGTTTAAGATACAGACAGAATTTCTGTAACCCATCCTGTGATGTTGTAATTATACTTTTGGACAAATGAATGGGTTGGCCACCAGGATAAATATGTCCATGTTGGTGGAAGCCATCTTCAGTTAAGATTCTAGGAGGGGTGACTTGATGAATATCATAAATGCTCGGTCAGTAAATTGATTTCTACATTAATTTGAGGAAAAGAGGGAAGGCCTTTTGATTAGCAGCACCAGACTAGGGGCAGCTCAAACTTTCCTTGCCCTTGTGTTTCCTTGGCCTGTGTTTGAGGCCAGTTTCCTCTCATCTGAGATGTCTGTCTTAGAGCTTCTATTGATGTGAAGAGACACCATGAGCATAGAAACTCTTATAAAGAAAACATGTAATTGGGGCTGGTTTGACAGTTCAGAGTCTTAGTACATTATTGAAATGTTGGGAAACATGGTAGCCTGCAGGCATGCATGGTGCTGGAGATGGAGCCAAGAGTTCTACACCTTGATCTGTAGGCAGCAAGAAGGAGACTGTGTGCCACACTGGGCATAGCTTGAGCATAGATGACCTCAAAGCCCACCCTCAGTGACCTACTTCCTTCAGCAAGGCCACACACACTCCAACAAGGCCACACCTCCTCATAGTGCCACTCTCAATGGGCCAAGCATTCAAACGCATGGGCCTATGGAGGCCATTCCTATTGAGAGACCACACTGTCTGTTCTCTGTCTTCTCAATATCACTCTTCATTTTAGATTTGTCCTCTTTTCCCAGTGCTGGTTTTTTTTCCAGATCCAAAACTCACCCCAGGAGAGTTCTAGTCTGCTTTAGGCTTGTTCTTAGCCACATAGTTTATTGTTTATAACTGGCCAACCTTTGATTTTTCTCTGCCTATGCCTGATGCTGGTAATAGATCTCTTTTGTTTGTTTGTTTGTTTCCTTCTACATGATTGTCTTGTCTTCTACAAGCTGACCTTGTCTGTCAGCTCAGTTATCCTGGAGCTGAACCCCTGCTTTACTTCTAGTCTTCTCTACAGCCTAGCTGGCCATATTTTATTCACTTGTTGCCATATCTTTCTTTTGTGTGTGTACACACACATGCATGGAAGGCCAGGTCAGATGTCTTCTTCAATCACTTTCTACCTTATTTTTTTGGAAGCAGGATCTCACTGAACCTGGCTTACTGGTTTGACTAGACTGTCCAGCAAGCCCCAGGGATATGCCTGTTCTGTAAATACTTGTGAGCACTGCCAGGCCTGGCTTTTAAAAACTGTGTGTTGGAGAGTGAACATGTCCTTATTCATGTACGTAGGCACTTTAATGCTGATCCATCCCCCAGGGTTCTTGACACATCTTTCTAATGCCAAGAACCTCCTGACTTAGACCCCACTCTAACTCTACACATTGTCTAACATCACTTGCCCACTTGGTGTCCTTCACGGGTTCTAAGTTACTTCTCTACGTGGGTATCTGTTTAGTCTTTGTGTTCTAACCTTCTGTATTGGGGCACACCTTGGTCCACCTGAATCCTGATTTGGACAGTTGAATACCAACTTACTGGCTAAATTCACAACATTGGTACTATTGATCCATTGAAAGATAACCACCCTGGTTAACCTCTGCTGCTCAACCAGTTGTTTAAGTGTATACAGTAAAGGTCACTTCAGAACGTCAAATAGTAAGGGCATTTACTTAAACGTGGCTGCCTCTTTTTGACCTAAAATAGAATCCAGCCACTTCTATGGCAAAGGTTACCAGCAAACTTTCTCCTACCACTAAGCCTTTTCCTTCTAAGTAATTTTGAGCCAGATTTTAATAACAAACCAGACGGTTTGGATTTATTGTTCAGCTGTGCCTCTTCCTATATTGATCTTAGTGAAAACACATGTACACATTGTATTTGCTGCATCTCTGAATTCGTGGATGGCTCAGACCTCTACCTCCAGCGCTGCTGGTCACATGACACTGCTAAACTGCTGCAGCATCACAGATTCTTAGATCTGTGCTGTTTACTTTGCTGCTACTTCGGTGATGGTTTATAAGCCTCCTTTGACTGCTGTTGCAGTGACAGTTTTATAAACACCACCTCGTTAGACAGTCTATTAGAAGCTGCAGGTGCAAGAAAGGAACTTGAAAAATTAAGAAAAGCATTCTTTTGAACAGTTTTCACTTATTGTATATATGCAGTTGCAAATGATATAAAAATGAGTTTTGGCTAATGGCCAAACATTTTACTATGTTTTATACTGTAAAGGGAGGCTCATTTGGAATTTTATTAAAATTTAAATTGAGACTATTTTTCATGATACTTTTGAATTGCAGCTGTCTTCAGTTTCTGTAACATATAAGATATGAGAACCACATCAGAGGACACGTCATCACTTTCTTGCCAGTTTCTCTAGCAAGTGTGTAGCTCAGGATGAGGGAGCACCATTCTATCATTGCTTGCAGTGTTTGTAAGCTGTCCTTATTAAGTACATTATCCTCCACTAGTTTTGTCTGCTGCTTTTAAACTAGTTTTTGAAGGCATTTTGATGGAGCTTTCTGAAAGTGGTCCAACTTTGAAAAGATCACATACTTAGAGTTCCCATACTTAAAACTGTCGAAAACTGAACATTTTTTAGGATCCCTTTTTAAGATCGCTCTGATAGTAGAGTTCATAGAATTTTATAGCTAATAATCACAGTATTGTTACCTAAATGAACAGTATTTGATTGAGGTCAGGGTCCTTTCATGCAGTCTTTTTGCAGTTCCAGGCTGTCACACATGGGGATCCCTTCAGGAACCTCTGCAGGGCATGCCAGCCACTTCCCTTGGTGAAATTTCCCAAGGTGAGATCTTACACAAGCTTGTTCTCGAGAGGAATACGTACTTTGGAAAAACTACTGCAGTGCTGCTGATTTCTGACCTTGAAAGTGAGCTGCAAAACAAATGCCCACGTGATTGGATCGGTTCAGTGAGTTGAATAGCAAGAAATTCTTTGCAGACAGCCTACATAAATGTTAAAGGAGGAGAAATCTAGTTTCCTTGTGATGAATGATTTACCAGATCCAGTGATATCATGAGAAAGGATGAGGGTCCCTCGATGGATACAGTTGAAGCCAGAGCATTACTTAGAGATGATTCAAATCTGATGTCACTGGCTTATCCTGCACAGGCACCTTTGGATACATGCTTGAAGGAACTTGAGATAAATAGACAAGGCTGGAGGAGATGGGGAAGCTAGCAAAGAAATGAAAACCACACAAAGGCTAGGGCCTGTGGTCGTGAGCCGTGGGGGAGCTGGCCTCTGGGAAGAGGACCCAGAGAACAAGGAAGCTCAACGAGTCCCTGACTAGGACAGCTCTCCTAGTCATCTAGTCATGGAAGCAGGCAGAAAGTTAGCAGCACTTTTGGGTCCTGCTTCTTAGGGCTTTTCAAAACACATCATAGGACCAGAAATGATCCCATGGGCTCCTCAGTAAGCTCCTATTTCTGAGAGTGTACATTTTGAGGTATTTCAATTGACATAAAACTTGGTGTACAACAGACACAGGGTCAAAATAAAAAATGCAGCCTATTGGCTGGAAAAAAGGAAGACTGTTGCAAAGAGCATTTTTTTTTTCTAAATAAATGGACCACAGCTCCAATCTCAGTTCATGGCTAAGTCAAGGGGCAGCCATTCAGAGCTACCGTTCTGCAGACTTGCTTTTCTGGTGTTAAATGTTGAAGCACTGAAGTAGGGAGAGTGAGGAGCTGCAGAGAGCTAGGCTGAGAACTCCTCACTGCCTCATTATGCTGCCCTTCATTTACCAGGAAGCCCTGGGTAAGAGCAGATTTAGGGGCTGGAGAAGAACACAGAGCATCAAATCAGGGGTGTTTGGACTCTGTCACAAACTCCATGCCTGAAACAGAAAAATTTAAAAGAATATATCAGAAAAATTTAAAATAATACATCATTTTTCTTTCATCCTGGTCTTCCGACCACTGGTCTTCTTCCTGACAAGGTTAAATAAATGAGGAGTGCAGGGAACTCTATGGAAGAGGACAGTACCTGTATATAAATTGACTTCTGCAGAAGGCTGTGACATTTCATTTTGTAAATCCTTAATCCATCACATAACTTAGATCTAGTCTTTAAACCAGTGATAGATACCATTTCAAACTAAATCAAAAGTTTACATATGAGATATTAAAATACTCTGCCTTTATTCAATTTATGTCAAACAGTTGATGAAGAAAGCTTGCTTTGAACATGAACATGTCATTTAAAATCCTGGAAAAAGAACATGGTGAGCAGTCTACTAGTACAGGCCCATGGCATCTTCTCTAGAAGTGCGTAAATGCTGTCAGTACAATCCAATAGAGCAAACACCTCGGATTGTCTCCACTAAGTAACAATTAATTGTGTGCTAATTGAGTAATTGAATTAATTGCAATCTAAAGATAGATGGGCTGCATGCTGTGTTTAATGATTTAGATGGCATCTGTAACTTTTAAGAGCCTTTTGAATGAGACTCATCCAGGTCCTCCCAGAGATACCACGATCCTGACACTCAGCACCAAGGCCAAAGACAATCCTTTGGAAAATCACGAAGACACACTTGTTCTTTGTGTGGTTGACAATAATAAATGTTTTTCTTATTGATACTCAAACTTGGCTTTTATAACTTGAAGGCAGGATAATGAGTGAAAAGAAGCCTGGGAATAAAGGAAAAGACAGGTTGTTTGTTGTCTTAGTGGTTTCCAACGAAAGCCAAGACTGCTGTGAAATGGGAAGGTACTGTCCTTAACAAGGTGGCTCTGGAGGAAGGTGTCTTGTATGGCTAGGAAGAGGCCCTGCTAGGATATGGGGGCCTACTTTTCTCTCTGTGTTTCATGTCTCTGTCTCTGTTGACACTAGTTTCAGGCTTGATAGGAGAACAATTTGGTTTTAATAGTTCAGATTCCTGTGTCCTCTTCTGTGTAAGTACAGTGGCAAAGGAGAGTTGCCTAAGAAAAGTACCTGCCATTTGTTCTGATTGGCCTGTTAGGTTTGGTGTGAATGACATCTATGCATCCCAGGTCGCCAGGTGTTCCCAGAGGATGGGCTATAGTGGCTGTTCCTGGCTTCTCTCAGGTATCTCATGCTCTTCTAGAGCCAGATCAGGATGTCTCTTCTGACACCACAGCTTGAGGTCGGGAACAAGTACATCCCAGATGTGAGGAAGGCAAAGTTGCAGTTAAAGCCAGACCCACCAAGGTCTGCTACAAAGGCAACATTCATATTTCTATCATGTCGCAAATATCCCATAGATGAACCTTGAACTTAGGATGACTATAAGAAAAGGCTATTGTAGGTGGTTTTCTGTTGAACACCCTTTTGAGCTTCTGTCTACCTATTCTGCTATTAGATTTCTACTGAGTAAAAATAGATAGAATCTGTGCTCTTCTTTCTAAACGCATTTGTTAATAACCATGTACCTTTCACACAGTTATTTAATAATATAAATTCCATTTTATAGATGGTAGAAATTGTAAATGATGAAATGATTTGATGCTATTCATTAAAAGCAGTGTTGAGCTAACTTCAAAGAAAGTATTTCTTCCACTAGAAAGCTGTCAATTATGTTCTAAAAGTTGTTGAAATAGCTAATTATTATATTAATGTCACCCAGTTATTAAAGACAGTCTTACAACTATTAGTCAGATAATAGGTACTGTTATCCGCCAGGTGGTGGTGGCACACACCTTTGATCCCAGCACATAGGAGGCAGAAGCAGGTGGATCTCTGTGAGTTCTTCAAGGTCTACACAGTTCCAGGACAGCCAGGACTGCACAAAAATTCTTTGTCTCAAAAAACCGAAACCAAAACCAAAACCAAAACCCACACACACATTCACACACACACACACACACACACACACACACACACACACACACACACACACACAGAGAGAGAGAGAGAGAGAGAGAGAGAGAGAGAGAGTTAGTTTATCAGTATCTGTGCACACTGCTGAATGTTTCAGACCAGCCTGTTATATAAGAACAGTGTGTAGAATTTGGGGCACAGTTAATGGATGACTTAGAAAAACAGAATGGACATTCTAATTTGTTTTGTCTGTTGGTAAAACTCAAGTCAGAGATAAATTTGCTCCTGACAGTTTGACAGATTCAAGGAGTTTAGAAGTTACATATAATGGTGTCCTGATAGTTCCTTTCAGTGTCACGGATTCTGGTCTAAATAGTGATGCTATAGTTAATCCTCACATGGTACTATTGAGAATGACAAGGGGAATTACAACAGGAGTCCAGGGGACATCGAGACAAATCAGGACTTTAAGTCACCTCTGCACAAACATTATATGTGTTCTGTGAACTGCAAGCTTCACATTGATTCCCCACACAGGAGAGTCTCAGGGCACTTTTCCTCCACATAGCATTTTGATGAGTGAGCTACTTATTAGTTATGTGAAGTTTCTGGCATGGACTATTTTTCTTTAAGAACAAACAGTAGTGAACATGAGGCCGTGTGTTCCATCACAAGACAGACAACCAGGGAGGCGGGGTGGGAGAACAATTGAAAAACATAGGTGGTAACATTTGGGAAATTCTATCCCTGCCCTAGAATTTCCTGGCAGAGTATTTAGTAACAGGAAGAATTAATGCTTTTGAATGATAGTCTACATCTCTGCCATGCCTCCTCTTAGACTCCACAAGCTGTAAAAACAGTTCCTGAGAAAGGCTGTAATTGACAGACATCAAAAAGACGAATTGGAAGTACACCGTGGGTCTGTGAGAGTCTTCTCTTGCAGAACCTGCTGATTTCAGTGTATGGCATGGAGATGGTCTTTTCCTTATCTTTGTCCTTCTGGGTGATATTTAAAAATTTATAAAGGTAACAGGGCAAAAGACTGAAGGGAGTACGCCTCACAGTAACTCTTGCATGGGTTTCTTATTTCTCAGAATATTGTTGTTTTTATTTTTGAACAATAGTTTTTTGTTGTTAAATGTAATTTATAGTTTGAAGTGTTAAATTAATACTCAGCAATGTGAATTTGTGTTACTTGTAGTTTTAAAAGCCCCATGAATGTGTTTCATGGCAGCACTAACAGAAGTGGTCCTGATCTCCCCTGAGAGGGCACAGCACACCCAGAATTTACCTTCCACATCGATCAAATGCTCTTAACACTAATTACACTTACATCTGAGCCTCTTGAAGTCATTTTATTTAAAGTTAGTTGGCTCCTGAGCACACTGCATAGAAACCCTCTAATTCCACAAACTGGCTCACGTAATGCACCATCTGTGTGAATCAAGGCAAAGAGGATCAAACATGCTTTCATAACTGAAGACGCTACAGTTGCTTAGACTGCATAAGTGGCTTGTCCAAGGACAGAGCACAGAAGGAAGTGAAGGCTGTGTCATCTCATTAGGAGCTCTGTTGGGAAGTTAGCTCATGAAGGCCTGAGGTCCTCAAGGGAAACTAGAAAGGGAGGCTGGTGAGAACAGGAAACAATGAATTCTAGATGGCAGAATTGGTCCTGATTCTCTTCTACAACCATTAAAAACAAAATAAGATTATTTGTTTATTTAGAGACTGGAAATAAACATTACTTCTTGTTGAAAGTGCAAGAAATACTGAGGAGTATAAAGAAGACTGTACAACTTACCCAAGCCTTCAATGGAAATACTGAGAGTAAAGAAGACTGTACAACTTACACAAGCCTTCAATGGCAATCCCTTGCTCATTGCCTTTTAGTATTTTTTCTTACCATGTATGTGCTTACAAATTACAAAACATAAAATTATGTTTAAAGTTTAATTTTCAAAAATTTAACTGTGAGCTTCTTTTAATTATACCCCTCAATTATCACACACAAACAGACACACACACACACACACACACAATCTTTCTGATCTTGTCTAGGTCTTGTATAAAATTGTGATTAGGAAATACTATAGTTTGATGGTTTCCCCAATTTTTATTTTTGCTGTTATAAGTACTATGTAACTCCTTGGCTGGTCTAAAATGTGTTTTATTTTATTTTTTTAAAATAATGAACAGTTTTTTAAATGCTTGTGCAGAAAAATGTACCAATCTTTTTATATGATGAATCTTGTCTTTATGTGTGCACTGAAAAAGGTTTTAAATTAATCTGATAAATACCATGTATGTATACACACACACACACACACACATTATATACACATAAATATGCATATTTTTTACTTTTGGAATATAATGCAAATTAGTCATTTAAGTTAATGACCATCCTTAAATAGTTAACATTAGATTACATAATAAAAATTCAAGCTTTCTCTACTGATCTGAAAACCACACTACGATGCACTAACTTGTTATGTGTGGTCAACATAGTGAAGCTTCTTTCTAGAGTTCATCTGGTTCTGCTGAGTTTTCTGCCTCTTTTACTGTCTGAAAATTTCCTGTACCCTGATTTCATGAAGGAAGGCTTGGGTGGGCACAGTGGTATATGACTACAGTATCAGCATTTGGGATGCTGGAGCAGTGGGACTGAGTTGAGAGTTCATGGCCTGCCTGGGCTACACACACACACACACACACACACACACACACACACGGGGGGGGGGGAGAAAGAAGCTACTATAAAGCATTGTTAGTAGTGTGAGTGAAAACTTTGGAGTCATCAAATCTGAGCACCACTTCCCCATTCTGATAAACAGGCCCACACTTCTCCATGTATCAGATATAATGACAGGTACTGTCTACCTTGCATCACTGCTCTGTGATGCTCTAGGTGCATGGGTACCGCTCTTTCACTGCTCTTCTGAAGGCAGAGCTTACACACCTCCTTTGGGGCCTCGTATTGATCAGCTCTCTTGGACTTCTGTGACTTTCTGTCTTTATTCAGCAAATTACCTCACTGTGCAGCAGACACTTGCCAGACATTTTTAAGAGAGCCAGATGGTAAGTGTCAAGGATGGCAAAGGGCATCTGTAGTTCTCTGGATCTTCTAGGGGGGACGTAGGTCAGGGTAACCGAGGATACTCATGATCAAGGCAGATCACGAGGAAGTTAAAACACAGAGCCCTGTGGCAGATGGTCCTGAGGTTGGCTTCTGGGTTGAGATGAATGAGGAGAGGGCCACTTTGCCACCATCTAAGAAGTAGCATGATCGTCAGAATGAATGGGAAGTACAAAGCGGGAGTGGGAATACACATGAGCCAGGGGGTGGAGGAGGTGAGTCAGGGAAGTGAGGTGGTGGCTCTTTTCTCAGTCCTGTTGCTCTTACGGCCTTTTCCATGGCTTATGTGCCGCTCTCCTGTGACATGCCCTCATGGGATCGTGGGTTGAATAAAAGGACTAGGTCTAAGGCTTCTTTCCCAAGCCCTTGAGGTGTTTGCTGGTAATATGTTGGACATACTACTTTCTATTATGGTTGGAAGCTCAAGATCATGGATTTTATGTTGTGACTTTAGCCTCTTAGAGATCTCTACTAACAATTTTGACTAAAACAAAAGCCCAAATAGAGATTGAAACATCAATCAAACCAAATGATGAGTGTTAATGCTTTAGCTCCTACAGATTAATAAATGAGCAAAAATGAGGAGTGAGGCAAGAATTTTAAGATAAGGCTGCTAAAAACATCTTGAGCATTTGTGTTGGCTGAAAATGGTCACCATAAACAGTAAGAGAAGCTCCAGCCTTTATCTTCTCAGTGAGGCATCTTTGTTATCTCCTGCACTTTCATATCAGGTTAATGTAGTGTGTATTCTATTGGACAGACATGAACATTGCTCACTTAGCTGAACGCTGATGTGGCAGACGAGGAGCAATGTCCCAGCTTCATCCCTGAGACTTTCCCCTTTGTGCTTGTGGGTGCTCAGCTGCCAGCATCTGCATCTCGGTCTCAGGGCTATCCCTCAAAGGATGCTTTGTCTGAAGCCAGAAGGTCAGTTCTGGGGCACCAATGCACCCCATTCCCTCGCAGCCTTCATCCAGTCACTCTCTAGGGTTGGCATATAAATAATCAGCCTATCCCTTTCTGATGAGACAGTTCTGAAGCTGTGCGTTGCGCTGATTCTCAAGGCTTTCCCACGGGATTGGGGCGTTGCTCTGACAGTTGACCTGTCGGACTCCCCTCCTTCCCCCCTTCTTACCGTTATTTCCCACACCTCCCAAACGAACAATTTGCCTAGGTTGTTGCATGGTTCTGCTTCTGGAGAGTTCGATCCACAAGCAACACTGTTAATACATTTCTGTGTACCTCCCAGACTAACCCTGAGGAGAGGGGACCGCAGTTTAGGAAGTCTCAAGCATTTTACTTAAGAGGCATTGCTTATGAAATTGAAGAAGGCTTGACAGGATCAATAGTGCACACTAATGGATTAGAAGGGGTACCCGGCCTGACCCAAGATGCATTAGCAAACACAGGAAACATGACCTTGGGTGGACGCCCCTGATCTGTGCAAGCCTGGTGATGCTGAAGTCAAAACGCTGACCTTCCTTCCTTGTGCTGTGTTGACAGGCTCTGGATTTGTTGCAGAGCCAGCTGTTTAGGGAGGAGGATTTCTGCAATAACTTCTCCAACTCTTGTGTTTCCTTTACGATCCAACCAGTGTTGATTAATGGACCACTGTGTACTGAAGACTGGGCTGTCAGAAACGATATCAGATTCCGTTACATCAGTTACTTTTACCATCAATAGCTCACTTATGGACCAGACAGCCCCTGGTGTCTGTGGCTATTACATTAGAGAACTTTTCTCTTCCAGGAGTCCTTGACAAAAATTAGCTTCCAATGCTTTACTTCTGAAATTTGGTGATAAAAATGTATAAAATAAACATGCTTTCAAGCTTTCATTTAGTTAAGTTTTGTTCTGCACATAATCTTGTGGATGCTTAAGGAAACCCGCCAGCATTAACTGGCAGAATCAGCTAGGTGCTATTGGCACTCCATTTTGATGCTTACTTCTCTGGCTGTGATCTGTTGGGGTCCCCAGGCAGTGAGGCAAAATCTGTCAGTCTCTCCCCGACTCTGTTTGAGTATTTCTGATATACCTTCTCATCCCAACCTGCTGGCTTTGTCAGTGACCCCTTAGAGCTGTCAGGCTGACTCTTGGGGTGACTGCATGGGGATACTCACGAACACAGTGAGGGCTGCTGTATACCAGCATCACAGCTACTTTTCTGATTTTGTGATAAAATATTCTAACTAAAGCATCTTGAGGGAGAGAGGGTTTATCTTGGCTTACAGTTTTAGAATGACACAGTCCTTCAGGCAGGGAAGAGGACGGTGGTAGGAACAGAAAGCTGTCTGCATTGCATAGTCTGTCAGGAAGCAGAGCGGGAGAGCAGGAAGTGGGGCTGGGCTAGATAACCGCGAGGCCTGCCCCATGTGATCCACTTCCTCCAGCAAGGCTCCCTTCAAAAGGTTTCTTAACCTTCCTTCCCCAACAGCGCCACCATCTGGAGACTAAGTGCTCAAACACATGAGCCAAAAGAGCAGCATTTTATTTTAAACTACTACCGCCAGGGACTGTTGTTCTCAGTTTGTAGTCCTATATGTTTATTATCATTATTTTTCTCTTATTAAAAAATATTTTTTCACACAATATATCCTTATTATAGTTTCTCAGCCCTCTACTCCTCCCAGTCTTCCACTCCCACCCCTGGCATTTGGATCCACCTCTCTTTGTCTCTCATTTGCTTCTAAGGAAATAATAAAGCAAAATGACATATAATTAGATAAGATAAAAACAACTCATTGGCATTGGACAAAACAAACAGAAGCAAAAGAGCCCAAGAAAATGCACAAAACCTATGTAGATGCAGAGACCCACTGGTTCACATACTCAGGAATCACACCAAAACACTACATTGGAAGCCACACTATATGTGCAAAGGACATGTAGGGTAAAAAGAAAGAAGAAAATATAAGATAAAAATATAAAAAATAACATTAAAAAGGGAAAAAATCCTGAGACAACATTTTGAGACAAGAAAGACGCCATCCAAAGATGCCATTGGGTTAGTTGTCTGTTGGCCACCTACTGTGAGGCATGCGACTGTGCCCTTGAGAGTAGTTTGTTTCCTCGGTGAGACTCCCTTGGAGGAAACTAGATTTCATTTGCAAGTGGTTATCATCACGATTGCTTCTAAGTTAGGGACAGGGGCTTGTATCCACTTCTCCCTTTAGCCCTAGGACCCCGTCTGCTGCAACCCCATGCAGCCCCTGTGCGTGCCACCTCAGTCTCTAGGAGGTCATATGTGTGTCAATTATGTGATTTAGAGGGCCTGCTTTCTTGGTGTCCCCATTCTCTCTGGATCTTAAACTCTTTTCACGTCCTCTTCTGCAGGGTCCCCTGAGCCCTGAAGAGGGATCTGATGAGGCATCCTCTTCAGGGCTGAGTGTGCCAAGGTCTCTCACTCTTTGCATATTGTCTGGCTGTGGGTCTCTGTATTTGTTCTCATCTGCAGAAGAAGCTTCTAGATGATGGCTGAGCAAGGCACTGATCCATGAGTGTAGCAGAATGTCACCAGGAGAGTTTTCCCCCCCTAGGTACCTGAGCTATCTAGTCTCAGGTTCTTGGCCACCTGAACAGTGTCAGGTATGGGTTTCATCTCACAGGGTGAGTCTTGAGTGGGATCAGATATTGGTTGGTTACTTCCACAAGCTTTGTGCTTTGTGCCACCATTGCCCTTGCATTTCTTGCAGGCGAACACCTTTGTAGATCAAAGAGTGTGTGGTTGGGTTGGTATATTCTTTTGTGTTTGGGTGAAATGTTCTGAAACTATCTGTCAGGTCCATTTTTTTTTTTTTATAATGGAAGTTAGCTCCACCATTTCTCTGTCTGAATGACATGCCTGTTGGTGAGACTTGGTTTCTGAAACTTCCCACTTTCAGTGTGTGAGGGTCAATATATGAATTAAACTATAGTAGTGTTTCTTTGGCAAGCCACTGTGTTTGCTGCACAGATGTTAAGAACTGCATTGTTCTCTTGCTGCATTTCCCCTTTGAGTATGTAGTGTCCTTCCATAACTCTTCTGTTTAGTTTGGGTTGGAAGTCTACTCAGTCAGAATTAAAATGGCTGCACAAGCTTGGTTCTTAGGTCCATTTGCTTCGAGTATCTTTTTTCATCCTTTTGCCCTTTACCTTTACCTGTCCTGAATGTTAAAGTGTGTTTCTTGGATGCAGCAAATAATTGGATTCTGTTTTCACATTCATTTTATTAATCTGTGCCTTTTTATTGAGAGTTGAGACCATTGATATTGAGAGATATCAATGAGCAGTATTTGTTGATTCTTGTTATTTGTTGTGGTGGTGGTTCTCTCTCTCTCTCTCTCTCTCTCTCTCTCTCTCTCTCTCTCTCTCTCTCTCTCTCTCTCTCTCCCTCTCTCTCTTTCTCTCTCTGTATTCCTCCTCTTTTGATTTGCTAGTCTGGGATCTCTGTTTTTTTCTTGGGTGTAGTTAACCTCCTTAGGTTGGGAGTTTCCTTCTACTGCCCTCTGAAGGGCTGGACTTGTAGATAGATATTGCTTAAGTTTGTTTTTTTTTATCATAGAATGTCTGTTTTTCCTTTGTTTATGGTGTTTGGAAGTTTTCCTGGATGTAGTAGTCTGGGCTGGCAGTTGTGGTCTCTTAGTGTCTGTTGAACATCTGTCCGGGCCCTCCTGGCTTTTAGAGCCTGTGTTGAGAAGTCAGGTGGGATTCTAATAGATCTGCTTGCATGTCTTTTCCCCTAGAAGCTTTTAATATTCTTTCTTTGTTGTGCATGTTTAGTGCTTTGACTATTACGAGCCAAGGAAACTTTCTTTGATTAGGTTAGGAAAATTTTCTTCTATGATTTTTCTTGTATAATGTATACAGAATACTCACACAGTTGTTACCAAAATAACCAAGTAGCATTAAAAAGTTAGGGCTCTGAGGCAGAACATGGCAGTGCCTATTTATAGTTCCAATCCTTGGGAGACTAAGGCAGAGGATGGCAAGTTTTAAGCTAGCCTGGGATACGTGTGAGAACCTGTCTCAAAAAAAAAACCAAAATTAACTCTGGCCAGGGAAGCAGGTAGGCTAACTGTAGCTCTCACCTCTCTCTTCTTTCGCTGTTAGTGATATTACATTGGCACCCAGGCACCTGGGACTGTGAACTTTGCAATTCTAGATGCAGAGGGAGAGGTGAAGATCTGCAGTTAGCTTCTCTGTTTTTATAAGCAAACTACAAAGTAATAACTGAAAACAAAAGGCAAGGATTCCTGTCATGGAGTGCACTCATTCTATTATCACTAAACTGTTTATCAATAGGTGCAATCTTAGGTATGGCAACTCCTTCTGAAAGCTCCATGAACCTTTTCTGTCCAGCCAAAATGGAGCACCTGGCATTTGTTTACATACATTGCTTCTGGCTAAATAAGTTGCCATATATTATTTCCATTTAAATTAATCATTTAGTCATTTACTGGCAAGTGAGCTGTTCACTAATGGGCGATTACCATAGCATATATATTTAATCAGCTGTTGCTTATCTGGCAACCACAACCGGGTGGATCCTAGCCACAAAGCAGAGAGAAAGCTGAACTGACCATGATATAGTGCAAGCAATATTGCTGTGTATATACGGTACCTGTACAGTGTATTTATGCCTGGAGAGTCTCTGAAATACTCTCATGTAAAATCCTTTTTATCGTATGTATCGGTTTGGTTCGGTTCTAGGATGTTTTAGTTTAGCAGGGGGCGGAAAATAGACAATCAGAGGGAAACAGAGAGCACACTTCATTAAGGTTGGTTTTAGTCACATTTGGGATTAAAAACATACAACTATGTTATAAGGCCTCGAACTGTTCATTTATTTAGGGTCTGTTATGCAGTGTCCACCTTGCCAATGTTCTCTAGTTTTTCCTGCCAATAGCTGAGGCAGATAGTATTATCGCCCTTTGAAAATAAGAAAACAAAAAACAAAGCAAACAAACAAAACAAACAGCTGGAAATGTAAGAACCCTTATCTCCCCAAATTGCTTTTGGTCATGGTGTATCCTCACAGCAATCATAACCCTAACTAGGTCACTAGATTTATTTGATTTAAATGTCCCCATTGTTTATGCCCCACTGAGTTGCTTTCATATGGACCCTCTCAGGCTAGGGTGGGGCAGCCCAGTGAATTGTAGAATGCCTACTTAGCATATGTGAACCCTGGGCTCCATCACAGCACTAATAGAAAAGAGGAACAAAATCTCATATGAATAATTTCATAATATATTGTCGCAGTTATTAAGAGCAATCCATTCCTTAGAGGAACTTAACAATAATGGTCTCCAGAGACCCTGGAATTTGTATCTGGTGTCTTTGCCTCTGAATGGAATGTAGTACTTTTGGCTGTTTAGGTTTGCATTTATATAAATAGTCTTCTCACTTTGCTTACCATCCTGCTGCTGGCCTTGTGCCTGTCCATGTCTGACTTATAATCACACATTTGTTCTTTAATGTTTGTGATGTGTGATCCTATGGAGGAAGGAGCAGTCAGAACACATCAAGACCAGAACCCTTTTCAAGACAGCTGTGGTAACTGCCACCAGTGTGACAGTCATTAAATAGACAGCTAGTTATGTAAAAGTCATTTCTTTGCCGAGCCATCACTGATACGGGGATCACATGTGATGAAGTTCTGGTGTTATCACAGTGTTCAGTTTTAATCCCTTAGAACTATTGATTTAATCTGTGCTGCATTTTTACCTGCAGCAGAAGATCCTGCATAATTCAGGGTCAACATGAAAGAGCGTCACAGTCATTTTCTAGCTTCCTGTCTGATTTAATAAAAAGATTGTAAGCACACCTTTGTTTCTTTCATAGGCGACTTATCAGAAATCACAAATGGTAGAAGTCAAACTTTGTCAAACATGAAAGAATAAATTTCAGGGAGGCAGGGAGGCATCAAAGCACAGGGGGGCTTTTGTTCTATTTCTCTCTTGAGGTAACTGGATTTAGGCTTTCTATTGAACTCTAGCTAAAATGAGTTAAAATAAAAAACCTAATTAGAATGGGTTTATGGAAGGAGTCAAATCAGTAAAGCATGCAGAAGTTGTAGTAAACTCCTAAGGAGATGGCTAGCATTTTTCAGGGTACCAGGTGTGGTCAACCTCTGGTCTGATCAATTAGCATCATCAATGTACTTAATTCTGGAGTGTTCACTCCAGAATACTCTGGCTCTCTGCCCCTGTCTAGACTTGCTTTGTAGTGAGCTCTAGCGCCTTAGTGACCTTTTTACAATTTTAACATAAAATGTAGACTAATGGCCCACTGACATCATCTGTCCTTCCTCTGGCATTACTGAAATAGAATGCATGTGCGCCTCAGAGATGTGCACTCAGGAGTCTCAGGAGCATGAGAAGCTGTGCACAGGCTTCCTACGGATGACAGCACCTCACAAACACATGACTGCTCTAAGCTTGGGGTGTCAGCACATTTGTTAGGGGAGAGGGAAGAGAGAAAAGTATTAACCTTAAGCAATGGAAAACTTAAAACATCCTTATCCTGCTACCCAAGCTGCCACATAAGCTGCCTTGGTGTGTTCGAGTTGCTTAGAGGTCCAGATTTTCCCTTAGACTCTAATGGAGAGTCTATCCCCAGGTGTGGAACTGAGGGGGGAGATGTGAGCCAATGTCTCCTAGAGCGGAGGTGCTTGGTCCGTGTGGGGCTGTGACAGAGGAGACTAAGCTGCTCCTACATGCTTTTCTCATTTGGATCTTTTAAAATCAATCACTCTCTGGTACTGGCGGTTCCTGTGCCATTGTAGCTGATACTGCTTTGAATGTTTGGCCAAGGAGAAACATTTTGTATTTGTTTGGGCTGGTGTTGGGGCAGATTTTTTTCCTGGGCCTAGTACTGACTAACCAGACAGAGCTGACACTTAAGCTCAAATAGGAACAAGGAGATATGTTCAAATTTCCACCATAACTTAGATGCCTCCAGAGGTACTGAGGGGTGTGAAGGACCTTTAGAACTGCAGACTCATCCCTGTGATCCCAGAGGTCCTGTGTGGAGTCTGCAGATCTTCTGCACATCCCTGGTGAGAGTCCAGCAGAGGGGCAGCATGGGTCTTCTGAAGTGAGAGGGCAGGGCAGGGGGTCTTCGGGGCTTGGGTAACGCTTTCATCTGGGCACTGGGGAGCAGGTTCTTAGAATGCAGCCTAGAGCTGTCGAGCACGGCATGCTGGTATACCAGTGCTGCTGCGTCACACTGTCACACATTGGGACATTTATGACAGAAATCTGGAGACCATGAGTCTACAATCAAGGTGTCAGGAGGGGTGGGTTCCACGGAAGTGTTTGAGAAGAGTTTGTTCTGCATCTTTCTTCTACTACTTTGGTGGCTATTGGAAATCTTTGTTGTTGTTTTTGTTTTGTTTTGTTTTGAGACAGAGACTTGCTGGTTTCCCTGGAACTTGCTTTATAGGCCAAGCTAGCCTCAAATGTGTAGATACCCGCCTGCCTCTGCCTCCTGAGTGTGTTAAAATTAAAGACATGCACAACCACACTAGGCTGGAATGGATTTATAAACACTTGCTAAAGAAAAGTATCATTAGACTATCTTATAATAGGAGTTCCCACTTAATGAATACTGTATGAATGCTCGTGATCTTGTGTGCTGTTTACAATCCTCTTGAGAAGGGATGGCTTCATCGAAAAGTTAAGAAATTGCCAGTGTTCCACCAAAAGTGTGAAAATGCAAACCCAGGCCCTCAGGGACTGGAGTTTCAGATGATTGTGAGCCACCATGTGGGTGTTGGAAACCAAACCCTTGTCCTCTGGAAGGGCTGCTAGTGCCCCTAATAGCTCACTCAGCTTAGCGTCTCCATGAATCTCTTAGTATCTATTGGTCTACTTGTTTTGAAACACTGTTAGGCCTGCAACTGACCTGTCTGCCAAGGAACCCTGTTACTTTTAGCACCCCAGGTAGGCATAAGAAACTCTCTTAGACAATCATCTCTTCCGACCTTTCCAAACAGCTTGACCAGAGCAGGCTCTTAGCCCCTTGCATTCTTATTTATGGTGCATTTGCTTAGCTGTGCTTAGCTTTATTGCTGAAGAAACTGAAGAGTGGATTAAAAACATGTTATAATCAACTCTTTAATAAATTAATGTTTACATGGAGAAAGATGTCAGTTGACTTGAAATGGTTATTTTTTCCCCTCATGGTCTAATTCAAGAGCTTTGGGTTGATTTAATGAGGCCCTGGAGTGGTTTCATGTAGGTTAGGTAGCTAGTCTCCTTATCCATGGGAGTAGAGGAAGTCCTTTGAATTCAGTACAGTACAATAAGCAGTTAGCCACAAATCTTACTTTATCCTTTATGCTAAGCCTAGAAGGCACTGCTCTCTGCTTTCTCTCCTGCTCATTTGCACACTTCCTCTCCTCTTTTTATATCACTGAACTATTGATAGACAGCAGTGGTCGCTTTGAATTTTATGTGAAGAGTGCTTTGTCATCTGGGGGGGGGGGGGTGCACCTTACTGGTAATGAATATGCCCTAAGTCCGTATTCCACCAGCTACGTTGTGATCCCAGACAACTCAACTCCCTTAAGCTTCTATTTTTTCCCACATGAAAATTGGACATGATAAAGATGAAAATACCTACTTATTGAATTATGGTGTACATCAATTAAGGAAGCTTTCTAGAGGGTCTCCACATGGATTCTCAGAGAGCTGCTTTTGTGATTGCTGCTATAATGGTTATTATTTTATTGTTGCACTGTTTTTTGTTCAAACTGCCTTTTAAATTCTGTTTTGTTTAAAATGCATCTAAGACAGATTTGAGTAAAAGATTTCTCATAATAAAATAGAAACCAGTGGTGGCTCCATGGGCCCAGTCAGTTAGCATGTGGTACTTGCATAGAAAGGAAGTGAGTAACTTCATCATAACAGGCTGAATATAATTATTTAGTTAATCACTAGGTTTTTAATAGGAGCTAGCAGCATTCCAGCACTGATCTTTCCACTTACACAATCGTATTAAATCACCATGGTACGGGAAGGTCTGTTGACAAAGGTCTAAGATCTCCCATATTCCATGTTGCAGTTGCTCCAGGTTTCCAGGTGAATTATTTGTATTACAGAATTATTCAACATGATGTTCATGTTTATTTAGCAAAAATTATTTTCTGCAAAATTATTAAAATCTTTCTTATTAATAATGTATCACAGGCGTATGTTTCTTTTGGGGACTAAGAAGCAAAATAGCCCAGCATCTTTTAGGCTGGCAGCCCACAGACAGAGTACTCTTCTTCTCTGTATTCACTGCTACTTGGCCACAGAAAGATCTGTGGTGTGGCCAGTTGAGGAGCAGCCAGTTGAGGAGCAGCCTTGGACAGCATCATTAAGCTGTGCCAGCCAGGGACTTCCCTCCTGGGAGAGGCTCTTATGGGCCGGGTGTTCACAGCCCTGTTATAATTGGCTTCTGCAAAGTAGAATGTAGATTCTGCTATCCCCACCCATCTGGCTGTGGGTTTTATACGTATGTAAATAATGGAACCTTACTTGTGGCTGTCCTTGGGACTTATGACTCAGAACTCAGATACCCATATGGTATACAGTGTCATGCAGCCAGGATTGGGGGTGGGGACATCATTGCCTCTGTGCCTGCCCATTATATCAGTCTACCTGCTACAAGTAAGAAAAATCTAAACAAACAAAACCAAAATGCAAACACGAAAACAAACCAAAATAAAATGTTGGCTCTGTGTGTTTGTCTTTGACAGGTTATCTGCATTTCAAAGCCAGACCTTTAATTGTGATGCCAACCCCCCTGGACGAGATTTTAGATTACAAATATCAAAACGGTAGGGCTGGAGAGACGCCCCAGTCGGTAAGAGCACTTGTTGCTCTTGCAGAGGAGCAGCAGTGTGGCTCCAACCACCTTGTAATTCCAAATCCACGAGATCCCACATTCTCTCTGGCTTCCTCAAGCAGCCGAGACACGAGGTGCACATACATATGTGTAGGCAAAACACTCATATACATAAAAAAAACCTAAAAATGTAAAAAAGAAGGCACCAAGAGAAACAAACTAATCTTCGATGTGCTGTGGTTAGTTATCACTGTTGTTTACTGATTTAGTTCTTGATTTTCCAGTTTTTTGTTTTTTCTTCACATTCAGCTACTAGCAATACCTTTCATTCTTTTTTTTGGATCTGCTAACATTAGCATGAATAACACAATAGCAGGAGTGTCTGCAATACTTCTTTCATCAGAATGTATGCACAGTTTCAGAGCCGAGGTGTTGTTTATAAACTCTCCAGTGTACAGCACCCACTCTGGAAAGAGGATACCTGTCAAAATAATGACCAAGTCCGATCGCAGTGGCATATAGTGACATTTCCAGATTGGTAGGCAGGCACAAGTTCTTCCTGGGTTTAAAAATTTCAGTACTTTGTTAGAGTTTTGCTTATTTGAGATAAACTCCATTTTCTTTCGCCATTTTCAAAGGTAACAATAAATGAATATACCATCGATTAATGACTTATCTAAGAATTAGATAAATTTTGAATATTTCAATTTGAAGGCATATTAAATTATTTTTGTTAAAAAAGTAACCTTAAAATTCTGAAAGGATGATAGACTTAAAAGTTAGTAAATTCCTTGTTGGAAGTATGAGCATGAGCACCTGAGTTTATCCACAGTACACGCAGAGAAAAGCTGGCTGTGGCCATGCATGCTTCTGGTCCCAAGATACTTAGTGAGCTTCAGGCCAGTGAGAGACCCTGTTCATAAGGCTAGAGATGCCTGGACAATGATACCTAAGGTTGGCCTTTGGCCTACACATTCCTCAGGTGCACACACACATACACATACGCCCACACACATACACATACGCACACACACCCCTTTACAAATATGTGCACGCATATACAGATGAATGTGTAAACAAAGATTGTAATTGTTATAGTTTAGAAGTGTAAGGATATACAGATTGTGTGTGTGTGTGTGTGTGTGTGTGTGTGTGTGTGTGCGCCCGCGCGTGCACACGGGCCAGAAACAAAATAAAAATGCTTAATAATCTTACCATATGGAGGTTTTACCCAGGTTAAAATTTAAGCAGCAAAGTGATTTTTTAAATTTACAGTTTATTACAGAAAATGTATTAGCATAAAAGTAAATTATCTGTTCGGAGTAACTTTGAAAGATTTGATGCTTCATAAATCTTCTAAATCATTTAAAAAAGAGCAAGAAACTTTTACCTGAAATTTCATTTAAAATTTTAAACAACCAAAATCAAACATAATTAAACAGTTTTTTCTTTACATTAATGACTTGGCAGTTTCTTATTTTAAATCATGTAATATAATTTTCTGCAGGATTCAGTTTGTATGGATCTCACCAAGGTTTCTGATGCATTTATATTATGCAGTGTAGTTGGGACCTGTTTTCTAGTGTTTAGAAAAGTAATGTCAACAATTTATAATATTCAAAACAACCAAAATGTTCTGTCAGAGTAGGAAGATAAATAATGCTTTACATAATGGAATTCTAAATAGGAATGAGATGGGCACGCCACAGCCACATAAGATTGACGTGGATCCATCTTACGAGATAATGTTGAATGAAAGAATCTTGATTGAAAATAATACATGTACTTTAGGGTTATATTGGTAAAGCAGAATACAGTTAGAAAAGGGGAGCAAGGCAGTGACTGGGAAAGGCATGTGATGCCCAAGGTGACCACTCTGTTTAGCAGTCAGGGTGATGGCCACAAAGGATATCAGTCACCAGTCATTTTTTGAACTTCATTTACATTTGTATATATTCTGTGTGCTGCATGTCGGTGGAAACTTAGTTATTACAGTCATTGTGAGTTAATACCTTGTCTCTTCTGCTTTACCACCTCATCGTCAGTTGTATCCTCTGGGAAACATGACATCCTTTACTGCCATTCCTTCATGGATTCCAAGAATGCATTAGGGATTTTCTTTTTCTTTTTAAAATTTTATTTAATTTTTTTTTTACACTCCAGATTTTATCCCCCTCCAGGTCCACCCTCCGACTATTCCCCATCCAATCCCTCCTCCCTACCCCCTGTCTCCACGAGGATGTCCCCATCCCCCCAACCCCCACCCTACCAGACCTCCCTATTCCCTGGGGCCTCCAGTCTCTTGAGGGTTAGATGTGTCTTCTCTGAGAGATCTCGGGGTTCAGGTTAATTGAGACTGCTGGTCCTCCTACAGGGTCGCCCTCCTCCTTAGCTTCTTCCAGCTTTTTCCTAATTCAACCACAGGGGTCAGCAGCTTCTGTCCATTGGTTGGGTGCAAATATCTGCATCTGACTCTTTCAGCTGCTTGTTAGGCCTTCCAGAGTGCAGTCATGATAGGCCCCTTTTTGATTGCTTTCTTCTCCCTCCCGAGTGGGATTAAGGCATCCTCACTTGGGCCCTTCAGCTTGTTAAAAAAGAACTTCTAGCATTTGTTTTGTCTCTGCTGTGATAACATTTCTAAGTCATTTAAATATTTCCTAGATGGCTGAGAAATTACATTAGCCCTTGTGTGTAGCCTGTGTGAGAGACAGGCTGGTATTGCTGTCTCCATTGTCTAGATAAGGAAAGTAGATGTGGGGAGGGTAAGTGTTTGGCTGAGCCTGGCCTTGGAATGCAGTTCACTGGACATTCTTCTGTGCAGTCTGATTACAGAACATGGCTGCACTCCTGAGTATAGGGTTTCAAAGAAACCTTGGATTCTCAGAGGAAAATAGAAGATTCCATGTGCTCCAATAGACACAGACTGCCAGATACTTTTTTTTTTTTAAATTAAGGTTACATGTATATTTAATAACTCTGGTCAAGCATAGCTAGGGTAAGGGCATCACTCACTGATTCAGCAGACATTTCTAAGCAGCAGGTGTTGTGCCAGCCTCTGGGAGACTAGCTGCCACTAGGATAGAACAGGGTGATTGAAGAGATGGTGGTTTGCACAGAACTCAGTAGGCATGAAAAGTGTCTGGGATCAGATTCACAGGGAAGGGGCCTCAGCATGGTGTTACCTGAATCTATTCTGAAATACACATGCTCATGTTTGTCCATGTCAAGCTGCATCGGCCAGATTGTCTACATTTTCTCTTTATAATCTCGCTCTCTCTAGTTTAGGAAAACCTAAGAGAGCTTTTAGCGAAGTCAAAAGCAGATAGAAGTCCAGAGATGGCAAAAGGATGCTCCCTGGATAGACTAGGGTGCTCCCCGGATAGATTGCTTTTGTGATTCCCACCGTGCCCTGATCATGGTAACCTACTTATTAGAATATTTGTGCTCATTAGGATATTTGTGGGGCTAATTTTGAATGATGGTTCTGTTAATTGAGATTTCTTCATTCTGATACTGTATGCCTTCTTGGTTCAAGAAACTAAAGTTCTGAGCTGTTAGATCCCAAGTGTCTTCCATCTTTGTTTTAGAAACATTTTAACATCATCAAATCATGCATATCAAAATCCAATTACAAATAAACTCATTTGAGCCATATATCTTTCAACTGTGTCTTTGAAAAACTGAATTATGCTGTAGATTTCATTTATAGATGTTTACATGAACTTTTAAGTTCCAAGGAAGCAAAATCCCATGTACAATACTAATATGAACACAGGCAACCTTCTGAGGCTCTTTCTGTTCTCAGATGCCTACAGCATTGTACTGTTTTCATTACACAGTCATTTGTTTGTAAACAGAGGTCAAGATTAATCAAATTTCGACAGAGATTCAGTTACAACAGTGAAACATGACAACATCAGAACCTTATGCAAAACAGTGTTTAACATTTACTGATCAATGTGACATGACAACTCTAATGATATTTGGAACAATCTAATCATAGAATGGAAAAAATTCACTTACATATGGTTAAGAAATAAAGAAGGAGCCAGGCATGGTGGAGCCCTCAGGAAGCAGAGGTAGGCGGACCTCTGAGTTTGAGGTTAACCTCTCCTACAGAGTGAGTTCCAGGACATCCAGGACACACAGAGAAACCCTGCCTCAAAAACCCACCACCACCACCACCACCACCACCACCACCACCACCACCACCACCACCACCACCACCACCACCAAAACAAACAAAAAGAAGAAATAAATAAAGAAGTATCTTTTTAATAAAGTGAATAATCAGGGGCTGGAGAGATGGCTCAGCAATTAAGAGCACTGACTGTTCTTCCAGAGGTCCTGAGTTCAAGTCCCAGCAACCACATGGTGGCTCACAACCATTTATAAGGAGATATGATGCCCTCTTCTGGCAGGTAGGTATACATGCAGATAGAGCACTCATATTTAAAAGAAGTGAATAATTTTTATAGTTGATATGATAGACTAATAGCTACTCACATCTGGCGGGTTTAAAAATGACTGCAATTTTAAGTCACAAACAACTGCTGATGGGATCTTACTCCTTGATTTCTGACGTCATTTACTAAAGGGTTGTTGTTCTTACGTTGTTTTGTTGAGATTAGAGTAAATGGACTTACAGTTTTTTGGATGGACTTCTTCAGGAGACTGTTGATTGCCTTACAGTTGTATGCAAAATGTGGTAACTCGTAGCACTTTTTTACAGGTAGGTGGTTCCCTCTCTTATTAGGCACTTTAAAAAGCTAAGAACTGCTGACTAAGCTGATATGATCAGCATGCATTAGGTTAAAATGGCAATAAATAGTTGCCAAATACAACTGGCCTGAAAATGTATCCATGTTCATAGTAACAAAGGAGAGCTGAAAATGTAACCATGTTCATAGTAACTGGCGAGATTCTATTTTGGGGAATACAATGAAATAGTATCTATATTGTTGAAACATTTACAGAGTACTTTATTGGTAGAGATGCAAAACTTTTATTTCCCTCTGCACGATGTTGCTTTGCAAAAGACTAAAACACTAGTTCTTTATTATCAGCACTGTGTACAAAACAGAAGTTTGAACTTTCTCCTTATTTTTCTCTGGTTCTCACACTTGGCTTGCCCCACATCACAGTGTAGGAAGTAAAGCAGGGATGGCTTGGTAGCAGCAAACATTCGACTTATCAACAAGAACCAGCTTTCAGGCCTTTGAATGGGGTATTTCAGTTTCGGAGAACAATTTGCAGATAAGTATGTTTTGCTTTTTGGTGAAGCAAAGACAGCGTTGATTAAGGCCAACAGCCAATCTTTTGGAATATGAATGGATTTTAAATGGATTTCCATTTTCCAGTGGGCACCAATAAGATATATCTCTATGTTGGAAGCACTCCAAACAGTATTTGTGATCCTGAATGTGTGACAGTGTGTATATGCAAACATCATTAAAAGTATTGCAGGAAAATACTGTCTCTCTAAGTGAAGCGCCACACCATTTTTAACAAATCTTGCATGTCTAGACTTTCACAGTGATCTCCAAGATTGTTCATTCCTGAGTCGGAGGAGGGAAACAAGGGAATATTTGACTCTTTCCTTTCTCTGTAGTTCTCCTGAGATCTCAAATTGGCAGTCAGCTGACTGACTCCTGCCCACAGACATGTTTTATTTGGCCCATGCAGTGCTTTTAAGGTTTTTGTGCCAACATTTTAATAGGAAGATTTCACATATGAAACTGCATTTCTGGCTTGTTGAAAAATGGGAAGATACAGGGACAGTTGGCTGAAGTTGAGGGGCAGCTGTACTAGACATTTATACGGCCACAGAGAAAGTGTGACCTCACGACTAGCCGAAACTATTAGTGATTTCTGGAAGCTTCTGAGCTTGAGACTGTTATATAAAGCTGTCTTTGAGATTACCCCAGTCTTATAAATCTAATAAATAAATAAATAGATTTGTATACTAACTATCCTGATTCAGAGAGTCTTATATTTATTTTACATAGACATAAAGCTATCAGATATGATAATTATTGAGTTCAAAGAATTTTGAATTCCTAGTCTGAGTCTGGCATTGGAAGGCAGTGTAAGGAAAGCATAGATGCTTAAGTGTTTGTCTTAACAAGCACTCGATTTGTACTGTTGACCCCCCACCCCCAGAACTTGTCTGAATCTGTCTTTTTGTGATGTTGTCACTAAGTGGTGTTTGCTCAGTCTAAAATTTGATGTTGACGTAGTTTTTTTTTTTAATGAGAAAAATGGTGGATTTGTTTGAAAGGCTTTGATACATGCAGACTCCTGGAACACTGTGATTTATTTATGTTTTGAGGCATAGTCTCCCAACTCCTGAGGAACATTTAAAAAGTTTTGGATTGTCTGACTCCATTCATGAGTTTGAAAATTGATAATCATTCAGTGTTCAATAATTTTGAGTGTCATGAGGGCTGTGAAATCCAGACTGCTTTGCTCTTCAGTTTTTCCAACCATTGCTGGTGAAGGTGGGGAGGTCTCTCTTTGCTAAAACTTGTGCAGTCATGCATTACATAAATTATGATTCTGTCCACAACAGACGGCCCGGACAGCAGTAACCCTATCAGATCATAGCAGACCTGAGGAGTTATGTGTGCCTTTCCTATATGTACATGTTTAGGGGTATGACTGTCCTCGCTCAGGATTTTGCACATGACCAGCTGTGCAGGTGCTGGAGGCTGAGACTGTACTGAATAGGCCGGTGTGGGGTGGGTCTGAGTCCACCGTGTGATGTCTGCACTCAGTGAAACTGCTAATAGCACATTTCTCCGAACAAACCCCTATTGTTCAGCAGCTCATAACTGCAACCAGCCTGTCGGAGGCTTAGCCATTGTGCTGCTACCTAAGGTCTGCGTAAAGCATTTTTAATCCCTGTAAATCCCACAGTTTAATTAAGACACAGGCGCTGAAACATGGTGTTTAGTAATCAATGTGGAGGTAATTAGTATTTAGCTGTTTGAAAGGAAAAAAAATTTCCCAGTATTCTAACTTGGAGCAATTATATTGCTTTCAAAACAGTTTTGTTTTCACACACTGCTAGACTAGCAGAGAGAGAATGCGTAAAGGCTCGGGGGATTTGGGTGTGGGAATGGATGAATGTTTTATAACGAGGCGAAGAACTGTTGTCCAACTGTAGGAATTAAAGTTCTACAAAATTATGAATGTCCGAGTCCGAAACATTTTTTCTATCACCAATCATTTTTGGCAATGCTTATTTATGAACAGAGAAATGATCCTAATGATTGTGAAATTAGGTTATCTTGGAGTTTTTTCCTTTCTCCCCTTTCTCCTTAGAAGCAGCCAGGGAACCTTCAGTCAACCACACACATTGATAAGGAAATATGCTTGCAGGCTCTAAGTGCACATATGGTTTCTATGCTTTTCAACCAGATCAGAGGAGACATCTTGTTTTTTTTTTTTTTTTTTTTTTTATGTGAAAAATAAAGAGATACCTCAGGAGAGTTTTATTTTTATTACTGTTTTCATTTTAAAGTAATTTTATCGCTCCACTTGCCTCAGATGCACTGCTCTACAGTAGGAAGCATAAAGGAAAATTTAATTCCTTTTAGTCTCTAAGGGGAAAGAAAATCTCTGCAGAACTAGAAATGAGGCTAGACTTGGCTGAGTTTGTTATTGGTAACATTTAGGATCCAGGATGAAACACACTCGTGCATAGAAGAAAAAGAACAGATTGGTTATAGGATACAGTGTGTTTTGAAGAAATGAAGTTGTCTGAAAAGCCATGCAATTGTTCCACTGTGGGAAAACCTCTCTCGGTGATGGAGGCAACTGAACAGCACGTTCCAGCGGCATTGTTAAAATGTCCAAACCTGCAAATAACCGAAACATCCATTTTCATCAGAAACGGGCAAATGGAGTGCAGTGTACTTACAACAAAGGGTAAGCTATGGTGACCTAAAGTGGTTTACATGTGTGCTATACACAGACTATCAAGTGTAACATAATATTTCACCACATCCCATTTACACAGGGGTCCCAATGGGCCAAATACCGTATGGCATTAGAAATCAGAGTGGTTAGCTTTATGGAGAGGGTGTCAGTGATTGGGGATGGGATTCTGGATGCTGCAGTGTTCCATATCTTTCTCTGGATGACAGCTATCCTCACTATTAAATTCATGATTTACCCCCATCATCATGCATCTGGATGGTTTAGTCTCAGAGTCATCCTTGTGTTCCCTTTGGAGCATTGCCCACATCGTGCTAGGAATGACTTTCTCAAAAGATAAGTGAGCTTGTATCATTCTCCTGTCTGAGGACCTCCAGAAATTCCTGCTGCAAAACACTCACTTTCTTATTTCAACCTGTGAAACTTTACAGAAATTGGTCTCTCTTGTTGTTTAGCCCTTGTCCCAACCACGGTGGTCACTTCTCTGTGTTTGGATGTTTCAAGCTTGTTCTTTAGGACTTTGCTTTAGAATATTCCTCATATTTGGCCTGATAACCCCTTCTGCATTAGTCCGGACCCTCTAGTGAAACAGAGTATTGACTGATATTACGGAGCTTATGACTGGGCTAACATGGAAGTCAAGAGCAGGAAGTCCCACAGTTTGCCATCGAAAGTGGGAGAAGCAGAGAACTGGTGATATGTTTGTTTCTGACTCTGAAAATGCCTGAATCAGGGATGTCTGTCCAAATGCAGGAGAAGACAAAATGGCTTGGCTAAAATGCTAAGGCAGAAACAGAGAACTGATTTCTCCTTTCCTTTGCTGTGTCCCATACAGGCTTTATATAGACTGGAGGGTTCCCTGTGTTGGGGAAAGCCATCTTTACTCAGTCTATTGATTTCAAGTTCCATCTTCTGTGGAAACACTCTCAGAGATGCACCCAGAAATAATGCTTCACCTGGGTCCCCACGGCTCAGTCAAGTTGACATATGAATGAGCGGTCACAAGTCCTCACTAGTCAGTCATGTTTGATTCAGCATTTGATATGTACCTCCACCCTGTTCAAATAGCTGGACAGAAAATGTGGCCCTATGCTTAATTGACATGGTGTCAGGAACGGAGTCCATGTAATACTGTTTGTGGAAAATGCACTGGCTAACACCTCTTTGGATGACAATTTTTTCAGTATCTATTGAAACTAAGAAACTATAGCTCAGTGAGTGTGAGGGACGGTAACCACAGTAGGGGTTCAGAACTTGCTTCGAGAATGGGGTCTCAGAGGATGAAGCCACAGTGTGATCTGCAGGTCAGATGCTATGTGCCCCTCACCCCATACTCAAGTCCTGCACTGCAGAAATGATAGTGTACCTTTTAATCCTCTCCATTTTAGAGGTTAAGCTTTTACCTGGAGTGTCCATTTTCTTTGAAAGATTATGAGAATTTTTTTCTAATTGAAAACAGTGTGGGTGTACTAAAAAGGTGGGGCCTTCTGACATACCGTCTGGCACTCAGGGGGAGCAAACTCAGTGCATTTGATTTTTGGGGTAACGTGGTGCATTGTAGTGGAGGACCCCTCAGTCCCTCACAGTGCTCACTGAGTAACTGTGCTACTGGGTTTGGCTTGAGGCAGTAGGTGATGGATCAAGGACAATTCTTCCTGCAATCCTGGTGGGAAAGCGCTGCTGCCGGTATCTTACTGTGTATATTCTCTTTTATTTGTAAGTGTCTTTCACAGACATTTTCTAAGTAGTTTGACATATCCGTGAGTCTTGGGACTAAGTTTGTAAAGTGTTAAGTATTTCAAACAGGATTAAGTATAAAAGTACTGAATGTTTTCCCTTGTAAACCAAACTCCTGAGTTCTCAGTTCTTCACTTGAAAGGGAGAAATTTTGGGGTTCTTTCTAGAAATATTTTATTGAGCACATACCACTGAGATTTTGAGGTGTGATATCTATCTGTCTGTCTGTCTGTCTACCTATGTCTATGTGTCTATCTATCTATCCGTCTATTTTTCATATAGAAGTGAGTCTACTCCAGTACCTTCTTGCTCTTTTGTTTTCCTTCTACTGCAACCTGTTGTTTTACTGTGTGCAGCACTACAAATCGGATCACTTCTGATGAACATTTGGGCTGTTTTCAGGAGCAACATGATTAACAATTCTTAACCAATTTTTTTCCTTGCCCAAACAAATGACAAATAAATCCTTAGAAGTGAAATTGCTCTGTAGAAAGCTCTGTTTTTAGTTATGCTAAATACTATAAAATCTCCAGTTTTGCTTATGAGGGCTAAGTGCAGCATTAATCCATGAATATAAACTACAGGTTTAGAAGATTGTTTGGTCACATGATCATTTAGCAAAGAGATAGAAGTGGGTTCTCCCATAGCGCCTATGAACTCCCCAGCCACCAGCTTTTGACCAGGTTTGCAGTACTGGTCCTGTGTCCTACCCTGTGAAGCTGGCCTTGGATTCAAGCAGAAAGTGGTTGGTTACCTTCTACCACCATAACAGTTATACCACTATTACCCCATTGTACACAGCTTGCCAGGTGTATTAGTCAGGGTTCTCTAGAGTCATAGAACTTATATGTAGTCTCTATATAGTAAGGGAATTTGTTAATGACTTACAGTCTGTAGTCAAACTCCCCAACAATGGTCAGCAGTAGCTGTGAATGAAAACCTGAGGATTTAGCAGTTGCTTAGTCCCACAAGGCTCGCAGGCGAAGAAGATTGAATCTTTCTCTTTCCAATGACCTTATGTAGATCTCCAGCAGCAGGTGTGGCCCAGATCAGAGGTGTGTGTACCACCACACCTGAAACTTGTGTCTTCCAGACTCAAGATCTAGATCACAGGTGAGCCTTCTAATTCTGGATTGTAATTCACTCCAGATATAGTCGAGTTGACAATCAGAAATAGCCATTACCAGGTCAGTCATTATAGCTTGAAGACTGTAAGTGACTTGTCAGCCAGCAGCCTGCACAGCTTCTCTGGCACAGTGAAAGTCAGGTAGCAGAGAGGAAGTTTCCAACTCAGTTCCAGCTAAATGTGTGCTGTCTTCAGCAATAGGCCTTTACCTTCAAGTTCTGCTGGGTAATCAAGAATAATGGCAACATCCTGCTTAGTTTTGGGGGCTTCTAGAACCTTCCTGATCAATACATTCTAGAGAGGTCTTCCACATCCGACACTGGGACTTTGTTTAGTAACCCATGGCTTCTAGGAGGAACATTCTCTGTATACAATACCTCTGTTCAAACCCATTTAAAAATTATATTTGTGAATAGCCTTACAAAATAGATTTCCGATAGCCAACGAGCACCAGGAGAAAGCTACCCTCCCAGGAGCTTGGAAAAGCTGTGAGTGGGGTTAAGGGGAGCAAGACCGCTCACCGAGACCCACCCCGATCTGGCGGGATACAGGTCCTGAGAACTCAGGGGCAGGAAACCTCTGAACCTTCTGGTTGCCATCTGTGGGTGGAGACCTCTGCCTGGGCCACCAGGAGTCTATAGCCAATGAGCGCCAGGAGAAAGCTACCCTCCCAGGAGCATGGAAAAGCCGTGAGTGGGGTTAAGGGGAGCAACACTGCTCACCGAGACCCGCCCGGATCCAGCGGGATATAGGGCCTGAGGAGAACTCCAGGGCAGGAAACCTCTGAACCTTCCGGTTCCATCTGTGGGTGTAGACCTCTGCCTGGGCCACCAGGGGTCTGTGCCTGGGGACCTCATCCTGGGCTCCAGGGCTCCAGAAGAGAGCGGGTATCCCAGGAGTGCTGACACACTTCTGAGCACAGGCAAAACCACCACTTCTGTTCAAACTCACTGGATCAAGAGGGACCCTTGCAGAGTCATCAGGATATAGGAGCCAAGGGATAGCTGGGGACAAGATCCTTCTGATTTCTGTCTGCACCCCAGAGCTGACCCTGTGCCACAGTTCTCCAAACCCAAACACCTCTCAGAGAGAGCTGGTCTTCAAGGAGTATTGACACAGAGGCCTGCAGGAGGGGCAAGCCACAACCAGACAGAGTAAGATCAGCTAACATCAGAGTCAACAAGATGGCAAAAGGCAAGGGTAAGAACATAAGGAACAGAAACCAAGGGTACTTGGCATCATCAGAACCCAGCTCTCCCACTACAGCAAGCCCTGGATACCCCAACACACCAGAAAAGCAAGACTCAG
>CM052709.1:47983949-48003454 GCA_028551405.1 Uromys caudimaculatus
TCCACTATGTTCATAGCAGCCATATTTATAATAGCCAGAAGCTGGAAACAACCCAGATGTCCCTCATCAGATGAATGGATACAGAAAATGTGGTACATTTACACAATGGAGTACTACTCAGCTATTAAAAACAATGATATAATGAAATTTGCAGGCAAATGGATGGAACTTGAAAATATCATCCTGAGCAAGGTAACTCAGTCACAAAAGAATGAACATGGTATGTACTCACTGATAAGTAGATATTAGTCCAAAAGCTCAGAATACCGAAGTTTCAGTTTACAGTAACTGCTGGACTGAGAGTGAGGTCCCAGATGGAGGAGTTGGAGAAGGGTCTGAAGGAATTGAGGGAGTCTGCAGCCCCATGGAGGGAGTAACATTGTCAACTGGCCTGATCCCCCCAGTCCTCATAGAGGCTGGATCACCAACCAAAGAATACACTTGGAGGGACCCATGGTTCGGACCACATATGTGGCAGAGGAGGGCCTTTTTGGCCATCAGGGGGAGGAAGGGCCCCAGTAAAGGGGAATATCAAGGTGGGAATATGGGAGTGGGTGGGTGGGTGGGTGGGAGGTGGAATTCCCTCATAGAGGTGGGGGAGGGGGAAGGGATAGGTGGTTTCTAAAGAGGAGACCTAGAAAGGGGGAAACATTGGAAATGTAAATAAAGTATCAAAAAAAAAAATAGATTTCCATGTGACTTTTAAAGACATTCTTGGTGTTGGGGTCCCTCCCCATCTCCTGACCACCTTCTTATTACCTTCTTCACTTACACTTTGCCTGCCCCATTATTCTTTTCCCACCGTCATGTAATCCATGTTCTGCGATCCTCCTCCCTCAGTGCCTTTCTCAACCACCCCATCCCACAGTCCCTTTCATACCTTGCTGGTCTCTAGGAGCACTCCAGCTTGAACACACTACTCTAGGATCTACAAGTGAGAAAGGACATACAGCATTTTTCATTCTGTGCCTGGGTTACCTTACTGAGTATAATATTTTCTAGTTCTGTCCTTTCAAAAAGATTTTATAATTTATTTCACTTTTATTTATAGCTGAATATAATTCTATTGTGTATATATACTGCATGTTCACTACTCATTAATTGGGCAATAGGCATCTAGGCTGATTTCTTTTTTGGGTTATTGTGAATAGTGTTGCAACGAGCATGGATTTTGGATGTGGAGGTGTCTGTGTAGTACAATGAACAGTCTTTTGGGTGGATGTCCAAGAATGGTATGATTGGGTCCTATGGCAGTTCTATTTCTAGGTTTTTGAGAAACAACCATATTGATTCCACACTGAATCCCACTAGCCAATTTACCATCCCACCAGCAATAAATAAAATCTCCCCGCTGCCCATATTCTTGCCAGTATTCCACAATTTCCTACATTGTGATAATCAAACAGTGAGGGAAAAGCAGCTATTCCTACCCTCAATGTTTTCATTGACAGAGATTGAGTGTTTCCAAATTATTTTGTTTATTGTTTTGTTTGTTTGGAAACTTTGGTTAGGTTTTTTTTTTCCTTTTCAGTTGTGTGGCTCTTTTCCCTTTTTAATTTTGAAGGACTTATCAGATATTAAGTAATGAAAGGTAGACTTTTTCTGTCATATGTATTCAACCCCCACCCCAAGTTGTTTAGCACATTTATGAGCAGCCATCTTCATTAAATGAGGTGAACTTGCCTTTGTTGTAAATGTTAAGGATTTGTAAGCTTGAATTGCCATGGAGAGAGTCAAAGACTCAGAGGAAGAGAGCAGGAGGTGAGTTGTGGGTCTGGTGATTTCTAGCTTCCCATTTGAAACTGAGGGAATTTTAGCTTCCTCAGCTGTTGAGTGGGAATAATTATAATGCTTCCTCATAGAGTTGTGAGAAATTAGTGACATCATGCACATACTACTGTACATGATACTAAGCAAAGTGTTAGTTTTCATTTTTGATTTGGCAATAGCCAGCTGGCGCACACTGTAATATGATATTTTAAGAAACTGGAATGTCTACTTTCAGTTACAAAGACAAAGCAAATTATCATTATATACTAGATGCTTTTCTGCCTGTAGCATATCTCATGATTTTTACCAATTCTGTACTTAGGAAAGCCAAGTATCTGGGGAGATTTGTGAGACAGTGAAAGGGGGTAGATTTATAAGAAGGGACAGTCCTGATGCTGTAACTAAAATTTCATGTTAAAATGACGTTAATATCTTCTTCCCATTTTCAAAATTTCAGAGAAAATTTTGTTAAAATGTGGTTTGAAAAAATTTGCATTTTCATTAGATTACAAAAATAAGATCTTTTCAGATTTGTAGCTGTGTGTAGAGGGATTGTAAAAAGCTGGAGCTTTGAGAAGTTTTGTTCAGGAAAGAACCTAGGCATCCTCCAGATCTGTGTCTGCTTTGTAGATGAGGAAGCAGAGAACTTCCAGAAGCTAGTCATGTAGCTACAGCAGAACCAAAGGCAAGAATGGCTTCCCCTTCTAGAGTGGGTGTGTAGATTGCATTTCTGTGTTTAGGGCTTATGACAAGAACAATATTCCAAATAAATGTGTGTGAGCTCCATATTTCTTAAGCCTAGGGGTCAATAAGGTACATGTACATTTGTTATCTTAGAGAGATGATTGTGGGTCAGACTAAACTAAAAATCACCACAGACCCCATGCTTTAAGAACTCCTAAGCTTCAGTTCACACTGAGTTTTTCTACAATGTCTTTTGAGTCTCCCACCTCATGTTTACTTCGTTTTCCTGTAGATCAGAATTTGAGGAGAACCCAAGTTGAAAGAATGTTAAAGTTATTAAGCTGTGACAAAGCTTTTTTCCTGTCAGTATTATTCAAGCATAGGATATGCTAAAACATTCAAACTAGAGCCAAACTATTATAAAATTCTAGTAGGGCCTTAAAATTGTTTCTACTTTTTCCTTACAAATCTTAATTTTTAGTTGAATGTCAACATCAATCAAATGTCAGATTAATTGACATTTCCTTCCTATTGTTGAAGGCATGAATTAAATTTTAATTTAGTTATATTTCTTTAAAACACTTTGTGTAAAATATTAATTAAAACAGAATGTGTTGTAAGTTTTCCTAGGAGAATATAGGGTGAGAAGCCCCCGCCACCCCCAAGCCCTCATAGCAATAAAGATGTTCTACTTTGGGGAGAGTAACTGGGGGTCACTGATATCACCTCTCACGTCCAATGTTGCAGTCATGTGGAATAGAGTAAGACACAGTATTTAACAGATTAGTCTTGGCCAGTGGATGTTGTGGAAAGTGGCATACAGGGAGAAGCGACATAGGTTGGAGGCTGATTTTGACAACTGAAAACACGGGCAACAGGTAGCTTCTTGCTACTTGTCCTGTTCTGTTTCTACCGAGGGCCACAGTTTTTATTAGAAATGTGTCATAAGATATCAAAGGATGGTTAATTACTTTTCAGAATCCCAGACAGTAGAAGAAACAGAGTTGGTTGCTAAGACTCCCATTTCCTACTTTCTCCTTCTGTCTCTTAGCAACATATTCAGCCTTTCCAACCCTTGGGAATATTGACCTTGGGATAGAATAACTGAAAGTTGTTACTTACAATAAAACATTACTTCTATAAGCATTTAATGTGGGAAAGTTTAAAATGTAAAAATGCTATACACACTTGTTCTGAAAGAGCCAGATAATATATATCCAGAAGAGAATAAATGCTGTTCATAATCTTACTGCTCTGAAGTACCCATATTCATGTTTGGGTGTGTATTCTTCAAGATCATTTTATGCTTACATTTACAATGTGCTGTATGTTTCCAAATCAATATATGCTGTCGTTTTCAATGAAGCATCAATTTTTACTGGCTGTGATGTGGTTAATCTAAGTAGTTTCTGAACAATGGGGTCTTAGGTTGTTTCTGGTGTAGATAATGCTAGACCAGTAAATGATGAGCACATAGCATACTCTGTGGAGTGCATGATTGATGCTGTGTGTGAGGAAGGACACATAGCATAAATTTGCAGGTATAGGAGGGAAATAGGCACAGGAATGTCTCATTGTCACACTTGTGTGGGAAAAGCTGTATTTGGGCCATTGTTGGCCCTAAGGGTGGGGTGGCCCATTCATTATGCTTGGACACACAGTGGGAACCTTAACCACAGATGAGAGAACTAATATGGAGGTTTGTTTCCCAAGAATCAACTTAAGACCTAGTCAGGATCACATCCTTGAAATTCTATCCCCTAAAGAGCATGACTCAGAAGGTCAAGGGTGGGCCACACTAGGTCCTGCCTCAGGTGGCCTGGCCACAGTTTGAGAAACAAGCTTAATGTCCATGACAGAGACAGAGAAGAGAGGTGAGAGGGGAATGCTGTCAGATGTGAGCACCTTTCCTATTGACCGAGGGCTTGAGGTCTCATTGGATGAGTGATGACAGGCTCTTGGAGGCCTTGGGTGCCAGCATCAGAACTGTATTTTAGGTAAGCTAACCAGACAGGCAGGTGATGAGAGAAATGTGTTCCAAGCTTCTTGTACAGAGATAATTTTCCTCTCTTGGGTTGCTTATGTAGCCCTGGCTAACCTGTATCTCACTCTGTAGACCTCTAACTCTCAGAGATCCACCTGCCTCTGCCTCCCAAGTGCTGGGATTAAAGGCATGTGCCACCATCACCTGGCTTGGTTTGCTGTTTATTTTCAGCAATTTCTGAGAAGTAAGAGCCAGCTAGTCAGGACTCAGTGCCTCTCAACCTTGAAAGTACTTATGAATCACATATAATCTCATTAAAAAGTAGATTCCAATTTGCCAGGTGAGGCCTAGAGCCCCAGAGTCTACATTTCTAGTAAGCTCCCCGGCAGTGTTCATGCTCTTGATCTGTACAGTGTACCAGCATAGATGTGTTAGTACAGGATGTTCCTCCAAATGAGGATTTCTACTTTACTCTTTACATAGGAGTGTGCCTGTAACCTTAAGTAATATCGCTGTGCAATCTGCTATCGTATTAGGTTTTAGTTGATCCCAACCTCTGGGCAAGTATCTTCCTGTTTATTTACCTTTTACTGTGTGAAAGGTTCAATACACATTCAGTAAATATATAATTTTGAAACAGTTTCCTAGTGAAATCAATACTTTTTCAAAGGGCTGGAAAATTCTATTGAGGAGGGTGTTGGTTTCACCTCTGTTTGTAGGATAAAATGCCCCAACAAACGTTGGAGAGAAAAGGTTTCTTTTAGCTCACAGTGTAGGTTGCAGTCAGTCATATCCGGGAAGCCAAAGAAGCAGGAACTTAAAGTATTGTCTCTTCACGAACAGGCATGCTTCCCACACGCTTACGTTCTCTACCTTTACACAGTCCAGGACCCACACCCAGAGAGCGGTGTTTTCTACAGTGGAGACTAGGTCTTTACATATCAATTACTGTAATCAAGACAGCTCCCTACAGACACTCCTGTAGGCCTACTTGAACTAGAAAATCCTTCACGGAAACTCTCCTCCCCATGATTCTAGATCGTGGCCAGTTGATGAGTTAAGCTATCAGTTGCAAGTAGGAGGAGCTTTTGCAGAAATACGTGGTTTACATGGGTTAACTCTATTGAGTTCCACAGCAACTATTGTGCATTGCATGTTATTGTTTTTCTGTAGTCGTGTTTCTTGGTGAATTACCATTAGAGTATCCACGACTTCATAGTATACTCTTTCACTATCCTCACTACACACATCCTCTTTTACATAGGGTTGAACCCCATCAGGTTCAAAAAAGACTCTGTGTGTTGATCAGGGAGGCATAATAGGACTTTTATTTGAAATGTCTCACATAGCCTCATGGTTGTGTGTGCATGTGTGTGGTATATGTGTATTTTTGTGTGGCAGTGTGCACACATGTGCAGGTATACATGCATATGTGTTGAGAGAGAATGTAATATTAGTGTCTGTGTGCACATATCTATGCAGGTCTGTATGCATACACATATGTATGTGTGTGTGTGAGAGGGAGTGTGTTATATGTGTGGTTATGTGTATCATTTGTGTGGCTATGTACACACATGTGTGCAAGTATTCATACACATGTGTATGCTTGTGTGTGTGTTCATGTACATATGGAGGCCAGAGATCAATGTCTGGTGTCTTTCCTCAAATGCTCTCCATCTTTAGTTTTTGAAATATTATATTTCACAAATCTGAAACTGATTGATTCCTTTAGGCTGGCATTTGTTAGTGTCAGTTTGGCTGGTGGAGGACCCAGGCCTGTTGTGATTTAGCCATTTGCACTCTGGGACTTTCCTCCTCATGTAGGTCCCTGGAGAGTTGCAAAATGGCTGTTTCTGCTCTGGGAGAAAGTGCCCCAAGGTAGATGGTGAGTTCCCACTTACCCAGAAGTCCTACTGGTTGGTTTCAGTTTGCGTTACACTGGAGTGTTGGTACATACCCTCTCCTCAGTCCCTTGTCCTCATCCTTCTTTCTGTTCTTATGGAAAAATAAAAAGAGAAAAAAAAGAAAAGGCAGAGAAAATGAACACTGAACTTTGTTTCGTTATTCTTATGTAGAGTTATGCAAAGTGGTTAGCAGTGTTGTGTGAGCTAGCTTTCCGTGTCTGCTGTAGGTACTCAGAAATTCCATATTACAAACGGCTTTGGATAGACCATTGCCGGGATGTTGCTATATGTTACTGATGTCATATGAGTTTTGTGGTTGCTTCTGTTGAGTGCTAGGTAGCTCCATACTGATCACCCACCATAGCTACGACCGAAAGGAAGGTCTCATTTTACTAATTTTGAGGTGGAAACATTGGCGTGTTGGACTGTCATTGCTTAGTGGTTCTTTGCTATCATATTTATTTCATGAAATTTGTGTGACAGGTATGCATCTATCTACTTTCTTCTCCTTTGTAAATATGTTTTATGCATGGTTATAGGACAGCCAAGATAGGAGTTAAAATATGGCTGCTTGTAAGAATGATTGTGTTGGGCCAGTAAGCCTGGGGTTATGTGTCAGGGGCTGCTTTAAGCTTTAAGTGGCAGTGTGTGTGTGTGTGTGTGTGTGTGTGTGTGTGTGTGTGTGTGTGTGTTCTGGCTTCCAGGTGAGCAGAGCAGGAAGCACTGGAGCCTTGTCATCTTTGGGATCTCCTTCCTGTGGTGCAGCTTCCTCCTTCTCTAATGGGCTTGGCTTAGGACAGGCGTTCCTTGCTCACCCTACAACTTCCTGGATTGTTGAACTTGGACGCTCTTTATCTATTCCTTTGATAAAAAGCTTTAGTTTTTGTTTCTTACAGAAAGGGGAAGTAATTTAAAAGTTTTGGCCCAGTGGACTTCCCTTCTGATTAAGTTTGCTGCAGTTTTGTCTAATGAAAGAAAAGCAAGTATTAGTTAAACAACATCAAGATCACTTGGGAGAAAGGATTCTCCCTGCCTGGAGAGGAGTGCCCCTCTGAGGGGAACAGACTACTGCCTCTCCAGTCCTCCTTTCCTTTCTGTCCCTCCCAGTACGCGGACTGGAGCAAAGGATGTGGAAAGGTCTGTCTAGGGTCATTTTAAAGAGAAAATACTGATTTGGTGGTATGAATTGAAGAGAAAACTTGGGTACATAAGACATCAGCCATTTTTTTTTTCTTTTCACAATTTATTTTTCCTATGCATTTAACCACATTTCCACATGTAGAAAATCATATTATCATTACTAAATCCAGCAGATTTCCAGCTGTGTGTAAGAGAATTAAATGCCACTCTCTTTGGTTTGCTACTTCCAGTGATAACATGAGGATATTTTACATGTACTTTAAACATTTTTCTTTTTTTGCACAAATTTGGTAAACAACCAAGAGGCCCTTCAAGTAATGAGTTGAATCTGACCATATAAGGGTCATTTGTGTTTAATAGAAACAAATGTGGAATTTTGCTGTTTTGTGTCATAGAGAGATTGTGAGAACTAGGATTAGAGTGTGAAATATGGGTCTGGAGTCAGAAGCCTGGGAAAAGCATGGCAGATCAGGGAGGAGCCAAGGCTTGAGCACATCGGGGAGGAGCCAGGGCTTGAGCACATCGGAGAGGAGCCAGGGCACAGCAATTTAAGGTGAATTGGAGCTATGTCCTGCAGTTCCTAATGATTTGGCAGTTTTGTCAGATATCATGACAATTTATTTTGAATTTTGAATTATGTGTACATGTGTGTGCTTGTGTGCAGATATGTGTATCTGAATGCAGATGCCCACAAAGGCCAGAAGAGAGTGTCAGACACCCAGAAGCTGTACCCACAGGCAGTTGTGAGCTGTCTCGTGTGGGTACTGACACCTAGACTTGACTCCTGTGTAGGAGCAGTCCAGATCCTTTACTGTTGGATCAGCCCTCTTGCTCTCAAGACATTTTAAAAAACACTGTCCTAATTTAAGATTGCATTTCAATTTTAGGGGACTAGAGATGCCTTGGTAGTTAAGATTAGTTATTATCCTTTGTATTCTAGGCTGAAATAGGCTTTGAATGGCAAGCTGAGATTGGCACTAGAATTTTGAAGAGCAGAGGAAAACATGTTTCTTAACAAAATTAGGCTGTCTGCTTATTGCAGAATTCATTGAACTGAAATACATTATAAACAAATTCTGATTAATGAAGGAGATACCACTTTACTCATTGTCTGAACTATAAGATATCAATACAGGTGATCATATCTGTTCCACATACATACATACACACACACACACACACACACACACACACACACACACATATCCTAAAAGTATATGTAGCATATATGTTAAATATTGTTGTATATTGTGTTAATACATACACACATTTAGGCTAACATTCTGAATAAATTCAAATGAAAAATATACATTAAAATTTCTTAAATAGCTTTACATAAAAAATGAATTTGTATTTATTGATTGTGTGTGTGTGTGTGAGTGAGTGTACGTATGCATGTGCTCATGTGCTACAGTGTGCATGTGGATGTCAGAGGACTCCCACAGGAGAATTAATTTCCTCCTTCTTACTTTGTGTGGTTCTGGGTTGGAACGCAGGTCGCCAGGCTTGTGTAGCATGCAGCTTTTCCTGTCGAGCCATCACCAGACTCAAGTAGGTTCTTTCTTTTTTAAAAAACAAAACCTTTCATTATAGAATATGTCAGATAAAGCATCAATCAGTAGAGCTGTGCAGATGAAAAGTGAAGGGGACCACAGAGCAAACCTCATGTCTCTGTCCCTCAGATTAATAATTCATGACTCATGGCTTATTTGCCCAATTTGCTCCTCTTTTCACTGCCTGCTTTCCAAACTGTATGATGCTAAGCCAAATCATTTTATGTCATCCATAAATTTTTTAGTATGTGGCTCTGAAAGGGAAAAGACCCAATGGTCAACAGCTTTAAATGTTTTTTAAAATAACATGTGTAAAATATGAGTGTAGCACTTAATATCAGGCACAATGAACTGCAAATCCTCAAAGTTTGTACGCGTCTGTCTGTGTTCTGGCTCACTTTCTAAAAAACATCACTTTTGCTGCTTCAAGTTGGGTGGATTTTGTTTACATGCAATTCAGTTAAAATGTTAAAGCAGCTCGATGTTTGGTTTTTTCCCCTTGGTGACTTGTTTTCCAGATGGAAAGTTTTGTGTTCACGGAGTAGTTGATCTTTGTTTTACATGGAAATATTATCTCTATCCACATGACCTCTGGTGGCTTTTCAGCTGTGCTTTTCTGTCTTGAAACCACGTCTTGTATTGTAGAATAGAAGGGGAAGAAAAAAAAAAAAAAAACAGCATAAGACTCATGCACTCAAGATTTGAGGTTTAGAGCAGACCTGCTGTTCTCATTAAACTATAGATTACATTTAGTGGTTTTTGATTCAGCTAGAGCATGCAGTGGACATTTTTATGGTACTTTGAGGGACTACGTTGTGATTCTTCCCTATGTTTTTTGTTGTTGTTGGCTCTGTACTATGTAACACTCACTTGTGCTGGGATAGAAGATCTGACCAGACAGATTTTTAGATTGGTGTGTAAGACACACATCCTAATGAATCTTTAGAAGAATGGATAGAGTCATCAGAAATTGTTTAGGTTTGGAATGTGGTTTCTGTGTCAAACTGCCAGGGTTCATATACTGGCTTCACCAGCGATGAGCCCCATTGTCTTATACACATTAAGAGCAACTAACTTTTATGTTTTGGGGTATAGATTAAGCTAAGATAAAAATAAGCAGAATTATCATTAGTTTTACCTTAAATGCACTAGGATATTTGTTAGTGAATTTTTTTATGCTGTCAATGCTACAACTTAATGGTTATTAGCTTCTGGATGTAAGCGAATGTAATTAAAAGATTATAAGTATCAAACAGCAAACTTGTTATTCTGAGCTATGGAAGCTATTAAATATTTTGTGTAACGTTCATGTACGTCAGAACGTGGTTCAGTGAGTTGTGGCACCACGTGTCTAGAGCTGCCTTCAGAAGCATGCCACACGAACCCATGCTAAGTTTTGACGTTCCCAAAGTGACTCTAGTTTCCCTTAAACCCCACTGGGAGTAGGAGTGATTGAGCATTTTTAGGAAGCTCTTAAATGTGTCTGTACTTTTCAGGCTGGGACACGTGTTACAGTAATAACAGGCTCACCATCTCTGTGTAGAGCAGCCAGGCATTGTTAGGGTCCATGAATCGCTGAAAGATGATTCCCCAGACTCAAATACTTTGCAAAAGCATAGAACGTCTATTCCTGCATTCTGGGGCCCAATTCCATCTGGATGGAGGGACCCCAACTGAGTTCACAGATTCAGTTTTAAAGCTAAAACAGAGGAACCTGAGGGAGGGGTAGGTGACTTATATCTTGATTGGTAGGTTTTATCTCTGGGGTTCTGGGTGATAATATGATTCAGAATAACTATTCTTGTTTCATGCCAAGGAGGGGTAGCTCGTGACCTCTTGGCTGCAAGCTTGGCTAATTGTCCTTTTACAAGCTGGGGAGGGGTCCCTTTTAAAAAAGCCTGCAGTTGTTTCAGTAACCGACTTGCCCAGTTCTGGGAAGTAGAAACTCAGGCCTGGTCTCCTGAAATGTTAGTTTGCAGTCTGTCATAGAGTCAGCCTGTCTCAGACTGATTCACTCTTTTTAACATTGCAGTAGAAAGCTTTTGTCCCTCGGAGAGGGACAGCTCATTTGTAATATTCTGCCAGTTTGTGCCTTTGAGGACTAGGCTGTTCTGGTTCTTGCTAGCGCATGGGGGTTGATGTTCTGGTCAAACCACACCTGTGGTTAGGTTGGGTTTCAGGGCTTGGCTGGCTCTGTGAGCTCCTAGGCTATTCGAATCTTTCTGAGCCTTGCCCATGAGATAGGTTACTGGGCCCAAGGACAGTGGGACACAGAGAACCAAGGAAGCCAGTCCTGGGATGGATACTAGAGAGACACCTGCCTGCCTCACACAGTTGCCAGACCGCATTCTGGGGCCCTGGGAACTTACAGCCTGTCATTCTCTAAGTGTACTGTGTTTTATTTTTATCAGGTTGGCATTTCACATCCCAGAGATGCTTAATGTGTCATTTGCAGAATTTGAAACATCAGATTACTCAGTCTCTTCTAGTCCATTTATAAAATGTACAGCAAGTCCTGTCTTGGCACTGCTTCCAAGCGAACACTCAAATTTTGCCCTCTCCTGTTTGTGAAGCGCCTTTCAACCCTCATTTGGTGCTCCGTTCCTCCATTTCCTATCCGTGAGAGAGCATTTTCTGTAGTACTTACACTTCCTTAAATATGAGATTGTATGTATTTCCTTGTTTCTTCACATGAACACCAAGTTCAAGCATGAGTTATTTATATGAACTAGTCATAATCATTGCTATCAGTCTTATTTTATTCTGCTGTAGCATCAAAGCAGTATTGATGCCCTCCTATAAGAACTCATGGAACTGAATACACTTTTATCTTTTTAATCACCATGCCAACATATCACTTCTCTTATTAAAATAACTTCTTCCTATTATTATTACTAGACAGGGTCTCACTGAGTAGCCCTCACAGAGGGCTTTCTGTCTCTACCTCCTAAGTGCTGAGATTAAAACTTAGGTACTACTTTCTAGATACTGACATAGTTTTAAATCAAACTGAGATTTTTTACTCTAGAAAGCTTATGTTTAGTGGAGAAAAAAGCTAGCACCTAGGCATTAGTGGCCCTAGAGCCAGGTGTGACGTGTGAATGTGAGGCGTGCATGTAGTTGTGTAGATGCATGTAGGTATCCTTTCATTCACCTAGAAGGATGGTGCCCAGGAACAGGGGCAGGGCTTTGCAGGAAGTACGCTGTTACTTCGTAAGGCCATTTTCTTATTCTGGGATGCTTTAGGTCTAGGAGCACATTCTGTCCATCTGGAATTCTCTGAATACATGCAGGTACTCAGCAGTAATTAATTCAAGGAGGCTGTCAAGGGAACAGTATAGTTTTGATTATTTTGTGTTTCCTGTGGTAATTTCTGTTGGGGAAATAATTAAAAATAGATTGTGAGCCTTAATTAAGTGAAATCTTTTGCTGATGTGATCTGAGGGGCTATAGAGTTTTCTAAGTATTCACTGCAACACCATAGCTACTCAGTCTTCTGCCCCAGGGAAACAGTTGCAAAAATTCTTTCTAGGAGGAATGTTCTAGATTCTTGTGAGATTTTTCTCTTATCCTTTGGCTTTCATCCTACTGCCTGAAATAGTATCACAATACCTGCTGGTTTGAGTTTCATATCTTGCTCCACAATATTTTTGTTTTATTTGGAGCTCTTACTGTGTGGCCTGGGTAGTCTTCAAACTCAAGATCTTCCTGTCTCAGCCTTTTGAGTGTTGGATGTACAAGAGTGTGCCACCATGCACATGTTTACAGCTTGTTTTCTCAACTAAATTGCAAGTTTGATCTAAGCACTTAGAATGGCGAGTAATATATAGAGATCAATAAATATTGACTAAACAAATCAGTTAATTAACCAATGTACAAAATATCAATAGAAGAATGATGCACAATGTACAAAAATATCAACATTCTTACAGAAGAATGTTCTAGATAATAGCAAGAAGGAAAGATTAAATATGACCTTTAGGTAGAATAGAAAATGAACAAGAGAAAGTAGAGAAATAATGATTGACATTCAGTCAGATGAGCTAGGAGGAAATACAATAAATCTCAGTTGGGAAAATGAAGATTAAAAACAAGGAAAAAGAAACATGGCAGACCAGTTATTGTTATCCATTTGAGTATATTGGAGGGCAGGAGATGCCGTGGCTTTTAGCAGTGTGTGAAGGAGAATTTCTGAGACATGGGATCATCACCTAACTTACTATTGGCACAAATTCTCAGAGAAGCTGCACACTACCAACTGCATTTAGCTTTATTTTGGTTCTTATCACAACCTCTTACTCTCCTGTACTCTTATCCCTACGCTTTTAATTTTTTGTTCAATTAATTCTTATTATTTACAGAGTGAAAGAGTTGTCATATATAATGTATTTTTTTCGGAAGTAAAATTTTTATTTCTGACAAGAAATACATTTTTGGTCACAGTATTTGATAAATTTGTAAGAGAAATTTAAAGCAGAGATCTTGTTACTTCTCTCAAAATTTCTCTATCTTTTATTTCTCCAGAGACTGTAAGCATTTTAAGTCCACATTACCAAGCTCTCTTATTCAATGTGGAAATTTGTATAAGTTTCTAAACTAGAGAAATAGAAAACGTACATTGGAAAGTTGTATTTTGGGGGCACTGAGTCTGTGGTCAGCTGACAACAGTAACGAAGACATGTGTTCTCAGCCATTTTCATGACAGGCACCACATGCAATGCAAGTTAGCTTTACCAATAGCAATCTAGAGTTGATCTCTAGAGACTTTGAATCAATTTTGTTGTTGTTATTAGTCTGGGTTGAGTCCTTGTTATGTGTAAGACCTCAGAAAATCTGCAAAGTTGAGAAAGAAATGAGTGCTTTGATATGGAGTAGATCTGTAATAAATGAATAACACAAAAGCTGAGGAGATGCACGAGATAAAGGGGCTCATAGGAGAGAGTCGGAGAGGCACGTGGTGGTGAGCAGCATTCTGCTGATCTTAGATCTGATGAGATCCAGGGCCAGTGTGAGCCAGAAGCAAGGAGGTCACGTTTAGTTGACAGCAACATTGCAGATGAGGCCAAGGCAAGGAGGTCACATTCAGCAATGTTGTAGATGAGGCAGAGGGAGTGAAGCCCAGGTAGAAAACTCACTGTAGGAAGGAAGGGCAAGTGTGAGGTAGGGAGTCACAAGCCATGTGAGGTGGAGAGGCAGAGTAGACCCTGTCACAGCCTCTGGCTCACTAGAGAATGGGTAAGGTCATCTGCTGGGAAGGAGGCAGATGAGAGTTACCTTAGGTCACTTATTTCCAGAATTTTACTTTCGAGGCTGTATTGAAAGATTTAATGCCTCTGCAATGTGACACTTTGGTACTAGAACTAGAACCCAGATCCTCTAACTTTTACTTCAAGTGTTCCTCTTCAGCAAAAGTTATAATTCCCCAAAGACCTATATACCGAAAATAACTCTCTAAGTAGGGAACTGATCTATGCACATGATAATACAGGCTATAAAAGAAATCAGATAACTCCTCTAAACATCTGTTTTTAGAGGAAAAAGGTTTATTGCTTTCATCTGACTCCCCACCCCAATAAATCAACAGCAGAAACACCGGATATCAAACAAGGACAAAGTCCTGGCTGCATTTCAAGAGATACTGGGCACAGAGACTCACCCTCTCCATGGTATTCACCACCACCATTTTTGTGGGATTGATACCCAGATAACCTGGTACCAGGAAAAAGAAGGGAATTCTGAGTCTGACAGTTTTGTGGCAGTCTTGTTATAGACTGTTTATAGGTAGATTCAGTCAGTTCCTGGCTTTGATTAATTTGGTAGATTTTGAACAATGGAAGTTAGACATTCAAAAAAGTGTTAGGTATTCCAAGCCAGTGCATCACTAAAGAATCGGGTGGTAGCTTCAGCAATGGTTGGAGGTTACACAGCTTGGAGGTTACACTAGCAGGCTGGTGGGTGGCAGATGCCAATCTTCAGTGTGAGCAGCTTTGGATCATTTATGAGACGGTCACAGGATGACATCATGTGACAAGAGCATGGGAGAGAACAGACTGAGAAACAAATCTGGGTAGAGAATAGATCCTGTTCTTTATCTCCGCCAGAAGTTTCCCGTGCAAGAGAATGAACTTTCTGAAAATGTCATGGCTTTCCTTTGCACTCAGTTGATTGCGAGGAGACTGAAATTCTCCTGGAGAATTCACTAACCCTTGGGTTGGTGAATGTGGGAGTTTCGGGGTGAATGAACTCCTATAGCTCCACATGAGTTCATCTATAGAAAGGGGATGTTGCAGGCTCCTGAGGTTTCTCAGTCAGAATGTCAGTTATGAGATGTAGTTTCAGAGGTAAACCTTAACATCCAGGTCAGGAGATGGATAGTTCTGTCTTGTGTTATTGCTGACCTGAATTTCTAAAGGGGGCTGTACCTTGTACAAAATACATGTCAAAAGGATGTTGATATGGTTTATGAGATTGTACAGGCTGTGTAACAGGTAACTGAATTAAAAACATGGAGAATACCCAAAAGGAATTACCAAATGCTAACATTTTAATACTACCACTTCCCTTTTTAATATTAGTTGCTTTGAGGAGAAACTATAAAAGTTTGTTGCACTAGGCTTAAGACTTTTCTCAAAACACTGGATTAGTGATAATCATGACTTAAACAGGATCTTGGTTACAATTTTAACATCAGATACCGCTGGAGCCATAAAACAACATCAATCACAGACCAATAAGCTTACCTATGTTCCAGAAAGCCTTAGTTAGGGGACTAGAAAGATGGCTCAGCTGTTAAGAGCACATACTGTTTTTGCAGGGACTGAAGTTCAGTTTTTAGCACCCATAGAGAGGCTCACAACTGTAACTCCAGTTCCAGAGGATCTGTCACCCTCTTCTGACCTCTGTGGACACCAAACATGCATGTGGTATACTTAAATAAGTGGATGCAAAATGCTCGTCTATATAAAATAAAAATAAATAAGTCTTAAAACAAACAAACAAGCAAACAAAGGAAGACCTTAGTTAGAAAAGCAGTGAGTATTGGGTGGGGGCGGGGGTGCATGCCTTTAATTCCACCCACTGGGAGGCTGAGACCAGAAGATCACTGTAAATTGGAGGCCAATCCCCCTTGGCTACAGAGTGAATGTGAAGTCAGCTTGGTCTACACAGACTCTGTCTCAACCTCCCCACCCCCAACTAACCAATGAATGAACCAACCAAACAACGAGTATGCCACAGTTAGCTGATCCCAGAGAAGAATCTGACTACAGGCTGCGCAATGGTAGTTCAGAGCGGAAATGCTGATATCATCTTTTCTAGCTCATTTAAAAATCTTGGGTCTGGGAGCTGGTTCAATGGCTAAGAGTGCTTGCTATGTATGCACCCACATGCAACAGCAGACCTGTACACATGCTCACACACACCAGCACTCCTTGTATGATCTAAAAAGGGCATTAATTATTAAACAACTGGGAAAGAATGTCCACTAAATTAGAGGAGGGAATAAGGGATAACAAGACAGTGACTGAGAAGCAGAGCACAGCTGTCCCCTGTAGCTGTGCTGTGGCGCTAGCAGACCCTTCTCCTTCTCCAGCTCTGTGGTGTTCTGTATCTGAACACTTTTTCACTCTGTTTTTCCTTGACAGCTTCATCCCATATCCTTGTTAGAATACTAGAGAAAGATGGGTAGATTTTGCTTAGAGACAGCTGCAGATCTCCTTTTGGCTAGAAGCACAGTTTTCCAGAGTCCAAGCAGAGCACCCATGCTCTGGGCTTTAACTGACTTCTTGGCCTGGTCTTGGGCATCTTATGTCATCATAGAGAATGTGAAAGGCAAGAATAGAGTTTAGCGGGTTTCCAGTCCCACCCCCTTCTTGAGAAAATTGTTGTCAAGCAGAGCCTCTTCCTGGAATGAAAGCTCTATTGTTCTGACAGTAATTTTATTGTGACACATGCCAGCCCCACAGCCTTCCTCAGTTACATTAATTGAAGGAATTTTTTTTAAGATTTATTTTTTATCTATGCATATGTTATGTCTGGGTGAATATATGCCCAATGTGTGTGGGTGTCTGTGGAGGCCATGCAGGGCACCAGATTTCCTGGACCTGGAGTTAACGGGAGCTGTGAGCTACCCGAGGATGCTGGCACTTGAACTCAGGCCCTCTAGAAGAGCAGGAATCACTTTCTCAAACTACTGAGCCATCTCTCCAGCCCAGAGAAACACCTTTATTTAAATAAATTATTTTTTTTCATATTATAATGTAATTACATTATTTCTCCCCCCTCCTTAACTGACAAATAGATCATGAAAATGTGATACACGTACACTATAGAATACTAAAGAAAAATGAATTGCCCAGAAAAATGAAATTTGAACTTTATAGGTAATAGATGGAACTAGAAACGATCTTGTTAAGGGGAGACATGCCCCATGTTCCCTCTCATCTGAGGCTCCTAGCACCCGATCTTTGGATATGAATGTATAAGTTGGAGCACCTGCAGAATCCAGAAGAATAAAAATGGGACAGGGAGGAGGGAGGAGGGAGGAGGGAGGAGCAATAGTGGGAACCAGCAGAGCACATGTGATTTGAAGGGGAAACGGGGAAATGGAGGGAGAGGCTCTGGTTAGGGATGGAAGTCCGGGATGAATGCAGAAGGAGGAGGGTAAAATGACAGTGAGGGTGTCAGAAAAAGTCATGAGGAATCTGTGGTGGACAGTTTCATGTCAACTTGTCACAAGCTACAGTCATCTGAGAGGAGGGAACCTCAGTTGAGAAAATGCCTCCTTAAGATGGGCTGTGGGCAAGCCTGTAAGACATCCTCTTAATTAGTTACTGATGTGGGAGGGCTCAGACCATTATGAGTGGTGCCTCCCCTGGACTGGGGTCCTGGGTTCTTTAAGAAAGCAGGCTGATTAAGCCATGAAGAACAAGCCAGTAAGCAGCGTCACTCCATGGCCTCTGCATCGGCTCCTGCCTCCTGGTTCCTATTCTATTTGAATTCTTTCTGTTCTGACTTCCTTCAATATAAACAGTGGTATGGAAGTGTAAGTCAGATAAACCCTTTCCTCCCTAAGTTGCTTTTGGTTATGGTATTTCATCACAGCAATAGTAACTGTAATGAAGACAGAATCATAGTATTAACTATGAACCCAAAAATACCTGTAATACATGTAAGTCATTGTAAACATGTGCATAGATAGTTTAAGTGATAGTTTGCACCTGGGCTGATAATCCCTCACGATGCCCACCAAGAGTCCCAGACCCTCTAACAGAAACCACAACACCAGGCTTAGGCAGCCCTCTTTTGAGTTCTTGATCAGGTTCTCCAAGAGACTTCCAGGCAGTATAGGTTATTGCTAGTGACCTGGTTGACCCCCAGAGGTAGAAGATAAGTCCCTATTGCTGAAGGCACCACACACATTAGATATGAGGGCTTCTAAAGAAAAAAAGCTTAGTTATGGCATATACAAGAAAGGTCACTTATATTTAGTTGGTGATAAAAAGTAATTAGCTCTAATATTTGTATTAGATATGTAAATGTTAGCTATTAGGATGGGCACATTTCCTTGCTTTCTTGGTACACCAAACATTTTAGCACGTGGATTTTCAGAGCACAGCTGTGGGAACTCTTAGAAAGGATTTTGCCCTGTGTTTACCTGGAAGTTCCATTCATTTCACTTATATATCTTCATTTGATTGTCACTAAAGACAGAAACAGTTTGACTGTACATGATTTACTGTGGGTTTTCCTGTAGGGGCAGCAAAACCTTTGAGCTGCTTCTTCTACCATATGTATACCTGGTTCCCTAGTGGGGAAATTGGATGGTGGAGTGTAAACCCTGACCATGGTGTCTGATGAAAAGAACTGGAGTTTTACTGGAGGTTGGCACTGTCTTCTGACATCTCTCAGAGACATCTCAGAGTGTTTTCCAGGTTGTTACCGCACTGTAGCTTTTCTGGTCCATCACTTCATAGTTCGGTTAATTCACCTTAGTGCCTCCCTTTCTTGCCGCCCACCTTTCAGTGGCTCAAGTTTGGCTGCACATTGGAATCATCTGAGAGTGGTAAAAATACACGGATGATAGAGGAGCCACAGAGATTTGTATTTAGTTGGTCCCGAGTACTGCGTTGGTGGACCAAAATCGTAGTATTTTAATCTTTCTTCAGATAATTCTAATAATAATTCTAATAATTCTACATGAGAGCCATTGCTTTACAAAAGGGTCATATTTTAACCCGGTACCCGATGGGAGGGATATTGGACAATAAATGGGACTTGAAGAGTGATCACATTTGGAGCAGGAATATGGCAGTGAATTAGTTAAAGTGCTTTGGCTCAAAAGTTCTTGGTGGGTGGGTTGTGGGCACTCCACTAGCCCGACAGCTCTCTGGATTAGAGAATGAAACGCGCATGCGCACACACCCACACCCACACCCCCAACACCCCCACAGACCCACACACACCAGCTAA
>CM052709.1:48003554-48116783 GCA_028551405.1 Uromys caudimaculatus
CTCTCGCCTCCCTCCCCCAATCTAAAAGTCTGCCCCATCTCCTTGCCCAGCCATTGGCTGTCTGGCAATTTTTTATTATCAATCGAAGGCAGCTGGGGGCAGGGACCCTCAGGTCTGGACGCGTGGCTTTTGGGAGCTGAAATAAGACAAAGCATTAGAACCAATTCCCAACACAGGAAAAGAGCAGAGGATGCTGCTCAGCTTCGGGACTTGTGTAGATGGTTAAAGGTGCCCTCCACTGAAATAGCCAAAGTAGACAATATGTTCAGGAGAGAAAATTAGACATGAGAATTTGAGCAACACAGGATATCTACTTAGAGATTTTAATTAGTAAATGTTAGGAATGACTAAATATGGGATAGGGATTTATTCCTCTACTGCTTAAAGTATGGATGAATCCCCACTGGGTGGTCAACAGTTATTACTTAAGTATTCTTTACCATGGAGAATGGATGACCATTCTAGCTTTGCATGCTAGGGAAGTTTAATTCCTTACAGGAAATGAAATCTGCTCATAACCTCTGTCTGATGACCCTTTCTCTGTACTAGGTGCTGTTTTTAAGTCGACTGCTTCTCCCATCTGGTGACCTTCAAGCCCCAGGAGAAAGTGACTCCCAAGTGTTATCTTCCTTAGCCTCCAGGCCCAAGTCTTTGTTTAATACACTTGCAATGGCTATACTTCCTGGCACATCTCCCTACAGATCTTCTGGAAGTAAATGCTAATTTAATTCCCTGAGCTGGATTAATTAAGAGAATAAGTATTTCTTGACCATGTCTTCATTTAGTGACACTAGATACCTGAGATTAGGACAGAAAAGATTACTGTTCATTTGCCATGTAGAAAAGGCATTTTTCTATGAAATGCTTTTAAAAATTTATATCCCACTTAAAAATACTAGATTTTAAAACAGAAAGTTGATGTAAAAGTGTGTTGCATTTTAGTGAATAAGACATCCTTGTAATTATTTTAAGAAAATTATCTCAATGTGGGCAAATATAACTGCTTTGTTTGAAATGAAGATACTGGTCATTTAAGACCATAAAATTATAGAAGTAAAATTATAGAAGATTCCAACAACCAATGGCCAAAGCCTCAGCCAACAGGAAACGTCTGTCAATCCTCGAATAGAAGATTATTTCATTTTGAGGTGCTGGGCATCCAGCTAGGTCTTGTTCTTGCTGGGCAGGTGCTCTACCAAGAGGCCACCCCCACCCCTTGTTACTTTTTTAAGGAAATGGAAATGTCGTGTATTTCTATTCCCAGCTTCTATTCCAGAAGGTATGCACACATTTGCATAACTGGTCTCTCTCTCTCTCTTCCTCTCAGAAACTGTTTTGAACTCAGAATGTGTTGTTTAGATCATGATTCATACGTCAGAGAACTGAAGAGTCTTGCTTTAGGTACTTGGCAGCACCAAGGAGTGTTTCCATATATAGAGGCAGAAACCTTTGTTGCCCATTCTGGTTTTTTTTTCCCTTCCAGAAACAGCAGCCGGGGCACTGAAACTCTATGCTGGAGGAAGTGAGGCTCGATGTGTGCCCTGTGTCCTGAGCACCCCTCAGTAATGCTCACACATCCATCTGTGGGTGACAGTTATTCATCTCTTCCGGCCCACTTCCTGCTCATGGTCCCAGGAACCCCCAGAGCAGCCTCTGTAGAGATGAATCAAGGCAGTGCTTAATTTCCTGAGTCATAGCCAGAGGCTCCCCAGCTACTCTGAGAATGGGATCTGTTTACCTCAGAGTTCCCTCTCTGGGAGGGTATTTGGAATTTTGGATGGTGGCCTGGAATTTTGGAGAGTGGAGTTCTCTTGGGAAAAGTTGTGCTGGTAGCAGTCAGTTTATGCTGTTTGCCCTTTGCTAAGGGTCATGTGATGTTGTAATTGTTCTTTGGGAAAAGGAGAAGTCCAGTTGATGTCAGTTCTGGCCTTATACTTAAGACTGGTATTGTCACCTTCAGCCATTAGTGTCCAGAAGTAAGCTCTTCATACTTGCTTTCTTCCTCTTTAATTACTGTCCTTGTCTTTAGCTCATTTTCAAGTCAGGATGAGGCAGGCCTGTGCTTGACTCCTGGTGTTCTTTGGGATGTGGCATTTTGTCTCATGGGTTTTGTTCCTTTGGATTTGTTTTTGCCACCTGTAAAATGGGGTTAGTGATGTTTATTGCACAGGGTTTTAGATGAGGATTAAATGGATTAGGTGATGTAATATACACAAAGGGTTTAGCAGATCTCTTCAGGAAGGCAAGTGCTTTGGATCACAACACCTTGGGCTTCATGTTGCTCAATTCTGGGTTCTATCCTGGTTCCGACTGCAGCTTCAGATGCCCCGCATTTGTATCAAGGAATCCTCGCCTTTGTCCTCTGTAGCCTCCTCAGAGACTATTTTAAGTTTGAAGTCAACCATCTCTTCAAAAAATGTCAAGGGCTTTCCCAGTCACTCCTTCCATCCCACCACTTCTCAGAGAGTTTGTTCCTTTGACTACAAGGTCAATGTTGTTTGCAGCCTCTGACTTTTTACTTTTCTCACTGGCTCTAAGTAGACAGTTGTTTGAAGCCAATTCTTCACCCTGCTCATCTGGGTTCCCACAGTTCTGCATGTTGAACTAAGTTACTTTATTCCCAGAAACCTGGAAAAATTATTATTATTTTTTGCTTCTAATTCCCTTAAACTTGAATTCCAGGTTAATCCAGGATTATTTTTAAAAGAATCACTTATTTTTACATGCGTGAGCATTAGCCTGCTTGGATATTTGTAAATCACATTCGTGCCTGATACCTGAGGAGAACAGAAGAGAACATCTGATACCCTGGAACTGGAGTTACAGATGCTTGTGAGATAGCGTGTTCTCTTCAGACAAGGTTTCTCTCTGAACCTGGAACTAGGTTGGCAGCCAGCAGTTCCCAGTGATACTCCTGTCTCTGCCCAGCCCCCTCCTGTAATGCTGGAGTCACAGGCATAAACAAGCATGTGAACTCAGGTCCTTGTGAGTTTGTAGTGAGTGCTGTCAGCTGCTGAATCATCTCCCCTATGGTGAGGATTTAATTTTTTTTTCTTTTTGAGACAGAGTCTTACGTATTTCATACCAGCTTCAATTCCCAATTTTCTTTCCTGTACTCCTGAAGGCTAGGATTACAGGCATGCCTGATTTATCAGTGCTAGAGAAGAAAACTAGGAGTTCATGAATGGTGGATGAGCACTCAAACAACTGAGCTGTATCCCCAGTGGGTTTTAATCATCTTTTAATACTCGCTTAGCAGTTTATAAAAGGGAGATATTTGACAGGATATTCCTATCCAAATTCAGGATTTCTTCATTTATTAAAAAATAAGCACATGTTTTAGAAATGATAAAGGCTTATTATAAATTAGCACTGTGTGATATATTCTCTTTGCCTTTGGAAGATCATCTACTGATCCCAGGTATCATAATTACTGCGTAGGCAGGATATGGGAGCTCCTAACTCTGAAGGATTCATGTTTCTACTTCTCTTTATTTGGTACCCTACTCAGTATGTGTGGGATGCTTAATATGTTGAGCCCAGGGCCTGGATACTTTTAGAATCTAAGGTTAACTGGAGTGATCGATGATGAAATTACAGACAAATCAGTCACTTGCTCCATGACCTGTGAGATAACCTATACCTTTGTCTTAGGTTCCAAAACTGGCTGCCCTTGAATCCCTCTGAAATCACAGAGAACTGGGCAATGCATTCCTGCTCACACGGGGAGAAAGAAGAGAGACACATGATCAATTCGTGCATCTCCGTTCCTCTAGGGTTCTTTCCTAAGGCCAGGCCCCTTAGGCTTCATTATAAATACATCTGAAGCCAGACATAGGAGTGTGTATGTAGTCCGAACTGTAGGAGGTTGAGGTGTGATGGTGGCTTGAATCCAGGAGTGTGAGAGCATCCTGGGAAACATAGCAAGGCCTCATCTCAAAACAAAGACAGAAGCCCAAGGATGTTTGTGCCAGGCTGTGGGTATGGCTCAGGGGGTAATGTGCTTGCTGTGCAAGACTGAGATCCTGAGTTCAGAACCCCAGAATATCCTAGTGTGTTCCTATTGGTAAATGAGGGGCAGAGTCAGAAGAATGACTGGCAGCTCACAGCTAGGTGATGTACACAGCAGTAAACCAGCAGACAGACAGGGTTTCAGACAAGGTGGAAGATGAGGCCCGGCACCCGAGGTTGTCCTCGGAGCTCCACAGACTTACCTGTCCTTATCATCTTCATCTGTCCACACGTAAATGCATACAAAACAACAGAGACAGGCAGACACCTTGCCTGCCTTTTAGAAGAAGGCTGTCTGTGACTCAGCACTGGACAGTACTACAGAAACCATGGGATGCATTAACGGCTTTGTCACACCTAGTGAGGGAGAGAGAGGTCACTCTCTGGAATCCATCAATAGGTTTCCAGCAGGGAAAGGCAAGCCTTTTCTTTTTGCTACATCTTAGATTTTGGTTTGGGAAAGGTCCCTTCATAAGTGAGACAGGTGTAATAAGTAACATAAAGCAGAGAGTACATCTCAGCTTCAGGACAGGGAGTGAATTATTTCCCTACTGGGTGCCTTACAAGTGTTCTCTCTGGGGCACAGGTAGCTTTTTGTTACTAGGCAAAAATGTTCATGTGAAACCACTTGGAAGATTTTCATGTATATGTTAATCATATTGGGTACTCTGAGCAGTTTGCCAAGTTAGTCCCACGTGCTAATGAGGTTGCTAATTTTATTCTGCATCAGTGCTATTCAGCTGTGAAATGGTTGCTTTCTTGTTAAAGCTTTCTTAGCATAAAGGGCAAATAACAGTAATACAAATATGTGTATGTCTGTGTGTGTGTGTGTATATATGAGTATGTATGTATGTATGTATACATATATGTATATATATATTTATGATACAACTTGAGCAAGCCAATGTGTTACACAGGACTACTGGGTTCTTTCTGGCAGATGGAATTTATGTATGCATAAGAAAAGGTTAGAGTCACTATCAAGTTATATTGATATCAAACCTGACCAAATTCAATTATATAAACAGAATTATAAAGAGACGCTTTTATGTAAGCACTTACTAGACAGCTATCTTTATAGAATACATTTAAGGGCAGAAATATTTTGTTCACACATTGCCTGAAAACTTTACTTGAAGCAGGTGAGACAATGGTATTTTAGGGGTGGGTCTTGATTGACTAGACCTGTGCAGGCCTGAATGAAGCATTGTTTTGAGATCACCTTTTGACCCCATGGTAATAGTAGAGCTCCTATACTCTTTGCATCTAAGGGTGGAAAGGGACGCTGTAATTTTTATAAAGTTAATTCATCTGCCTTGAATGTAACTAATTTGTTCAATGGCAGTTCGTCTTTAGCACCCACTATTCTAATTAATAGACTGCCAAGCTATTTTCACTAACAATACTAATTTATTTCTGAAGGCCATTATGCTAAGTTGTGGCTACAGACACGGAGTGTTGGAGTTTTTGCTGTAGCTGGTGATAGTGTGGCTTTCTGATTAATGTTTATTTTCTGTTTGGGGAGAGTGAATGCCCAGTGAGAGTAACTGGGATGCTTTAGTGTGGCTTTATAACATTGAGACAGTCAAGAGTAAATCATAGACATCATGGAATAGGGCAGAAAGCAAAAGCAAAAAGCAAATTTATATATTAATAAAATACATAGACACTGTTTGTTTTTTATCTTTCTTTTTTCAGGGGTGTGCACATGTGTTTGTATGTGTGTTTGTGCTCTTAGGTATAGTTCTGTGAGTGTGTGTGTGTGTGTGTGTGTGTGTGTGTGTGTGTGTGTGTGTGTAGGGCAGAGGTCAACTTTAGGTGTCATCCTCTGTTGCTCTCCACCTTATTTTTTGAGTCCGGTCTCTTCCTGAACATGGAGCTTGCTCTTTGGCTATGTTGGATGATTAGTGAGCCTCCAGGACCAGCCTGTCTCCAAGCCTTCCTAGGTCTGGGGTTATAGGTATGTAGCACTAGATCCGGATATTTTTCTGTTGGTGTTAGGGTCCAAACTTAGGCCATCATACTTGTGCAACCATTGGTAGCCACTGAGGTACATGCCTAGCCCTCATATGTTAAGACCCTCAGCATGTGAAGCAGAAGCTCTTACACAGCTTTACGAGAGTCTCTGGGTGATTTATAAAATTAATTACTTCAATAAACATTCATTGAGTCTCAGTGGCATACAGGGGATACAGAATTAAAGAACACAATTTTCAGTCCACTTGGATTGATTGAGATGGGTCATAAAACATGAAGCTGTTGTTGCACAGTGGTAGGTGGTGCTCATTGCATGGTGGTGGCAACCCCTGGAGGAGCTGCCTGGCAGGAGTGACACAGTGGATGAGCTGCTCGTTCCCTCCTAGGCTAATTCGGAATGTGACTCACACCGCTGGAATCAGGAGTTGGATAAAAGAACATTTGTTTAAAATGAGACTAGGAACTCTTCTCAAGAAGCCAAAATACCATTTAGAGAGTTCTAGAGAACCCTGACTCTTGTTCTGGCCGCACGCCCTAGGGAGTATGCTGGGAGGTAAGAACGAGCCTCTTCCAGATGACAGTCCGTTGATGAATGAAGTTAGCGCTGTGGAGGGAGTTTGCCTAAAATCTGCCCGTCTGTGTTGTTTGCGTTTGTGAAGGCTTTGAAATATTGCTTCACTTGCTTTAAATTACTCTCAAGGATCAATCAGTGAAAAAACTATTGGTCGAATCAATAATGCAAAATTTGGGATTTGCATGTAAGCAAGTCCATTAAGAATTCCATAAGGAAGTTACGTGTCAGACATGAAAGAGCCAGAGGATGCATGTCTTAGTTAGGATTTGTACTGCTGTGATCAAACACCGGGAACCAAAAGCATCTTGGGGAGAATGGTTTATTCCTCTCCTTACATCTCTCATTGTAGGAAGTCAGGAAACAACTCAGGGCAGGAACCTGGAGGCAGGTATGCAGAGATATGGATGAGAGCTGCTTACTAGCTTGCTCCTTGTGGCTTGCTCTGCTCCTTTCTTTTAGCTCTCTGGACTAGCAAGCCCAGGAATGGCCCCGACCACAGTGATCTATCTGGACCCTCCCACATCAATCGTCAATTAAGAAAATCTACCAGACTTTCCTCTAGGCCAGTCTGGCAAGGGCCTTTTCCCACCTGAGGGTACATCTTCCAGAATGATTCAAACTTCTGTCAAGGTGACACAAAACTAGCTGGCATAATGTTCTTTTGAACAGGTTTTGACCCAAACTCAAGACATTAGCTTCAAGAATAAGATGGAAACAAACATCCAACTCCTGGTGTCAGCTGGACCTGTAGGTCCTAGGCCTTGGAGCCAGGAGTTGAGCACATGGAGGTGGAGTTTTTCTCCATGGTACCTGCTCTTTTGTCCTTCTGTGGAGGGCTGGTCCAGCCTTAGTAGAGACCTCAGGTAGCCTGACGTGATGTGCAGGTAACATCATTCAATCCCACAAGGCCTTGATCTTTCTGTTTGTGTCTTATGAGGTGATATTTTCTATCTCAAGACTCTGGTTCAAGTGCTGGAGGGTTTGGTCATAGGGAGGTTATAAGACAGTGAGGACTCATTAAAAAAAAATCAGGGCATTCCCTAAATATCTTAATTGCTAGAGATTTTCCCCAGCCCCCGGGAGCTGCAGATTTCCACTCATTTTCCTGGCTCTCTGGGCCTCTCTCCTGTTTCTCCCCATACCAGATTCTGCCCTTCCATTCCCCTTACTCTCCTCTCTCCACCCAGACTCCTCCCTCCCTCTGCTCCCATGACTGTTTTATTCCACTTCTAAGTGAGTGTAAGCATCCTCGTTTGGGCCTTCCCTCTTGTTTAGCTTCTTATGGCTAATATCCACTTACGAGTGAGTACATACCATGCATATCCTTTTGGGTCTAGGTTACCTCATTTAGGATGATATTTTCTAGTTCCATCCATTTGCCTGCAAAATTCATGATGTCCTTGTTTCTAATAGCTGAATAGTATTCCATTGTGTAAATGAACCACATTTTCTGTATCCGTTTTTCAGTTGAAGGACATTTGGGTTGTTTCCAGTTGCTGGCTTTTACAAATAAGGCTGCTATGAACATAGTGGAACAGGTGTTCTTGTAGTATGGTGGGTCATCTTTTGGGTATATGCTCAGAAATGGTATAGCTGGGTATTCAGGTAGGACTATTTCAAGTTTTCTGAGAAACTGCCAGATTGATTTCCAGAGTGGTTGTACCAGCTTGCAATCCCACCAGCAATGGAGAAGTGTTCCTCTTTCTCCACATCCTCGCCAGCATCTGCTGTCACCTGAGTTTTTGATCTTGGCCATTCTGACTGGTGTGAGGTGGAATCTCAAACTTGTTTTGATTTGCATTTCCTTGAGACTAAGGATGTTGAACATTTCTTTGGGTGCTTCTCTGCCCTTCCAGATTCTGGAATGGGGGAGACTCCCAGGAGTCAATGAGAATTCCCTTAGCCAAGATGCATAACAATCGGAACCTGGAACCTGGAAAGGCCATCTCCTGTAGCCAGGCAGGACCTCCAGTGGACCGATAAGGATATTAACCTACCCACAAAACTTTCTACCTAAAATTTGTCCTATTTAAAGAAATACAGGGACAAATATGGAGCAGAGACTGAAGGAATGCCCAACCAATTACTGTTCCAACTTGAGATCTATCCCTTGGGCAAGCACCAGTCTCTGACACTATTAATAATACTGTTATGCTTGCAGACAAGATACTAGCATAACTGTTCTCTGAGAGGCCCTACCCAGGAACTGACTGAAACAGATGCAGATACACACCACCAAACATTGGAAAGAGATCGGGGACCCTTATGGAAGAGCTGGGGGAAGGATTGAAGGTCCTGAAGGAGATAGGAGCTCCACAGGAAGACCAACAGTATCAACTAACCAGGACCCTCAGGAGATCTCAGAGACTGAACCACCAATTAAAGAGCATACACAGGCTGGACGGAGGCCCTGGGCACATATGTAGGAGATGTGCAGCTCAGTCTCCATGTGGGTTCCCCAACAACTGGAGTGGAGGCTCTCCCCTAAAGCTGTAGCCTGACTGATATCTACTCCCCAACAGGGCTGCCTTGTCTGGCCTCTGTGAGGGAGGCTGACCCTAATCCTGCAGAGACTTGATGTACCAGAGCAGAGGAAAACCCAGGGAGGCCCACTTTCTCAGAGAAGGAGAGTGGGGATGGGGGAGGAACTGTGAGGAGGAGACTGGGAAGGAGGGGCAGTAATTGGGATGTAAATAAATAAAGATAAAGATCTTTGACAAACATAAAAATATCTCAGTTGCTGTGATTTCTATAGTGATCAGCATTCTCACTATTAGCAATGGGAGACTTCTCTAAGTCACCAGGAAACAATGTGTCAGCTCTGGATGCCACAGTTGACAGCACAGTAGACACAGAACTGTGGATGTACATGGCATAATGCTGTTGTGACTTAGAGATGGCCAAACCTCCCTTGGTCGAAGGAGTCCTTGAGTTAAACATAGCCTACTCCTCTGTACCTTAGTCAGTGGTAGTGCATTTTTGTCCAGGATAATATTTTTTACTACTTATGAGTTATTTGTGGCACATAAGTGTTGTTCCATTTCTGGTTCATAGATAGTGATGATTTCTGCCCTCTCTGGTCATTTTCAAAATGACTAATTTGTATCTGAGATGAAGTTTTGTTTGTTTGTTTGTTTGTTTGTTTGTTTGTTTTTTGGAACTGAGAAAGAATAGAAGTTATTTCTAGCTTTTTAGCTTTCTGGTTTCCAAGCAGTATGGATGTTCTATACTGAGTGAGATCACAGGCTTTGGACTCTTAACTGTTTTCTATAGTGCATCAATTGATTGCTAACTATAAATATGGGCTCTTTTTTTAGTGTTACTGAAGTGTCAGGGTCCTTGTTCATAAGAGTCATTGGCTGTACCTCACTTCTAGAGGAGTTCTGATGAGTAAATAAAAGAATACATGAAGCACACACAATGTACACAGCAGCACACAGTCAGTGCTCAGTAACTGTGGCATGGCTGACTGTGTTCAATATCACTGTCACCATGGCATGCAGTCAGCACTCAGTAACTGTTGATATGGCTGTGATCATCATTACTGTCACCATGGTGCACAGTCAGCACTCAGTAACTGTTGGCATGACTGTGATCATAATTACTGTCACCAGTGGCAACAGCTCAGAGACCAGACAATGCAATCGTTAAGGGTGCTGCCTTTAGAGAAGGGTTGCTCAAACTGCAGTGTACGAACCACCTGAAAATAAGAGTGAAGAGGAAATTAAATATCTATCAGTGCCTGTGAAAAGAATTTATTCTATACAGTTACCATCTTTCCAATTAAATAATGGATAAAAAGAAAAACCTGGACATATACTCCACTAGAGAGGAATCTCTCTCTACTCCACCTCTCTCTTCTCTTTTTCTCTCTTCTTCCCCCTGTATCTTTCCCATCTGTCTACAGAATGTATATGTATGTGTGTGTGTGTGTGTATACACATACATATATATACATATGTGTTATATACATATATAACATATGTGTATAACATACTATGTATGAGACAAAGAAGCATATGAAATTTCTTAACATTGTTGTAATCAGGGAAAGGCAAATTAAAACAACTTGTTCCCATTACACATTTATCAGGGTGGCAAAAATCCAGCAACACAAAGTGAAAATGTGCCCCATAGCATTAGCACTAGGGGCGCAAAGCATCCGGAACCCTTGCTCATTCATGGTGAGAATAGAAGACGGTAGTTATTTTGGAAAACAGATTGCTAGTTAAAAATAATCTTACAAGCTAAAAGTGCTATAGCTAGTTTTATACAATCCAGAGCTTATATTCTTAGTTATTTACCAAATTGATCTGAAAGCTTATGCCCACGTAAAAACTCAAGAATGCTTGTGAAAGTTTCATTCGAAAATCACTAAAATCTGGAATCAACCCAGATGTCTGTCAATGCATAGATGATCTGTGATACATCCATATAAATAAATATTACTCAGTGACAGAAAGAAATGAATTATCACACTACAGAAGACATGGATGAATCTTAAATGCATATATCTCTGTGGAAACTTATGAAGTGTATGATTCTAATTACATTCTGGGAAGGGTTAAGCGATTCTACTTTGGTGGGCGTCTGAGGGCAGGAGTGAGTCTGTGAACCACAGGGCATTTTGAAGTTGAACACACTTTGAAAGTTTTCTGTTTGAAATTGTGATTGTGAAAATATGATGATAGGTATTTATTAAAATCAGTGTAACTCTATAGTATTATGAATGATCTTTAATGTATATAAATTAAAAAATCATTTAGAAGATTGGGGGATTCTAGGGTCAGTGCAGAAAATGGTAAAATAATAGGGTAGTATTAGCCATGTATGAAATAATATTGCAAAAGGGAGAAAAAGGTGGTGACCTAAATAACTTTGGAACAGAATGGAGCCTTGAAGAATAAAGGTGAAGAAGAAAGTAAGTATAAGCGATTTGCTTCCATTGAAAATGTTGTGCCCCAAGTGTGGGGAGGTCCTGTCGGACATTGACACACTTCAGATCCATGTGATGGACTGCATCATTTGGGTATCCTCTCCACTCCCCAAAGCTGCTGGTAAACGCCAGATTTCTCCTCCAACACTTGTACGTCTGTCTTCTTTATTGTCATTCAAATATTTTTGCCACACTATCCTTATTTCTGGAGAAAGAAAATGTACCCCTCCTAAGGAGAGCATCTTCTGGACCGACAGGAAGTCACAAAGAAGAATCTAATTAGCACCCTTCCAATAAGAGAGCCAGTGTTTTTATGTTCTGCTCATGAGAGTTGCTGAGAGCAGTCAGTCAGAATGGGACACCATGTGACCAAGCTCAAGAAATGGCATGGGAGAAACTCACTGATGGTGAGAACCTGTAAGAGGCAGGAAATTGAAATGGTCGGGAAACATGGCTGCAGTGATTTTCTAGGTAAATCTTCACCGAGCAGGCATCTTGCTGCTCTGTGTGTGATTATGTGGGAGTTGCATATGGCTCTTTCTGACTAAACACTGTGGTATCTGTTGATACCAGGACAGATGAGAGCTGGCAATGTAGCTCAGGACTGGAGTGCTTCCCTCAGCTAGCTGTTCAGTGGGACCTTCAGTCTCTCTCTGTGCTGGAGGTGTATAGGCTAGTGCAGTACATAGTTTAACTTTTAAAAGAGCAGCTATTTTCTTCCCAGATGAAGTAGCAACTTACAGACCTCAGTTATTACAAAGTAAACTTTTGCGACATGTCTGTTCCACTGCTCATATTTGACCAGCTACACTGTAGTATGTATATTCTGTATTAAGCTTACTAGACTTAATAGAAGGATAATACTGAGATGTTTTGATCATGATAAATAGGAGCAGATCCTTTTAATAGAGGGCCAGTGCATGTTTGAATGAGAGTCCTAATAAAAAGGTAAACAGAGTCATGCGTGGTGGTGCATAGTACACCTGCAATTCCAGTACTTGGGAAATTGAGGCAGGTGATTGCACCTCTTGCCAAATAGGTCTACACAGAATAAATAGGAATTTGCCGTATTTTGTATTTAAAAAAGTTAGCAAGAACTAAACAAGTCCAAAAGTAAGCAGCATCAAGTCCTAAAACATTTTAAGAAAATTGTTTTGTGTTTACCATAGGACCTCTGGATAAATACACACAGACATGTATTTAAATAAAATCATCTCAATGGAACACAGTCTTCAGATGACAGCTGCCATCACACCTGAACAGTTCCCCCTTCCAAGACAGTAGAACACAACTGTTGATCAGTAGTTAGACTAGATCCCCCTCAGACCCTAGGGACAATGTTTGCTAATGACATTTCTAAAATTACAATGAAGTGTTTTCTTTTCTTATTGTTTCTAGTATAAATTTCTTTACTATTTTATACTGGATAACGTAAGTTTCTATAGTATCCCAGATACAGGAGGTAACCAAACAGTTTCACAATGAAGATACTGGGAAAATCCTTTTACTTTGTTCAAGTATAATTATCTGATAAATCCAAACTGTGAAGTGAAAATCAAATGGTCTTAATAAGACTACGACCAAAGCATTTGTTTGATCATGAAGAGGATTACAAACGAAGGTGAGTTGAGATTAAGACTGTGGGAGAGAACTATGTCCAGCATCCTCCACAGCAGCTAGGATACAGTGCAGCCTAGGTATCCATCCCTGGGATTGGATAGGAAACTCAATACATAGATATAGTAGTTTCCAGCCTTGGAAAAGAAGAGGGTTCTATCACTTGATAACATAGATGGACCCAGAGGACATCATGTCAAGTGAAATAAGCCAGTCATAGATATCACATGATCTCACTTACGTGTGCACTCTGAAGAAATTCAGCTCGTCGATGCTGAGCTGAATGATGGTTAGCAGGACAGGAGGGAAGGTGTAGGAAGGGTGAGATGTTGGTCAAAGGTGCGAAGTCTCGGGAGGGATAATCTGTAGTGATCTACTGTACAGAATAGTGGCTGTAATCATTTGTATATTAAGGCTCTATCACCAGTTTAGTAAACAACTTGTAAACCCTCAAAAAAAAAAAAAAAAAAAAGAAAATGTTGTTTCTTGTAAGGGTATGGATTACTGATCTTGATTCTGCTATACATGTGTGCTGGAACCAAACGATTCAGCAACTGAGTGGTGGCTGTACAGAGCCAAGTCTCTTGTGGGAATGAAAGTTCATGGAGAATCCACAGGAAGGGGCCAGAAAGCTCGTTACAGTTTAGATTTCGAGTATCATATTGCTGTGTTTATCTTACTATGGCTAGAGTTGGATGCATTTGGAAAAATTTATTGGTGCATGTTTGTGAAAGTTATTATATGTACATATATTCTCCTCCTCTGTCAGCAGAGAGAGCCATAGAAACAATGGAAGAGTTTCCAGCAGGAAAAAGCAATTAGTGTTGGGATTCTGGTTTCTAATTATTCTCCAATAAGTTGAACCAGAGACTCTTAGAGAAAGGGATGATTCTAAGACTGATCAGGAAACACACAAGTGGGCCTGTAGATTTGCTAATGCCAGAAAGTATGGAAGTGCTTTAGAGAAAAGAAAACAACATCAAATCAGCAACAATTTGATGCATTATATCCAAGAGACTCAGAAGCCAAATGAAAGAGAGCTATGTTAACAAAACTGTAGCTGCTAGGGCATAAAATGATGTCATATTAGGGTCCTGGACGTACATGGGGTCCATGTGATCATCCTGTTCCCCCCCATATATGTTCATATGTATGTGTGCAGTACTCATGAACTCCATGTGCGTATGGAGGCCTGAAGTTGGCCCTCTGATGTCTCTCTTGGTTGTTCTCACTTTATTTACCTATGTAGATTTCTCAATGAGCCCAGAATTTACTGATTCTGTCAGTCTAGTTAGCCAGCTTGCCCTGTGGATCCTATCTCTGTTCACAAATGCTCGGACTGTAGATGGTCTCTATGCCTGCCCAACCTTTACATAGGCTCTAGGGATCTGAACTCTGGTTCTCATGATTGTATTGTAAGCATTTTGTCTACTGAGCCATCTCCTCAGCCCTCTAAGATCATTTTGATGTAAAAATTCTATTTAGAAGGAGAAGATTGCCTGTATAATAGTGAAGAAAATTGACAAAAAGTAGGCAACTGATTACAGTCATTTAATTTTGTTTTTCTTGATATGATATGGAAAGCTTGTGACAAGCATGCAGTTCCTCTCAAAACCCACAATCGCAGTCTGATAATAGAGAAATACCAGATAGACACTCCTCAGACGGTTCTACAAAGCTGACTGTCTGTGAAGTGGTATCCTATTGGGATTCTTGGACCAGAATAGGACGTTGTTTTAAAACTGAGGAAGTAGGAATAGAGAATGGGCTTTTTCTTCGTCATAAGGACCTATAATGGCTCCTTAATTGTAAATAACTGCAACATATGAAAAACTTTAATAGTGAAAGTTGAATGTTAAGTGGATGTAAATTTTCTGTACTATCTTCACAACTTTTCTATAATCACCTGAAACTGTCATAAAATTAATGCTTATTATAAAAATAATAGTCTAGTTAAAAGAGGAATTGGAAAAACTTAAAATCATGACCCTCATGCACAAAAATATTTATAGTGAGGAGTTTTTGCTCAATTCATAATTAAGGAACTAGATGGGTGTTGAAGTCATTTTAAGGCATCTAAGGATCAGGCACATTTATTATAAAGAATGTTGAGATAAACACACACACAAAAGCAAGCCTGACCTGTCGCGGTAAGGGAGGTGCATGAATTTAAGCTTTACTGTAAGCACAGGTCAGAATTCTTTTGCGTTGCAACCAGCTTCTACAATTTACAGACATAAAGCAGCATCCGTGGGACCAGAATCAGATGCCCAGAGCACAGGTTTTAGACAGACTATAACTTTCTACTGGAGCACAGACACACTCATGATTCTTCACCATAGCTTAACCATGAACCCTTGACTCTCCTGCCAACGTTTAACAGTCCTTCCATATTTGAACACCACATTTGCTGACCCCTTTATGATTATTGTCAAGTCTCTTCTGAAGTATTTGCTTTTCTGCTTTCCTGATGCAAGGCCAGGCAATATGTCCCATGTCCCCTAAAGCAGACATGGACATATGTCTTGTAATAACTAAGGAAACAAGAGAGGAAGTGACTTAATGTTCCTTCCAGGTGAAAATTCTAAGGTCGTATTGTGAACCTCCAAGCACTGGGAAGTCTGTATTCAGATGCAGCTTCTACATGTCTGATTCTGAGTGACTGTGCAGAGAAGAGGCCCTTCATGACCTGTGTGGGTAGAATACTGATACAAGATAAATTGTACTGTGTTAAGTCATGGGGAAGAAATTACTCCTTTTTAGGCAGGTAGCTCGTGTTGCAATCCTGGCTGCACTATGGATGAGGGAAGTCCCTTGGCTTCTCTTCTGCTCTAGTTTTCTTACGTGAAAATGAAGATAACATTATATTGTCATAGGATCATTGTAGGATTCAGCAAATAACTGAGACCATCCCTCCCTTGGCACAGAGTCTCCGGCAACTGGAGTCTTGTTTGTCTTCCAATATTTTTGGCTCTTAAACTCAAAATTTTTCCGTGCCCCCTTATGTATACTTTTTCATATAATGTAGTCAGTGCAACACTGTTCAAAATACTCCAGCTATTCTTACATGGTGTGTCATACATAGGACAACTGTCTCACACTGTCTTAGAATGTTTCCTGGAAGACCGGCTTGTCTCATCTTTTTCTCTAGTGCTTTGGATATCGAGTAACTGATTTGGGAAACCTGAGGAAACTGGACACTGCAATGTAATTTGAGATGCGAAATCAGATAAGAGAACAAAGTCCAAAGGAAGACTGAGTTTTCACTCTTAGAATTATAAACTGCTAATAGTTTTCTCACTCCTGAATAGAAACTTGCTTTTTTTCTTTATTGTGAATCAACTAATGGGCTTCATTTTATGACAACATTTTTATTAAATATTAAATCAGTGGAATAGTTGTAAAATAAAACAGGTGCACAGCAAGATATGAAGGAAGCATCTCTGTCCCATGCTTATAACAATCATAGCTGTGTGTACTAATGACTAGTGTAAAGGATACAGACTGTTGGAGTCGTGTCCTTCTGGAAGAATGTATAAACAATATGTGGAGCGATAAGCACATTTTCTATGAATTTATGGCAGCTGTTTTCCAAAAGTGGACACATAGTGTCATTTGCAAGACAAAGAATACAAGCCATTCATATTTTGATTCATGAGCAATTAATTTTCCAGCCCAGCAAGAAAGGATTAGGGGAGATTAATTAAAGACATGCTTGCACTTTTATATCTAGTGAGTGTATTTCTTCTGCAAATTTGGTTTTTATTGAATAATAATAAAACATTCAGGGTATGTTAAATGTTTATCAATTGTTGAGTGTTTTAACAACAAGGAAACCATGAAATAGGAAGACAATAGTCACTTTTCTTAATTGCTGTCTTTCCTAAAATTTAAAAATTTCTAGCTGTGGTAAGAATGCATGCCTTCATTAAAAATATTGGCATGCAGAAATACATGTTTAATCTTGAGAACTAAATGAGCTTTCACTCAAAGGCAATGAACTTTAAACAGACAAAATGTCCACAAATACAGCTTTTATTAAAAAAGAAAAAAATCTCTCCTGGAGAAGCAGTCCTGTGCATGCCTGCGAAGACCTGTTTCTAGTCTCTTAGTCTCCACGTTCATTCCTTGGGAAGACCTGTTTCTAGTCTCCTGGTTTCCATGTTTATTTCCTTCTGTTTCCATCTCTCCCACCAGAATTTTCTTGAGGTTTAAAGTGCATCAGGAAAATAATATACCTTTCTTAAAACATTGGCTGGCTTCTGCAGTCCTTACTGATCTTTCTCTTATCAGGGTGTTTACAAACTTTAAATTGATATCTCACAATTCAACAGCCATTAGCCAGTCTTGGGTTCCTTTCCGTTAATGTTTGTGCATTCTTTGGGCTCAGTTATTCCAAGCAAACACCCTAGGTAGCAATTCTCAGCTTATGTAAAGGCAAGTACAGGTTGAATAAAGATTACTACTGCTGTCATCATTCTTCTTCTCTTTCTCCTTTCTTTTGTCCTCTTCTTCCTCTTCCTCCCTCTCTTGTTCCTCTTCCTCCTCCTCTTCTTCCTTCTTTAAAATTTTTTTAATTTTGTGTGTATGAGTACTCAGTTGTATACATGTATGTGCACAATATGTGTATTAGAAAAGGTTGTGGCGTTTGAATGAGAATGGTCCGCATAGACTTATATATTTGAATATCTGGTTCCCAGCTAGGGACATTTTAGGAAGGATTAGGAAGAGATGTGTGACTGGGGTGGCCCTTGAGGTGTCAACAGCCCATGGCAGGCCCAGTCCAGTTCTCTCTGCTTCATGCTTGTTGATCAACTACTGTTCCAGCACTCCCCCCTGCTGCCATGTTCCGCATCATGATGGTCATGGACTTACCCTTAAAAACTGTAAGCAAGCTATCAATTAAGTGCTTTTTAAAAATAAGTTGCCTTGGTCATGGTGTCTCTTCACAGCAATAGAACACTTACTAAGATAGATTCCCTGGACCTAAATTACAGATGGTTGTGTGCTACCAGATATAAGTACTAGAAACAGAACTTGAGTTCTGTAAGAGCAGACAGTGTTCTTAATGACTGAGTTAAAAAGCCTCAGTTTGATGAACTTTTAGTTGCTGGGAAATTGAAGGCAGTCATGTCACCATAAACGTCTTTTCAGGTGAACCTTCCATTGGTGCGTTGATAGTGGTGAGGTTCACCTTTACATTGTAGTTAATCTGAGTTATAGTAATCCTAACAGCAGTAGTCATAGAGCTAAAATCTGCATAGTCTGTTCTTTCTGTTATATAGTATATTGAGTATTTTATGATTTCTGACCAATTTCATCATCATAACAGCCTCATGAGGAGCAATACCACCATTGTCAATGGTTTATAGACCGTGGAACTAAGATGCATTGAGCTAGGGCAGTTTGATGAAGTGAAGTCTCCCAGGACCAGGATTGGCTTCAGTCCTTGCAATTTACACACTGTGCAGGCCTGCCTGTGAGCCAGGGTGAGGTGGCCACTGGGTTATATAAACTCATTCTGGGAATCATGGGTAGTAACATGTTCATGATGTTCTGAGGATAGCTAATTGAAAACACCAGGCCTTTATAGAGGATATGTTTAGGGTCTCTATAGTAATTGGGGCTGATCTATAACTAAATTACATATATATATATATATATATATATATATATATATATGTAATAAATGAAGAGAATGTAGATACTGTGGATGTTTTTAAGATAGAAAAAGTGAAGGGCTGGGGTAGAGTATTTGCTTTGCTTACTCAAGGTTATGGGATCATGAGAAAATAAATAAAACGAAACATAAATGAATAAATAAATAGGAAGTATAGTAATGAATAAAAAGATGAAAAATGCCTCTTGCTTTTTCCTGATGAACATTTGTACATAGTGATATAGTTCTTATCAGTCTGTAATTTATGAACACACTGGTTAGGACATTATCAACAGCATAGTTTCTGATACAGAAAATGCTAAGTATTTACAAAAATATCTGTGGTAAGGTAAAAATATGTGGAAGATTTATTATATGTCATGGAAGTATGCTGGGAGGGGGTGTTAAAAATTGGCTAGCTCAGTGGGAAAGAAAAAGCAAGTTAGTTTGCATTTGGGTTGGGTGCTTCAAGTCTAACCGCTGAGCTTCTTACCTGGTCACCAGTGTTCTTCTCAAAAGAAATGTCTTCTCCAGAGAATATAGCATACTCAGAGGTTTCCTTGACTTAACGTTTTCCTTTTCTGGTAGTTGAGAATGAACTTTTAGGTCCCAAGAGGGACTGGTGTTCTTCTACCAGGTGGGTTCCAGGGATCGAACTCCAGCCATCAGGCTTGGTGGCACTTTACCCACTGGGCCATGTCACTGCTTGCTCACCTTCTCAACCTTAATCTACTATTTTAAGGAATAACCAAGTCTGTTCCAGATTTGGAGAGTAAGGAGCTTGGGTCTGTCTTTCAGCGACCACAGCTGCTGTTGGAGTTATGTTGAAGGATACATATTTAAACCTTCTCTGTAAGGTGGTCAGAGACAGAGAGCTGAAAGGGGATGGGCTTTTCTGATCTGTAACTCATCATTTATGGTACCCCCACTTACCATCTTACCATACTGCCATCAATGGTAATGTGTATTCACCTTCACTGATATTGCAAGGTCCATGCAAGAAACTGGCTGATTTATTTTGATATCTCTGAGGATTACCTTCTTTTTCTAATGCTAGAAACATACAAACATAGGAATGGCATTCTAACAACTAATTTTGTTTTTTCCAAGGCGTTATGTAAGCCAACTCACAGGGTGTCTTTGTAAGAGTCTAGAGAAGTGACTACACTCTGCCAGATTTAGAAAAATTTCTGGCTTACTTGAAAAGACTATTGGAATGTTGGATTCTCAGTAGACTCCTTTTCCCATGGCTAAGACATATGGTTCAAGTGTGCCTAAATGAGATATTAATAGTCTCCCTATGGGGTAGGTAGTTTCATTCTGTCCTAAGAGGGATATCAACATCTATGCATATTACAGAGAAATTTAAGGTCATGTTGAGTATAAATTGAACAGTTAAATTTATACTTAGCTTAAAAATATTTTTATGTATTCTTTGGTAATTTCCTAAATGTTTATTGGGTATTTTTATCATCTCCATTCTTTACCCTTTCTCTGACTGCTCCTGGCCACCTCCCAAACTTAATGTCCTTTAGTTTTTTGTTTTTTTAATTTATAATTAGTTTTCTTGCAGTTCTGAGGACTGTGGTAGGCATACAACCAGCCATTAACACATATTTAGTGACATTATGTCTAGATGATGTGAAAATAGGCAAATCAGGAATACTTTTTACTCTTTCAGTAACTACATGAAGGATCTGTTTTGTGAGAAATGCATACTATTAAGCTTACATTCAGGACCAGAGGTGACTGTGTATTTGAGATTTGACTGTTGACATGCTGCTTTGGAATGTAGCCATCGTATGATACGTTTTTGGTAAACACACTGAGTTTCAGAAACCTCATTTCATGCAAGGTGATTTAAAATTTTTCCTGATCTATTTTGTGGATAAACACTAAAAATTCTATCTTAGTTTTATACAAGAAGTGCCTTCTGTTTTATATTATTACTTACTTGAATGCTTTAATTGTCAACGTTAAAATCCCTTGACTTTGTATTCTGTAGCATTAAACATATAAATGTTGTGTATTTTATGCTAAATATTAAATGTAAGGAGCTACTAGGAGTTTCCAGACAGTTATTTATAGAAAAATCTATCTTATTTGTAAAGAAATAAGATAGACACTGGATAGTACTTCAGGTATGTGCAGATAAGAATTCCAGACTTTTTGGGTAGACTCTATGCTAACATAATTGCCACTGGGATGGCTGTTGGTGCTGTAGATTTTGAAAGTGTTTTCAAATACTCTTAGTTCCCCCTCCGGCTTACACTAGCTCCCTTAATTGAAAAAATGTTATAATAGCAATATAATGACACATTAATGGTACAAATGTATCCATGTACTGTTTTCAAAATTGAAATGATGGGTGAGTCACTGTTTATGTCTGTTTAATTCAGAGACAGAACTGGGCCACACACATGATATTTATAAAGCATGTCAAGCATTTAGATGCTACAGTAGTAGGAGACACAAAGGCAACCATTACTATTTACACACCTTGGCACAAACAATGTAGAAATAAGTGTGCCTAGTAAACACCTGGAAAAATAAGAAACATGGAAAGTCATTGAGTGCATTCAGCTGAAGTCTTTCTTTCTGAAATTTCTGCTTTTACACTTTAAATTTTAAAGTGCTTTTAGCAGTGGGAACACTTTGGTGCAGGCGTATGTCAAATAACTAAATGAGAGCCCATGGTTGCCAATGCATATGCCTCAGTGAATTGTTAATTCTTAAATTATGGTCATGAATATATTAAAGTTTCCAGGCAGCTGCTGCCTAGCCTCGTTATGCCACAATGACTTTTTTTGTATATATTTTTGCTTTGAGATCTAGACATTTATTCTAGAGCTTTGCAAACAAGCTAGAAGGAAGCACCAGCTCCCAGCGTGTTCCTCATGGAGAGGAACAGCTCTCCCTTTCGTCTGGAAGGCTGTGTGGTCCTCTTCTTCCTTTGGAAGTGACTTTGCTGGTTATTAGCTGGCCAGCAGTGGGTGGCTTGTCCCAGCCTGTGACTCACAACGACTCACTGAGTCCTCTGCAGAAATTCCTTCCAGAGTCTTGTAGGCTCTAAGGAGCTTCAGCAGGTTAGGCAAAGGGTGCGAAATAAAAGTAAGGGGAGTGGAAAGCTATTTTGTTACCAAACACACCTTTTGCATATTTAATCGTAGCCGTTCTACTGGGCTCCAAGTGTGGTTTCACTGAGGCTTAATTTGTACTTTCCTAATAATTAGAAATTAATATTTTCATGTATTTGTTGGTCATTCATAAGTTTTCTTTTGAGATACATCTAAATGAGTATTTTGATTATTTTAAAATTGGAGTTTCCTTAGTATCTAGCTTTTGAACTATCAGAGTTAGCCAAAGTATTTTTGATAAAGCTCCTTATCAGATGTATGTTTTGCAAATATCTTTTCAAGTTTTATAGACTGTCATGACTTGTACTGCTTAGGGATTAAACTGACTGGGGTGATGGGGGATGAGTAAGCAAAGCCACACATACAGAAAATCTGGGACTGGGCAGGCCACTCATTCTGATGGAGATGTACCAGTGGTGAGTTCATGTTATACATTGAAATGGAAGAGCAGGTTTATTGTATACAGCTGAAGTAGGTGGCAGGGTTAGCTAATCTCAGTAGGAGGCCTCCTGAGCAGAGGGACCTCAGCCTGTAACTGTCAGAAAGGGGGAGCAACTCTAAGAGACTGTTTTTGCATCCTCTGTCACCATTTACCATCATGGGCCCAGGAAGGCCTTGCCATCCCCATGTGTATGAGGCACAGCTGCGCTCGTATCAACACCACCTTCTCTCAGGACTTCCTTCTTTCCCTAAAGGCTGTTTTTTTCTTTCCACTGTCTTCCTTTCTGTTTTGGGTTGCCCGTTTGTATTTTGGCTGTCTCTGCTTATGGGATCATATTCAAACTTCATTGCCTAGATCAATGTCATGGTACTTTCTCTCTGGATTTTCTCCTAGTAGTTTTGTAGTTTCAGGTCCTGGATTATATAGACTTATCTGCTTTGAGTTGCTTTTCAGATTCATGTGAGATAAGTATCCAGTTCCGCATCTAGTTTTCCTGACGTGTTATTGAAGGAACTGTTCTTTCCCCGTCCAGCATCCTGGCACCATGTTGAAGATTAGCTGAGAGTAATATGTGGATTTATGTCTGTGTTTTCTGTTTTGTTCTGGAGATTTATATATTTTATGCCACTGTGCACCATCTAAACTACTGTTTCACTGTGCTGAATTTGGAGATGAAGAAGTGGAGAAGATTTCCAATTTTGTTCTTTTTCAAAATTGTCTTGTTACTTAATTCCCTTAAGATTTCATGTAACTTAGGATTTCTTCTATTTTAATTTTTAAAAAGACATTAAAATTTCAGTGGAGATTGCATTTAATCTTTATGATACTATGAAATGAAAAGACATTTGACAATATTAATTTTTCCAATCCATGAACTGGATTTATTTGTATCTTTATTTCATCAACATTTTATAGTTTTTACTTCGCAGATCTTTCATCTCTTTGACTGAATTTGTTGCTAAGAGTTTTGTTGTTTTTGAAGTATCTATCGACTTCTAGAACAAACATAAACTTCACAGTGACAATGAAAGATTAAGTAGATAAATCCAGTGTTTTACAAGAGGATTGAAGAACTCAGTCTCCAAGAAAAAGCGATATAAAATAAAGCAAAGGCAAAGGCAGAGAGAATTATGGTCCTTCTCATCAGCAAGGGACTGCCATTTAGAGCTCTGTTGTGTTGCTCAAGCTTGTAAGACATTGCTCTGGCAATGATGCTCACCCTGTATTTCCAGTTAGTCTGGTAAGATCCTGAGATTGGTGACAGAGAAATGACTCCCAAGTTGTCTCTGGTAAAGAGACACAACCATTAGCTCTGAAGTGAACCTAGCTATGTTTCACCCATGTTTCAAATTTTATACATGTACATTTTTCAAGTTCTTGGATCTTCATGAGTAAAGATTGTCTCTATCTACTGAGGACCCTGGAATCATCTCTGACTCTTCCCTCTATAGCAGCACACCCTCAGTTTTGCTGAATACACTTCCAGATTGTACCTTCACCAACTTCCCAATTATACCATCTTAGTCCAAGCCATTCACACATGTCCTTAAACTTTCATTGTAACTGTCATGTTCCATCGTAACATGTAATTGGATATTACATGGTTCCTTTCTTCAAACTCTTTCCAAATAGTGGTTAGAATATGGCACAGCCTTGCTCCTGTAATGCCATGTAATGAAAATGGGGTGCTTCAACCAAGATTGAGATGTAATTCTTCCTCAAGCAATACCTAAGCAAGGCAAGAAGGGCTCTTCAACTGTTAGGCTAGCTTCCAAACATGGCTTTCATTCTCACTTCAACCTCTACTTTTTTCTATTCCTAGTCAACAAAGAGAAGGGATAGAGCCAATGGACACGTACCCGGTTCTTTTAAGGGGAATATCTAGAGGCTTGGAGAGTTTATAGAACCTCTTAAAAGTCTTATGACTACTAAGTAAAAGGACTGATTGGGCTGAGGTTGTGTGAGTCAGAAGCCACTGGAGGCGACTACTATCACAGTGAAAGAAAACAATGTATAGCTGTTTTACTGGAAATTAACACTAGAGATAGCAAATTCTATATTTTGAAATCATTATGTAAAGTTTCCATTAATCTCAAGTAAAGGTTAAATATTCTAGTATTATGGGTGAATAGATAAATAAATAGAAATATGTTCATTGTGAACATGAATGATAGGAATACTATTTATAATTCTGTAAATTATAGGAAACATTTAATACTACCAAAGAAAAATATTTTTTTTTGTGGCACAATCTCCTAAATAAGTTTTTAATGGGAAGAGCAAAGCCTTCAAAACAAAAACAAAACAAACTTAAATTGTCTAACCAACTTTTTAGCCATACCCCTTTGATCACTTTAGGGAAGAGATGTTACCACACGATGTCAAGTTGAGATCAAGTAGAACACTGATGAAATCAGACATTAGGATACCCAATCAATGGCTCTTAATTTTGGACCACCCAGAAAGGATTTAAAGGGCTCTCATTTCAGGCTGGAACCGTGTTTGTGAATTTGGAATCCTGTGGTGGAACCAGCATTCATCTACCTGAGCTGCCTCAGGGAAGCACCACAGCCCGCCTGGCCTCAGCAACAGAAGTTCATTTCTCACAGACCTGGCAGCTTCAAGTCAAGGTGTCAGTGGGTTTGTTTCTTCTGACATTTTTTTTTCTTGGCTTGTAGATGAAGGTTTGTTTTTGTGGCCATCTTCTATTTGCACCTGTCTTGGGTTCCTCTTACTGAGATAGTCATTATGGAGTAAGTCCCCATCTTGTGACCTTCCTTACTTTACCTTTAAACACTAATGTCCAAGTAAGATTACATTTTGAGGTACAGGGATCAGGACTTATATGACATCCCCCACCCCTTTTAAATAACACACAAATATTTGAGAAAGGCAGTCCAGCCTAGAGCTGTTTGAGGCTTCATCTTAGCATTAATATTCCTAACAGCTCTGGGCCTGAATGACTGTAGTGTGCAGCCAGATTGGAGTCAGTACCCCCAGGAATACTCTGAATCTTTGTTGCTTAGACTCACTTGAGTAGCTTAAGATAAAATGACAAACTCCACAGGTAAACGGCCAGGCATCTGCACCCTTATTGGTGACGGTTGGTCAGTGTTATCATACTTATAAAGTATACTAGGTGATTTTTAATGTGTATCCATGTTTGAACACTGCCATCTTAAAGTTTGTAATTCTTAATGGTACAAATGAAAGTATAGCATCATTCTTAAGACGTGGAGCTTCTTGTTGGATATGTATGCCTAACAATACAATACTCAGGTCTAAAAAGCAAGTGGACACGTCTAAGATCATATAGTCTCAAATGCGAAGCATGGGTCTGGGATATAATTGTACATGCTGCATTTACTGCATTGACATTTACTTTCCATTTACTGAAAACAAATCAAAGAAGCTTTGAGCATACCACACAGGAAGCCAAGGGAACAAAGTAATCAACACTGATTGATTAAATTGACTAGAATTCGGTAACTGGCAGTGAAGGAATTTCTTGACTGAAGTAATGTTTTTCAGTTTCAGGAGAAGGCTAGACTTTCCAGATGGTATCAACCTCTGATAGAAATTCCTTGATTTAATCAGGACAATTTCTGTGTTTTGAAACAAAGCCACTTATCTGGCAGTTTTCATTAAGGGCTCCAAACAGCTGGCTGCCTCCCATAGCACTGTTGTGTGACAGATTATTTTATGAAGCTATGGATCAGCTGCCTTTGTATTCTGCTTGAATTGATTGTGTGCACATTTTCACTCACTGCGTTCAACCGAAGGCTGCATTTGAGTGAGGGAACTATTATTTCAGCGACGAGAGATCACTGCTGCCATGCTGTGTGACGGCCAGACACCTCAGTTTTCCAACTGTGCCCTTAGAGGATCTTCCGTTCTGTGTCTTTACGCTCATTTTTAAATACTGTGATTTCTATTTTGATAGCATATGAGGCTTTGGAGCAAATTATTCCAAAGCAGTGTTTAAGATCAGATAAAGCCCTCTTTTACTATATTTACATGTATACTTGCAGAATCCTAGCTTAAGTATTTATACGTATTACCTATTTTTAAATTTTGTATTATTTGTTATTCATTTATAATCTACTTATTTATATATAATCATTTTGTTTATTTACATATCTATATATTTTTTTTATTATTTCTCTAAAGCAGGCTCACTGCGAGACAGCCCAGGATGTCTCTGAATTTAGTCTTTCTGCCTCAGCCACCTTAGTGCTTAGATTGTGGGTGTGTGCCATGACATGGCTTCTAACTGGTTTGTTTTTCTTAGCATACAATGGGTTTCTTATGATATTTTTGTCCATATATACCATTGTACGTTGCTCATATTCATTCTCCCATATTCCTTCTCTTATTTTGTCTCCATTTTTTCTATTGATTCTTGATGCAGAAATTTGCTGATGTCAACTTTTCACTTAAAAAAAAAATAAATGCCCTTATATTTCTGCAGGAACTAACTACTTTCTAAGTTATGAGATGCCTATATCTTGGTGAAAACTCTCTAAGAATTCCAGGGCCCAAGATAAAACTGGCTTTAAATATATCATGTTTACATACATTATCTAAAAACACTTAGGAACACAGCCCCTGAAGTGTAGTCCCAAAGAGTAGGACCCCTCCCCCACCTCTTCATCACTCACCCAGTAGGACACCCTTCCCCCACCCCCTTACATAGAGGACTGACCTGGGATCCAGGAGCCCTGGGGGTATGGTGCTATCAGTGAAGGGGCTACTTTTGTTTAAGAGTTGGTTGAATAGAGAAGAGGTTCTGTGTGCTGTTTGAATGAGTTTTGCAGGGAACTGGAAGGTTGAGAGGTAGCAGCTGCACAGGGCAGCCATCAGTGGCAGTTATCAGTTACTCATCTAACTTCCTTTCTCTCCTCCCCTCTCTTGTAATAACATTAATAGAGATGGTCTTTTACAATCTTACCTTGAGTCCCACTCATGGCTTCTATACTAAGAACTCCTATCTTTTCGCTTCCAGATTTAGTTACTTACAAAGATCTCCCGGGGAGCCTATTAGCAGCTGACTCATCCTGCACTCACTGAAGTGTCATAGACCAGAACAGGGAGGTCTCCCTGGGTGAGTTTTGGGGTCTGGGGTGGTGGGGTGTAGTCTTACTGGTCTGTGGAAAGTCCTTTGGAGGCTTCTGATGCTCTGTTCTTGAGAACGGTATTGTTTCTTCCCACTCCTGTAAAGAAAGTCTCCGTCTAAATGTTCCCCTTAGATAACAACTGTCTCCTTTCTTTCTCTAGGACACTATGGGCATAGAGGAAATACCCTTCCTATTTCCTATTGTTTAGCTAGGTGGTCACTGTCTTCATTTCACAGGATGTGACTGAGGTTCTGGCCAGAGAGCAAACCCCTATACCCTAAGGTCCTTAGTTTCCCTTCAAACAGTTACATATCTTTTTATTTTATTTTATTTTCAGTTACACCTTTTACTTTTGACATTGAGCAACACAAGTCATCCTGTCTGGAAAATTCTTTCTCCCACACCACTACTACCATGGGTTATTTATTCTTTTCTTCACCAAACTTTTAGGAAGACCTATTTATTGCTCCCTTACCACAAAAGTTTTCAGGCTCTTATTTTAATATGGTCTTCTCCCTGCCTCCACCCTAGTAATTTCCTCCATTAATTATGAAAGAATTTTTCCTTCTGGTAGTTATATTCATGTTTCAATGGAGGAATAAAAATTATAGTCAGAACTATGAAAAAAGAACTATGAAAGGTGGGCATGAGTTTTCATCTAGCATAAAATTTGGTGAGTATGTGGTTGCCCTAAATGATACAATCGGAAGGATGGTTCTGATGTATCCTTTGCACACTCAGCGTAGGTTCTCTCATCTAAGGACACTTTGAGTTCAGCATGAATGGACGGATGGAGGACACGCCCAAGCAGTTAATTGGAGCCATTGTAGCTGGCCTACTCCTGATTGGGAACTGATTTTACAGCCTGGGGATCGCAGGGGTGCTGGAGCACCCAGGCACTTCCTACACACAGCAGTTACCAAGGATGGAAGAACTATTTTCAGTATTTGTGGTGAAACTGCAACCTGAAAATAAGTAAAAGTACTTATGGAAGCTACACAAAGCCCCAAATAATATTCCTCTCTCTGTTCTCCCGTTTCTGAGAAGAGTCATTTCAATGGTTTTAGCTGTTGTTTGGTGTTTCTCTTCTTTAGTGGAAACAATGGCCCTTTGATTATTAAATTTACTTCATGTTAGTGAGTTGGGAGTCTTACACAGACTTCCCTTTCCTCACCTCCCCAGTGTAATTAAATAGGTCTAAAGTTTTCAGGGTTGTTTGTTTGTTTCTTGAGAGAGAGAGGTGGGGGGTGTCTTTCCCATAGATCAGACTGGACTTGAACTCATGATCTTTCTGCCTTTGTTTCCTAAGTGCTGATATACTGAGTGTACTTTTTCTCAGTATATTATTATAATAATGAAAGTTTCTGGAAAGAACCACACCTTACACCAAGCTTCAGCAAGGATGATTGACTGCTCAGCACCTCAGTGCGGATAATGGTCTGGTTAGCGCTTTAGTGAGGATGGTTGACTGGTTAGCTCTTCATTGATGTGGAGAGGTTAGAATGTATCATGTTCAGAGCCTAATTATTTGGTCCATCTCTAGCCCTTAAGTAGACATTTGTTACCTTCTTTTGTATGAATCTTACATCCTTAAGACTATTAGGTAAGTCCTTTGAAATGTACCAACAGAGCCCAACACCTACCAACTGAAAGGTTCAGAATGCCATCAGCACCTGAGGCCTATAGCTAGATTTTCCTGCTCTCCTGTGATCTACATTTCTGGTAATGTATTTGCAGTGTCTTGATATACGATTTTCTTTGTTCTGTTACTATAAAATTTCCAACCTGTTACCGTGTTGGAATGTGGCATTTGTTGTAACCTGGGGTCATGGTTGTAGAATAAAGAATCACATAGCCCTTCTCAGGTGAGACTTGTGTTGTTTGCATTGGCAATTATGACTGTGTAAATGTGTTACACTGCTGAGTGGTGACAGTATGGCTCCATCACTCCTGCTTCTTGGAACCATGGCTCCCAATCCTTGTGTGCACCATGTTGTCATGCCAGAGGCATAATGCCATTCTGGGTTATGCCCATTTCGTCTCTCCCAGGGGTCCTGAATTCATGTCATCTTTTCTTATTGCTGTTTGTTTATTACTCTACTTTTGTGAGGCAAATTCTATAGTAGTTTCTTGCAGAAAGGTATTCAGAAATGAATTTCGTAGATTTTTGCCTCACTGGGTAGATAGGCACAATGGACTAACTGACTGGGGACAGATGACTTGGGTGGCTTTTTGTTGTTGACCTCCCTCCCCCCTCCACAGAATATTATTTTAGAGAGATTGTTCTTATCTTAGGCAGTTCATTTTCCCAGAGAAGAATCTTCATTCACCTACCAGGGGAATAAAAGCAGATTGTTGATGTTGTGGATTTGAAGGATCTTGGTGTTCAGTGCACAGCTTATTCACACAAAATGTTCTTGCCTCCCTTAGTAACTGCTGTGCCTGAGTCTCTAGAGAATAAGTATCACATTTCTAGTTCATGGTGACAATTAGTTCTTAGGATCAGGGATATGCTTGTAAATATTTTTCAAGATTTCTAGGAAACAAACAAGCAAACAACATCAACAGAAGAAACAACAAATCAAAAATCAACTCATAAATCAAAATTTAGATTTGTAGTATTGGCTGGTATTGGCCAAACAAATATTCTCATGGGGGTTGATTTCAAGCTACTGGTGTGGGGTTACCACAGAGCTAGATCACTGCTTAGAACAAGGTCCTGCCAGTCCTGGGGAAGCCAGCTGCTGCTCATCAACCACCAAATCTAAGACAGTCTGGTTTTAGCGACAGTCTTTATCTCTCAGAGTATTCCATGTCTCCATTTGTTAGATCTCAGGAGCGAATTGCTGTAACTTTCCTTTTCTGTGTTAAAATGCTTTCTGAATCTGTCTCCCTTCCAGATGTACTATCAAGTCACTTTTCCTTTTACTGAAGTAGGAGTTTGTGTATTTGTTTCCTAACTTCTACCTGGTTTTAGAATTTTGAACTAAAAAAGGAGCCAAATCATCTTTCCTTTGTGTCTTATTTACATTTCTGTTGCTGTGATGAAATACTCTGAAAAAAGCAACTTAAGGAAGGAGGAGCTTATTTTTGCTTATGCTCAAGGCACCATCTACCGTGTTAGGGAATCAAGGCATCAGGAGCTTGAAGCAGCTGGTTGTACTGCACCTACAGTTGTGGAGTAGAGGGAGACAAATGCAGTCTACTGCTCTGCTCACTTTCTCTATGGTCCAGGACTTCCCTGCCCAGGGAATGATTCTACTCACAGTGGATAGATCTTCTGATCTCAAGTAAGCTGTAACAAAGATAATAGTTGTGTGGCTAGAGTTGTCTACTGAACAGAATCTAGAATTACTGGGGAGATGGACATGCTGTAGAGGATTGCCTTAGTCCGGGTTTCTATTCCTGCACAAAATGTCATGACCACGAAGCAAGTTGGAGGGGAAGGGATTTATTCAGCTTACATTTCTACATTGTTGTTCATCACCAAAGGAAGTCAGGATTGAAACTCAAGCAGGGCAGGAACCTGGAGGCAGGAGCCGATACAGAGGCCATGAAGGGATGTTACTGGCTTGCTTCCCCTGACTTGCTCAGCTTCCTTTCTTATAGACTCATGACTACCAGCCCAGGGATGGTACCACCCACAATGGGCCCTCCCCACCTTGATCACTAATTGAGAAAATGCCTTACAGCTGGATCTCATGGAGGCATTTCCTCACCTGAAGCTCCTTTCTCTGTGATAACTCCAGCTTGTGTCAAGTTGACACACAAAGCCAGGCAGTGCAAGGATTATCTTGATTAGTTAACTGCCACAGGAAGACCACTGTGATAACACTATTCCCTGAGTGGGATCCTGGACTGTATATAGCAAGTCAAACACTACCATGTATTTGTTTGTCTCTACTTTTTCAACGTGGGTAGGGTGTGACCAGCTCCCTCAAGCTCTAGCCAGTGTGATTTCCCTACCATGATAGACCATGACCTAGAACTATGAGCTAAGTAAGTTCTTCCTTCCTTAACTTGCCTTTGTCAGGGTGCTTTACCACAGCATCAGGAAAGAAATTAAGATACTGCTATCATGAAGCTAAAAGCTCTACTCATTCTTATAACTAGAATAAAAACTAGTTATTAAATGACATCTTACCAGACATGGTGACATTTATGTGTAATCTGAGTCCATGGAGGGCAGCTGCTTGTGAGTTTGGAGCCAGGCTGGGATGATAATGAGACACTATCTCAAAAAAACCCCAAATGTATCTTGTGTTTCTAATACTATTTTCAACAATTTCATTAAAGGTCTGTCTAAGCATTTAATATATAAGATTATGAGAAGTAATTTCTGAATCCAATATGTAGAACAAATTGTTCAATGCAGCTTTAACTATGAACATTTTATGTCAGGTCTTATGTGGAAATCACTGCAGTTCATGGTGAGATTTTGAACTTCAAAAATATGGAGGGAAGTAGGTAAGTTTAAGGAGACACTGAGATATGATTTAGTGTCTAGGCAGTGTTCTATTGCTGTGAAGAGACATCATGACTACACCAACTCTTATAAGAGAAAATTTTGATTGGGGTTTGATTATGGTTTCAGAGGTTTAGTTCATTATCATCATGGCAGGGAGCATGGTGGCATGCAGGCAGATGCCGGAGCAGTAGTTGAGAACTATGTCCTGATTGGTAGGCAGAGAGAGAAAGAGAGAAAGAGGGAGGGAGGGAGGGAGAGAGGGAGGGAGGGAGGGAGAGAGAGAGGGAGAGAGAGAGAGAGAGAGAGAGAGAGAGAGAGAGGGAGAGAAGCTGGAACTGGCTTGGGCTTTTAAAACCTCAAAGCCCATCCTCAATAATACACTTCCTCTAACAAGGCCATACCTCCTAATCCCTCTCAAGTAGCACCACTCCTTGATGACCAAGCTTTCAAATATATGAGCTGATAGGGGTTATTTTTATTCAAACCCCACATTTACTTCCTGCATGACCTTTATTGGCCCTATGGCAGTTGTATCTTCCTTTTTGGATGTAGAGGAAGTTGGTGCTAGGGACATGTTTAGTCCATTTTGGAACACACACGCAATATATATATATTTGTATATATGTATATATGTATATATATGTGTGTGTATATATATATATGTATACATATCTCAATATTTTTAAATATTAGTAGCACAAATGTCCTAAAGTTCTTCCTATTCTGTCCACAGTGTGTTATTTTATGTTATCAAAATATTATTTAGAAAGGGTTTCACTATTTAGACCATGCCAGCCTCAGACTCACAGACATCAGCTTGCCTCTGTCTCTCAAGTATTGGGAGTAAAGATGTGTGTCTGTGTGACACTACTACTGTGTGCCTCTGGGAAATTGGTTGCCTTGTGACCTATGCCTTTCTGTACCATCCTCCTATCTCACTCTACAAACAAAAATACCAAACAATTACTATGCTAAATGCTGAAGATATAATTTTTCAAGCAGAGAAAAATAGTAAGTCATTTAGTAATAAATCAAACTTGACCTTTCCTCAGCCTTCCTTTCCAAAAGGAACTGCGGATAAAGAACGCTGCAACCTTTCCCGTAAAAATGTAACGACAAACCATGGGTGCATTGGAAGGAGGCAGGAGTGAATATTTTTATTTATTTGGAGTATATGAGGCTTTTCTATTTACTGACACAAAACAATAGACACCCCAAGGTGGAAGATTGACCCATGTGACTATATACATCTTTTGTTCTGACTGAGGAGGAATCAAACAAAGTCAAGATCAAAGCACAAAGTCAGAAGAACAAACACTGCAGCTCACATGACAGACATGAGGAACTGTAAGCACCAATCAATCGAGGATGGCAAACAGGAAACGCAAGGATAGGCACTTCCTGATAATGGAGGGAAACTACAGCAAAGGTAAGCAAAGCTCTCACTCTAGCTAAAGGAATCTTATACCAAGTGAGCCGTGCGGGAAGCAGAGGCTGAGGTATGTGGTGGGAGTACCTGGGCCTTTGACCCAGTGCCCAGCCCCCTCCCTATCTCTCCTTCCACAATGATCCCTTGGGTGCCATTGCTTTGCAGGTCCATTTTTTGGGACATGCCTTGGCAGTTCACCTGTGATTTAATGAGGCCGCCCAGCTGTGCATGAGTCACGGTGGCAGCTACTTCACATTCCTGTGAGCCAGGCACACTCATCATTTTAAATGACTCCTTCCTGTAGGAACCAGAATTGACTGGTGTGAGCCATTGCGTTGGGTCTGACGTCACTTTCTGCGACAGTCTACTGCGGATCCTGAAGCACATCTTGCTGAGGGGTTATCGCTAGAGGAAAACAGAAGGAAGCAAAACAAAACCAGCCCCTAGGGCTTCTGGAGGAGGAAGAGACTATGTTGGTTTCTGGATTCATTTGTTCAACAACACATATTTGTCAAATACTTAGTGTGTGTGTCAGATGCTAAGCTTTGGACATGGGAGGGGAATATAATTTGCATGGAACATGGAGGAGTGTGGGGACAAATGACTGAAAGAGGAGCCTGTGAGTTCCAGACGGCTGCTATGATGGAAAGATGACATCAGGTGACAGTGAGCAGAGAGGAGGTAGCTGATGAATAAATACACACATTTCATATATTTGTAGAATAGTGCACCTCAAATTTCAGCATGCTTCAGAATCACTCGGGGTCTTGTTTGAGAAAACAGCATTGTCCGCCTTAGTTTCTGACTCTCCAGGGTTCTGGTGTGAGGCCTGGGCATCGTCCTCAGGTGTTGTGGTTCTGTTTGCTTTCCAAAGTTATGCTTGCATGTGTGTGGTACATGCACATGTGTCTGTGTGTGCCTGTGCCCCACATAGAGGCCAAAGGGGGACATGGTGTCTTGCTCCTTGCTCTTGGCTTTATTTCCGTTAGACACACAGTCTCCACTGAACCTGTGCACACTGGTTTTTGGCTAGTTCTAGCTGTCCAGCGAGTATCATTCCTTCTCCTACCCATGTCCATTCCCATCCCCTCCCAGACAGTGTGGTTACAACCGTGCTTGGCCATGCTGGGCTTTTGATGCTGGGGATCTAAACTTAGACCCTCATGCTTTACCCACTGGACCATTTCCTCAGTCTCCAGAGACTACATTCTGAGCTTTGCTGATGTCAGGTAGAGGTGGTCCTAGTGAAGATGTGGTGGTTGTGGGTAGCCGTCTAAATGAGTAGGCAGAGCCTAGGATGTAAAGATGGCTAATGGTGGAGGGGAGGATGGAACGGGGAAGAGCTTCCCAGGCTGTCCTGTGGAAAGCAGAGGCAGTGAAGCTCCAGTGTAACTAATGGCTGAAAGGGCAATCAATAGAAAGCACACCAGGCCAGGGTTGTTCCTCCACACTCAAATCTAAGCCCATTTCTAGAGACCAACTTCAGTGATCTGGTGGTACTCAGGTAGTTTTAAGAGCATCTTGGGATTCTGATAGTTACTGGGGCTGAGGGTGGTGGACATGGGCCCATTACAGCAACGACGGAAAGTTGATTTTATTTCAAGGTTCTTAGGAATTTTAAGCTGTGGAAGACATAATTAGTTTCTGGTTGCTGGTTGTAAAATGGACCTTGTAAGGTATTAAGAATGAGGGAGGATATATCAGCTTAAAAAATGTCATAAAAGCCCATGTTGAAGTGAGTTTTGGCTTTGTTTGAGTGGCAAGCAATGGGACATAAAACACTAGATGGGATTTTAAGGGTAGGACAGTGAGCTTGTTGATGTAGCTGTGAGAATGTAGGGAGGCAGCAGTCTCAAAGCAGACCCCAGAGTCCGCTAGCAGCTGAGCAAGGGTGAGGCAGCAGTCTCAAAGCAGACCCCAGAGTCTGCTAGCAGCTGAGCAAAGGGTAATGACTTGAGAATACTGGGCTGTAAACAGGTTTGTGGAGAAATGAAAAGAAGTTTGGACATACATAGCTATTTAATTAATCAATTTTACATCCAGACTACAGTTATTCCTCCCTCTTCTCCTCCCCATCCCACTACCCTATATCCATTCCTCCTTCATTTCTATTTAAAAAGGGAGTCCTCCCATGGCTCTCAACCATCCCTGGCATATCAAGTTGCAGTAAGGATAGGTACATCCTCTTCTGTTGAGGCTAGAAGAGGCAGTCCTGTAGAAGGAAAGGCAGGCAACAGAGTTGAGACAGCCTCTGCTCCTGCTGTTAGGAGTCCCACATGAAGACCGAGCTATACAACTATAATGTATGTGCAGAGAGTCTAGGTCAGTCCCATGCAGGCTCCCTGGTTGGTGGTTCAGCCTCTGTGAGCCTCTATGGACCCAGGTTAGTTAATTCTGTAGGTTTTCTTGTGGTGTCTTTGACCATTCTGCCTCCTGCAATCTGTCCTCCTCTACTTTCGAAGGACTCCCCAAGCTCCACCTAATATTTGGCTGTGGGTCTCTTATCTGCTTCTGTCAGTTGTTGGGTGAAACTTCTCTGACAGTGATTATGCTAGACTCCTGTCTGCAAGTATAGCAGAACATTATTAATAGCATCAGGGGTGAAGTTTGGATATGTTAACTTTAAGATGCCTTTTAAGAACAGCTAGGAAACAGATTCTCTTTAGGAAATGGAGAGGGTATGGTGGTAGATGGAAACCTTGTTCCTTTTACAGGTAATTATGATAGCTGTGGCAGATATAGGGATTTATATATAAAGTATAAAGTATGCTATAGCATGTGACTTTTAAATGTGTGAATAGGGACAGGGCAGGGACTTTCTGGGCATTTAAGCATGCTAACTCGGGCTGGTGATACTTGCCAGGCATTCAGTTGTGAATGAACACTGAAGTTACTTTTATATATCAATCCCATTTGTTGTTTTCATGGAAATGTGGGTTTGATCACAATGTAGAGAGGACATCAGATATCCAATGATTCAAGATTATGTCTCAACTAGATTATCACAAAGAATTTTGCTAGTCAAACGAATTCCCTGGATTTAGAAGAGCAAAGCGTTTTGATGTGAGTGTCTCTTGAATTATCCACGAGCAGAAGGCTCTCAGACTCCTCCGATCACCTGTTTGCTGTCCTTCACCAGCACTGTAATCAGTGTGACGTCAGTAGGATCAGACTAAGGGTGGGACATGACTTTACTCAAAGTCTCCCTTCTCTTCCACGTGTCAGGTTCTACGAGTCTGTGGGATTAGTGGTGGTTGTGGACAGTTCATAGTTCAGGGGGGGGGGGAAATCCTTTATGAAAGCCTATTGCTTTGTCGAATAGTCCAGATGGGGTCAGAGCTGATTTGTATGAGATGTCAAAGTAAGTTTCAGAAGTTATTTCTAGAAAGAAGAATCACCTTTATAATCAGGGAGATAGAAAGCCGCTGAGAACTGTTGGCATAATTACTCAGATGCCCAGATGTGTGAATAAGTGGGTGGACTCTCTACCTTGTCCAGGGTGCTTCATCTCTGGATTGTCTCTGTACCCATTTGTAATTGTCAACCCTGCACAGGGACTAAAGATGACATTCTATCATTGTATAAAGGGGGCATGAGGTTAACTGGGTCATTCTAGCAGCTGCCACCTATAGTCTTCTTTGTGGAAATGCCTTCATAATTCACTGAGGGGTACAAAGTTAAACTGGAGAACATGTCGGAAATAAGATCCAAGGAAGCAAAGGACAATGGCTACCTATACCCAAAACAAATCAGGGATGAAGGGATTTGCCTTATGGTTCCAGAGGGGTGGAGTCCATCTTGGTGGGGGAGGTATGGTGGCAGGGGTAGGAAGCTGGGTGGTCACAATTTCATCTACTACAGCTAGGACAGACACAGAATAGGCAGCTGGGAGGATATAAGCCCTCCAAACCTGCCTTCTGTGACATACGTCCTTCATGAAAAGCCCCACTTCCTTAAGGTTCTCTAACCTCCTCACATAGACAGCAAGTATTCAAATATAGTAGCCCGTGGGAGCATGGGGAATTCTCATTCAAACCATAACAACAGAGCAGGGAATTCATTTTCCTGTAAAGCAGTAGAACAGAGGTAGGAGAGAGAAGCTTGCATTGGTGCAGATGAGTGAAGGAATCTGAAGTAATTCAGTGTCAGGGTGTCCAAAAGGAAAGTCAAGATAAGAGATGTTTTGATGGTGAGCATGAAATAGTTTTCTTTTTTGCTGTGCAAACTCGTCATCTACCTTCCTTAAAATGATGGCCCGAGTAAGGTATATGTCTATAGCTTTGTATTTGGGAGATAGAGGCAGAAGGATCAGGATCTCTGGGACAGCCGTGTGTGTGTGTGTGTGTGTGTGTGTGTGTGTGTGTGTGTGTGTGTGTGTGTGTGTGTGTGTGTGTAGCAATTTCAAGACTTTTCTGGGCTATCTGAGACTCTGTTTTAGAAAACAAATGCATGAGTAAATAAACAATGACAATCAGATAGACCAAGAATCTTATGCTCCTGGGTGTAATGACTTGTATGGGTGGGAACCCAAGAAAGGGAGAGTTTCATGTCAGTCTAGTGGTGAGCAGCCAGGACTGCGGAAGGAGGAGTTGAACTGGTTTTGAGAATCCCTACTTCCAATTATACATTTAAAGAACCCTTAAAAACTGATGGGAGAGCTTTGATGGGGGACTCTAAATTCAGACTGTACTTGAATTGAAAGAGTTTGGACAGCAAAGATGGTTTGTCTTGACAGATTAGGGTCCCTCTGTTAATGTCACTGGGACCTACTGGCTCTTCTCTAGCTTTTTGAAATGTTTCATTGGCTCAGGCTCTCACCAAGCATCTTGCTGCTGTCTTCCTCTCCTGCTGGTATAGATGCTGTCACCTGATTCCTTTTCCTTCATTTCTCCTTCTTCTGGTCCCTCTGACTTATAGGAGATCTCCATAGGTCTCTTTTGTATCCTGTCTAGAACTTGAACTCAGCCAGATCTCCAGTCACCCAGGAAGGGAGGTCAGACATGATTAACATTTTGGAAAATTGTTTTTCTGGGTATGAACATTGGTGGAACATTTGTTTTTCAAAGATTATATGTTATATGATTTTAAACAGTAAAGGTTGGTGGCATACCAGGCAATTCTGAAAGATTGCTTCACTAAAGAGATGTCCATAAAACCTTTACTGCTTGCCAGACTTTATCAGCCCGAACCAGTGCCTCAAACACTCCCTACACCAAAACTACCAAAGTCAGCATGAAATGTTTCATAGGAAACAATCACAAGTGCTAATGTAATTAAGTTATTTGTATATTTTCCCGAGTCAGTTTTGCTGCTTCATATTGGCTAGATATAAGTAGACAGAACTCTAAGAGAGGCCTGTGGTTTCTTTGTGGATACTGGCCGTTTGTCTTCAGTCTAACTGAAGATTACAATTCTGTAATATAGTGATGGAGTCACGTCACATCAGAAAGTTTTATTATAAAACCCTCTCTGGTTATCCGGGGCCAGATTGAAACACCTGGAATGGTAAGACAATAGGTCTAGCCTCAGGACTGCTCTACACAGGAGTAACATGGTTGCAGAGCCATGGAAATGTATTTCATCCTGGAGCTTCCCAGGAGGCTCACTGTCTTCCAGCCAAGCATCTGGAGGTAGGAAAGATGAAAATCATGGGCAGAGAAGGTCAGGGTACAATTGCTTATAAGATTTGAATAGCACAAAATTTATTACCTGGGGTTGAGTTTGGTGAAAGTGTAGTTATAAAATTAGCAAACATGTCCTTCATATCCTGTTTACTTTGGAATAAAAATTCATATAAATATTGTCTTCTTGACCCTATACTTAGCCTTTCTTCTAGAATAATGCCCACTTTTCTTTTGGGAATGGTGCCAATTTCCACTGGACAATAACATTTCTTGACAGGATCCTCCTCTTTCTCTGCTCCCATCTGCTCTTTTATAGGGCAAGAGTGGACTGACCAGGAGAGGATACATGACTTGAAGCTGGTCCTTCCCTTGAAAATGTCACACTTACTGAGAAAGAATTAACTCCCTTTTGATTGCAGATTATATGCAATATGAAATTTAAAAGATCTGACAGCTAGGCTTGCTGATCAGGGTAAAGGAGTCTGCGCAAGAAAGTTGGATGGGGAGCAGAATGTGCTTGCTTCTTAGTCTGAGTACTCTGGTCTTTTTAGCTTTGTTTCTGTATTTTAATTTTGCCCAAGTCTGTCACTTAACAACGACAGCAACAAAATGCAATAAAACCAATTACAAAACCCCCAGGGAACATCTAGGCTCTGTAGGATAATATCTAACTGTAGGCTACAAGGTTTTCATTGAAGTGATCCTGAAGCATACAGGACTGCAGTGGTTGACTGTGGAATATTACCAAGGAATGTGGAGTCGATAGGAACCCTGTAGATTAATTGTGTGATCGTCTTCTGATACAAGTCTAATGGTCCACCAAAATAGTTAGGAAGCCTGAAGATTGTTGGTCTCTTTTGGTTGGTTAGGGCAACCAACAAAACTTAATTTGTCTGGGTGTTGAGCATTCATGATTCCAGGACTGATATGACCATGTTTCTTTGTCTCTCAGCTGAGAACCAGGTCTTATTTGAAACCTGAGTCAGGGCAGCCAAGGTAACTCTGACTGTTTATTGGCACATGGTGCCATACTGAGTGTGTCTTTCCAATTCTTCCATTTACCCACAGCCTCTCTAATTTGTCAGATTCCCCCCAGTGTCTAAGAACGGTGTTATTTCAGGAAATCAAATCACTCACACTTGATTGTCAGCTTTATGTCCAATCTTAACCTCCCAGCCTGGGGTCAGTTACTCTGCTGGTGATCATCTATGCAGTGTTGAATTAGATCGCCAATGATAGTTTATTTTCTGAATGTTTTTGTATTTACCCTTTAATTCACAGAATGAGTTAGTTGTGGACTTAAAATGCAATGTAAGATGTGAGAAACCCAGGGGAGGCTATTTAATCTATTTCTGCTGAAATTCTTTGCTGAATGGGAATCCCGTTAGGCCATATCTGTTCTTGGTAAATAGTATTTTGTCTCTTTAGTGTTTGCTGCTTGTGTGGAGCCCACATCGTTACTCTGAATGGACAAACCATTCCTTCATCATCTGTAATAATAGGTACCATTTGAGGGAGCTGTGCTTGACAGTGCTGGTATTTTCATACAGTTTCCCTCCCATTAAAGTCAATCTGCAGAAACAGTAGGTTCTGTGGTATTTACTCTCTTAATTTTATGATGGCCCAAACTAAATACTGAGTAGTTAAGCTACTTGACTAAGGCCATGTGACTAAGGGGCATGGCTCAGGGTTGCTGACTTGGCCTGCAGACTTTCATTTCCCACACCATTCTGATCATCTCAAGGACACGCCTCCTTCAAATTCGACCTTTGGTGTAGATGAGTTACTGCTTTCCCTCACTTTAGGTAGGAAGTGGGCAGTGGTTGCTGCGGTAATCCCAAGAGAACACAAGGCCTCTGGCCACGTCCCAGGGATGGTAGTCCAACTGTAGCAGGACAGCTGAATGATGCCCTACAGTCTTGGCTGAATGTAGGTTGCTTAGATCAGAACTTCATCCCACAGGGTAACTGGGAGTTACTGCCCATTTGTTTTGTCTAGTCACTCTCTGGGTTTTCTTACACTAGTGTTTGCTCAGGGTATGACATCATGCTTTCTTCCAGCCCCATGACCAAGTCAGGCTCACCTATGGAAGGAAGCCTTCTCAAATTTCCAACTCCATTTATTCTCTTCAGTTAATTTCTGCTGATTAGGTTTATTTGTTTTTGTTTTTTTGTTAAACTGTGTGAGGACACTGAAACTCAGAGATTTTTTAATTTTTATTTTCTGTTACTGCATCTTGAGTATATGCCATTTATATTATATTCATTCACCAGATTATAATTTTAGGGGGCAAGGTGATTTTTCTCCTGCTTCTTTGAATGCCAGCATGATGAACCAGTAGGTAAAAATCTTTCTCCTTTAGATTCTTCATTCTTTCTGTAGAGCTATGTATTATCATATACTCTCAATACTAAAGCACTGCTGTGTTTTCCGTGATACTGGCAGACACGATGAGTTAGTCTACTCTTGTGCTGTTATGTCATAACCACGGGTATCTCGACACAGATCTAGTTACTATGCTGCTGATCTTTTCACATATTCCTAGAATGTGCCTTCTATAGAAAAGGACTTGCGCACCTACTCGCAATCCTTCTGCCCTTGCTCATCCTGAAGAGCCTCTGTCTGACTTCAGGCTCTGAACAGAGGAAGGAAGTTCTACTTATGCAACAATTGTTCATCTCTATTTTTCCTTTTCCTTTTTAATTGGCTGAGTCAATTAATTATTTAATTATGTCAAACAAGGTCTTGAAGAATTTCCTGTGTCTTGTCTTTAAGTAGATTTATCCTGCAAAGGCATTATTTCTTTTTACCTTCTCAAATTCAAACACAAAATGATCCCACATTTATATCGAATAAACAAATCCGCCACATTTCTGGCCCTTCACAATGATCTCATGATCTCCCTTTCTTTTTTCTTTTTCTGTTTTTGATACTTTATTTACATTTCAAATGTTTTCCCCTTTCCAGGTCTCCCCTTTGGAAACCCCCTATCTCATCCCCCCTCCCCTGCCTCTATGAGGGTATTCCCCCACCCACCCACTCCTGTCTTCCCTCCCTGGCATTCCCCTATACTGGGTCATCTAACACTCTCAGGTCCAAGGGCCTCTCCTCCCACTGATGGCCAACAAGGCCCTCCTCTGCCACAAATGTGGTCCGAACCATAGGTCCCTCCATGTATATTCTTTGTTTGGTAGTCCAGTCTCTGGGAGCACCGGGGGGCCTGACCAGTTGACACTGTTGCTCCCTCTCCATGGGGCTGCAAACTCCCTTAGCTTCTTCAGTCCCTTCTCCAACTCCTCCATCTGGGAGACCTGGAAAGGGGAAAACAGTTGCTGTGAATTGAATCATGGGTGTTCTGAACTTTTGGGCTAATATCCGCTTATCAGTGAGTACATACCGTGTTTGTTCTTTTGTGACTGAGTTACCTCACTGAGGATGATATTTTCAAGTTCCATCAATTTGCCTGCAAATTTCATGAAGTCATTGTTTTTAGTAGCTGAGTAGTATTCCATTGTGTAGATGTACCACATTTTCTGTATCCATTCCTTTGTTGAGGGACATCTGGGTTGTTTCCAGCTTCTGGCTATTATAAATATGGCTGCTATGAACATAGTGGAGCATGTGTCTTTATTACATGTTGGAGCATCTTCTGGGTATATGCCCAGGAGTGGTATAGCTGGGTCCTCAGGTAGTATTCTGTCCATTCTTCTGAGGGTCTGCCAAACTGATTTCCAGAGTGGTTGTACCAGCTTGCAATCCCACCAGCAATGGAGGAGTGTTCCTCTTTCTCCACATCCTCGCCAGCATCTTCTGTCACCTGAGTTTTTGATCTTAGCCATTCTGACTGGTGTGAGGTGGAATCTCAGACTTGTTTTGATTTTCATTTCCCTGATGACTAGGGATGTTGAGCATTTCTTTAGGTGCTTCTTGGCCCGTCCAGTTTCCTCAGCTGAGAATTCTCCTTTCTTACCTGATAGTTTCTACCCTCGTGCTTTCCATTTAGCGGTGGGCATCTAGCTGACCTCTGAATAAGAGGTTGATGTGAAAAAAGGTTGAAAGATAACTGAGTTAGTTGTTTTATGGGGCAGAGAAGATTTCAGTATTCCACATCTACTCATATGATTTGTAGACTTCCTTTCTAACTATTTTGTGTCTATCTTTAGATATTATTATGAGAATTGATTAGTGGAAGAATATTGGATCGAAACCATTGTAAGTGTGAAATTTTCAATTCATGGAATGTCTATGTTTGAATGTCTATTATGAAAGCTATCTAAGCTAGAAGCTATTGTACCAAACAGAAATGAGATCTTGTCACAATCCTAACAGAGAGAGAGAGAGAGAGAGAGAGAGAGAGAGAGAGAGAGAGAGAGAGAGAAGTGTCTGTGGATTGAAGAAAGACTGCTTCTTAAGAAAATCTCCCAGTGGATGCTCATGGTGCACAGCAGCATTTATAGCCATGCTTGCTGCCTGGCACAGTCAATAACTCCTGATTCACTAATCCAATGTTCCGATGTCTAGAAAGTTACCATAGAGATTATACACAAATCACTGAATTACAAAGACGCCGTGCAGAATGAAGCCTTGAACATGTAACCACGATGAACTTTCCTTTAGAAAGTACCTAAGCTCGTGAAGTATCAGTGTGAATGTCACGGTAAATGTCAGCTAGCATGATTCTGAAAATGTGCCAGAATACCTGGGACAGGGTTGTTCAGCAGTTTATTGTATGTTAATCATGTGTAAGCGCTACATTCTTACCTGGCTGAGATATGAGATTTGAAGTGGACTCTTCTGAAACATCCCTCACACAGGCAGCAAGTAGGTGTGCTGGGTTTCAGACCAGGCAATTTGGCTTTAGAATTTAATTTCTTTCTTTTTAAAAAAGATTTATTTACTACATATACAGTGTTCTGCCTGAATGTGTGCCTATGGCCAGAAAAGGGCACCAGATTACATCATAGTTGGTTCTGAGCCACCATGTAGGTGCTGGGAATTGAACTCAGGACCTCTGGAAGAGCATCCAAGTGTTCTTAACCACTGAGCCAGCTCTCCAGCCCCTAGAATCTATTTTCTTAACTACTGATCTTTTGACTCTTAATTCTGCCACTGTCCTGTATGTGCAGATCATCCTGGGTGAGTGGCCAAAATGCAGATTCCAGGCTTCAGTCTCAGAGGGCTGAATTGAGTAGGTCAGGAGTCAAGCCTAAGAATCTGCATGTAAGATAGCGCCTGCATGTTCCTGTAATCCTGCAGGCACACTCCATGGCGTGTGCTGTCTCTGGATTTTATATGTATGTTTACAGACAAATACATAACCTCACATCTCATTCTATGAGAATTATTGTTCCAGTATAGGGAACCCTAGAGAAAGACTGTTTAAAGAAAAAACCTAAGCTAGAAATATTTGCAATGCTCTCTAGAGAAGGTGAGCTAATAAGATGTCCATGTGCGTGTGTCCTTGTATCCATGTGTCCTTGTGTCCATGTGTCCCTGTGTGTGTGTGTGTGTGTGTGTGTGTGTGCATGTGTATGTGTCTCTCTCTGTGCGTGTCTCTCTCTATGCATGTCTCTCTCTGTGTGTATATATGTGTATCTCTCTCTCTCCCTCTTTCTCTCTCTCTCTCTCTCTCTTTTTCTGTGTGTGTTTGTGTGTAGAAAGAGATTTATTTTCAGCAATCAGTTCATATGATTATATTAGCTGTGGAGTCCAAAAGCTGCAGTGTGGACTGGCAGGCTCCAGATCCAGAAGAGCCAAGGTGTGCTGATATCTGGAAGTAGTGTCTGAGAAAATTCCTCTTGTGCAGAGGCTGTGACATTGTCTTCAATTTACTTTCAATTGTTAGGATGAGATCAGTCCTCATACAGAAAACAATTTACTTTACCTAAAGTTTACTGTTTTATACATTAATCTTATCTAAAAACATTCTCCATGTTGACACAGAATCACCCATCACCCTACTGAGAATTGTTGTGGGTGAGATTGACTGGGATTAGGTCAGTAAACGAGTAGAGGCACTGAATGGGAAACCATCGGACACAACTTGATAACTGGTATCTTTTGTTTGGCTCACCTAGAGTTGTCCTATTTAAGATTTTCTAAAATTTGAAGATTTGGTAGTTCCTTGAAAATTCTATGTGAAAATCTTTATTTCTGACTCCCTGAAAAAAAAAAAAAAAAAAAAAAAAAAAAGAGAGTGAGATGATTCTTAGATGTTGTATCACCACAGCATAACTGAGTCACAGATGCCACCTGTAGGAGGAGTACTCACCAAAGGTATCTCATGTGGTCTACTGCATTTACCACTATGAGTTTCAGGGCTCCCACAGGTGCTTTTTAAAAGCTGTGTGTATGTATGTTTGTCCGGGGGCAGGGTATGTGCATGTGAGTGCAGGGGCCCTCAGAGCCTAGAGACATCAGCTCCTCCTGGGAACAAAACACTGGTTCTCTGAAAAAGCAGTGTGAACTCCTAACCACTGAACTCTTTCTCCAGTCACTATTAAGTATCTGAAAAAGTCTCTTCATGTAGAACACTTGCCTTGCATGTATAAGGGCCTGGGTTCCATGCCGAGCAACACACACACACACACACACACACACACACACACAAGGCATAGTGGTGGGGTGCTGGGTGTAGCTCAGACAGGGTTACTGTGAGATGTGAAGCCCTCTGTTAAGTTCCCACCCTAAGAGCGGTGGAGTGTGGGGATGGATGGAACACCGAGAGAGAACTAGGACTTTGGAGACACAGCGAATGCCTCTGCGTTCCTTCATTGTGTTATGTGTTTATGTCTTTTAACAGAATCACTCTCTTCAGGCTCCTTAAGTTAGCCATTGTCTGCCTTTTGAATTAAGAAGGTTATCTTCATGTTCCTGTCTCCACTGGTAGGAAAGTCATAGGAATTGTTGAACTAGGTTCTTGAGCATTTCTCAATTGTCAGAAAAAGATGGAGGAAGATGTAAAAATGATGTGAGACATAAGACAGGACCCTGGGAGTTCACCTTTTTATGATTCACAAGTGAATTATAAAGCAGCTTCAAGTGTGAGAGTTCCGTTTCCAGTTATCAAGCTGGTTTTACAGGAGAAAGAGAACAGTAAGCTGCTTAATAATAAGCTTCTGGCGTGACGTTGGCTCATTACTTTGTCAGTTTCTTCCAAAATGTCGGAATCAGTTCAACAAGGACAAAGCCTTGTATTTCACAGGAGGGAAGCGGTTCATAGAGCAGCCATGGAGATCAGCAATCCATGACTTAAACTGACACAGGGACAGAGTGTGATATTAGCGCTATATGACTAGTAGATTTTGATGGAGGGCCTGACAGAGTGATGTAAGTCTGTGAACAGGGGCCTTGCATGTCTGTGAGCAGTGAAGGGAAAAGGACTGTGCGCCTCAGGAGCTCCGAGGGCCCGGCTTTGCCTTCCTAACACTCAACATGCCCGGCCAACCACATCATTTTCTCTTCTTCATATTAATTAACATGCTATGGTTTTTTTTTTTTTTTTGACAAAATTTATATAAATTGTCCTCTGGGCCTTGAAAATTAATTCCATCAAGCATATGGTTGGCAAACATGCTCTACTTTTTCTGCATTTAGAAATGTGTCTCAGATGTTTAGTGTTAAAATGGCTTCTCTCAAAGTCATCTTTCATAAAGTAATTCAGGAATGTTAGGATTTCTGTCAGTTTCTTGGCAAACGGTATTTAATTACAAATTTATGCTCCATAGGACACATACTTTAGAAGTACTCTGGGATGCCTCCACATTTTATTTTGGAACTTGGCATTTGTTTTCACTTTAGTAATCTAAGTCAATAATAGTTTATAATAGTTATAAATTAATGTGCTAACTTCAAGAAGCTGCATGTTCCATTTCACAAGAATGCTTTTGGTGTTACCTCTTCCCAAGTGGAAATTTAAAGAGCAATTTTGGTATAAAAGATTCTTTTCAATATTTGGATTCATATAAATATGTTGTATGAAAATCATTCAGAAAGGGAGTGAGGAGGGATGGGAGATGGAAGGACAGCGGCGGTGGGGGCGGAAGCACATAGGCTTGAATGGTGCTATCCTAGGGGTACATTTCTGCCTGGGAAGCATCTGATTGCCCCAGGTTTCCCACTCTTAGAATGTCTCCTATGTCCCTTTCTCTTACCTTTTAAGCTCACCATTAACTCTAACTACCTGTTTATTTTCCTCCTGAGTATACCCAGTAGTTCATTTATACATTCTGGTTTTTTTTGAATCATAGGAAGAGAAATATTATCCTTAGCAACGTTTCGGGCTTCAATGTGCTTTTTGGAGTCACTTTAGTAAATCCCCAACTGTGGGCCTTAGAAGAGTCTTTATTAACATTCTCTTAGGAGCTAGGCTTTTGGCTCAGGTACAAAATAAGCCTAGTCCCCGGGGCTGCTGCAGTTAACATCCTTTTCCTCCAGGCAGATAATAGACTGTGTGTGAGAGATGGTTTGGGATGAAGCATTAGACCTCGGGTTATTTTTGATCTGCAGGGATAGGGATGATGGTGCTTTCATGTGGAACAAAGCCCAAGATGTTTCCTGCCTCTTCGATTCAGGTAAAAGGTGGAAAATAACAAGAAACGTATTGTGTTCTGGAAATATAAATAAGTGGGCTTGGTAAAGGGATGCTTCAGTTGAAGTACATATTATAATTAGAAGCCTAAATTATTTATATTTAAATAATAGAAGCAATTGTATTATTCTTGGCAATTATATAGCATAGAGCATAATAAACAAAGCCCCTTTGTAATGGCCAAGTCCTAGTCTATAGTTTTGTGTGGTCTGGAAATCATGTGGCCCAGGCTGACCTTGAACTTGTAGCAATCTTTCTCCTGCCAATCTAGCCTCCCAAGTGCTAGGATTATAGGTGTGAACCGCCACTCTTGGCTATAAAGCTTTTATTTTTGTAGGTCCTGCTGACTTCACACTCACAGTGTAGCTGAGGATGACTGTTAATAGAAATTATTTAATCCCAATCCAGAGTTTCTACCCCGACTTGATCATTCAATTCCTGGATAAAGACGCATAACTTTTATTTATAATAAGCCTTAAACAGCACACGAGCTGGGCAGATATCTACCCTCTATGCTTTAGAATCTACTTTTCTATTGATAATACCAAGTAATTACTTACTATGTTTCATCTGGGCTGCTCTTAACTCCAACTGGGCAGCCCTCATGGCCATGTTTTTATGATTTACCTAACACATGGCTGCTTCTCTCTCTTCTCTTCCCCCTTCTCTTCCCTCTTCCCTCCCCCCTCCTCTTTCGGTTCTCTTCTGACCTCCAGACAGGGAACCCTAACTCCTGCCTATGTCTCTTCTGCCCAGCTATTGGCTGTCAGCATCTTTATTTACCAATTAGAAATAACTTGGGGGCAAGGTCACATAGTGTCACTTGGGTCTACATGCCACTGGGCTCTCTCTCTTCTCTGGGTAACCAGCTCTAGAGGAACCAATATTAGCATTAGAATACAAGCAGTATCTGGCCAACCCACTACAAATGACCTTGAACTTCCTGGTTCCACACTGGAGAGCTGAGGCTATTTTTAATGAGTGAAAATGAATTGTCAAATATATGATTTCCTCAGAATAATTTTCAGATGTTCTTCTTCTTATTATCATTTGTCCCTTAAACATAAAATCAAATAGGAGGCTATATTGATTGATGAATTATAAGGTGTCAAAATAGAGATTATTCAGTGTAGGTCCGAGCAGGTGCCTGATGCCCAGAGTCATCATATTAAATCTCTGATATTTAAAGCAGAGTAAAATGCAAATTGCTTGGGTGGGTGACTGCTTGATTAGACACTGAGGACTGGCTTTTCTGGTGGGTTTAAAAATCTCAGCTTAGTTTTGTTTCTCTGAGGTCTTCCAGACTACCCATTATTGTATGGCAGCCATGTTTCGTCTTGTCTTATCCTAGTGCTAGAGGCTCAGGAAGTCTGGGACAGAACTGATCAGGGAAGCTATGCTTGCTCCTAGAGCTCACAGAGGTGAGGGGTAAGAGGTGGGTGAGGCCGGGCAGTGGTGGCGCACGCCTTTAATCCCAGCACTTGGGAAGCAGAGGCAGGAGGATTTCAGAGTTCGAGGCCAGCCTGGTCTACAAAGTGAGTTCCAGGACAGCCAGGGCTAGACAAAGAAACCCTGTCTCGAAAAACCAAAAAAAAAAAAAAAAAAAAAAAAAAAAAGGTGTGTGGGATGCACATTCTGAAACACCAGAGATCTGTCCCTACAGCTGCACACAGACTTACCTGTCTACTCTCCAGGAGACTTGCTGCTTATGTGAGAGGTCTCATTCACATTCTGTTTAGTATGGAGAATGTAGAATTAATTCTGGTCTCATTAGGGACTCACAGGCAATGGACTTGCTTCTAAATTGTTCTAAACTGATGGGTGAGAGCTGACATAATTATATGCTCAAAAGTAGAAGAATTTCTTTGCATTTTACATTTGTATATTCATTTTGGGTGTTTCTTAAGTAACTTTCCCTTGACATGTATGTGTATTCATTATTTATTTGATAATTTAAAGTTGGTCAGAAAAATTATATTTTCCTCATGGTTTGAAATGAAATGTTAAGAACCCCAGAAGAAAAATGGTATCCTTGGTTTATTTTTAGCATTGTTATTCTTATCATTTATTTATTGATGATAGTGTCTTCCTCACTATGTAGCTCAGGCTGGCTTTGCATTCCCGATTGTCCTGCTACTTACTGTCCTTAGTGATGGGATTGCTTCCTGTCTCATGAGGCCTATAATAAATGCCAGTCTCCTTTAAATGCTAAACCTAGGAATGAATATGTATTTTGAAGCATTTTTTTAAAGGAATATGGAAAGGAGTCATATGCTTCCTCATGTAACACAAAGTCTGGCTCCATTAAAGCCTGAAGAAGGGTGGCCATCATGGTGGCCTTTCGGTTTCCCCCTGTTCTTGTAAGACTCACTCTCTTTTGTACACTAATACTCTCTAATAGCTTCCCACTGGCAGAGTTATTTGGCTGAACAGCTTCAGGTGAACATAGCCATCATTGAGCTTAATCATCTTTCACTTAAGTATTCCAGTGACATTACTTCAAGGTAATTTGCAAGTCTAATTTACCTATGCAGACATTGCTTTTGTGCATTACATTATCTTTTAGAATTTCAAGAGTCAGAAATGATTTTCTGCCCTCTATGGGCCCCCAAATCAAACTGTCTCCTGTTATTTCTTCAATCCTCACAATATTTAAATAAATTAGACTAAATGACACTTTGATTTTGGAATTGCTAAATCCAGAAAGTCACATTAAACCCAGAAACACTGGCCCAGTCCAGACGTTTCAGCGAGGAGAAGACACATGGAGCTTTGTGGAAGAATCGGTTGTGACTTGGGGACATCTCCCAGGCTGTGAGCTCTTATCCACATTATCCGTAGGCTGCCAGCGGGGCTGAGAAGGGGACAGTTCGAATCACTTTGCACTGCAGGCTTTTGTGCCAGCGTGCTAACTTAGCCTTCTAGTTTCCCTTCTATTTCTCTACTGTTAAAACTATCCTTGCTGGTCTGAAGGTTGTGTTTATAGATACAAAGTTATCTAGAAGAGCCATTTCTGCACACTTCACCTCTAGCCAAAGCTCCATCAGAAACTCCGCCAAGTCCTCCTCTCCTCACCCACTAACTTCCTTTTTGTAAAGAGTTTCCTGTTTTTTGACATTTCAGATACATAGATGCATACAAGTGGTCCCTTATGATTGGTTTATTGACTGTTGTGGATATCCTGCTGTGAACATCCATGTGTGAGTTTCACTCACACATGTGATTTCGTTTCTCTTGGGTGCTAAGCTGAGAATGGCAGTGTTTGATCTTACAGTAATTTTATGTGTAACATTTTGAGGCAGTTACACACCATTTCTCACAGCAAACATCCTATCTTACAGTCGCATCAACAATGTGCAGGTGTTCTAAGTTTCTCTGTGTCCTTGCTAACACTCACTTTTTGGATGATATTGAGCTCTGGTAGTGTGGAGTACTGTGTCACCATGGGCTTGACTTTTATTTTGTTTTTGTCTAATATTAAACAACTTCCTACACACTCTACAGTCAGTCATTCGTGTGTCTTCCTTGGAGAAACATCTGTTCTGATCCTTTGCCAGTCTTCAAACTGGATCACCTGCGCATCACTGATGGCTAGGAGCTCTACTTGCAATCTAGAAAAAGACATTGTCATGGGACTTGCTGGGTTTCTTTCAGTACCGGCGTAGCCATTTCACTGTGAAGCCCAAAGGCTTCTAAGTTCAATTATCATTCATTCATCCTTTTCGTTTGTTGGCCATGCTTTGGAACCATAGCTTTGCCATTGGTTAATCTAAATTCAGAATGATTTACCCCCGTGTTTCATCTAAGAGTCATGCTCTTACATTTCATTCTTTATATATTTGAGTGGCCAACTTAACTCTTCGATGTAGTTGTGACTATTATGCTGTCTTCTCCTCCTCCTCTTCCTCCTCCTCCTTCTCCTTCTCCTCTCACTTCCTTCTCTTCTCTTCTCTTCCTCCTCCTTCTCTTCTCTCTCCATCTTTTTGAGAAATCTCTGTGTTGTCCAGGCTGCCTTTCAACTCCAGGGCTCAAGCGATTTGTTTTTCCGCCTTGCCCTTGGAGCTGAGACTATAGGCACGTCCAACCCGAACCTGGCCAGCTTCACTCTGTTGCACATGGGTGTCCAACTGTTTGTAGTACTGAACCTAATTTTTTTTCTTAGAATTCTTTTCTGCCTTCTTGACTCTCAAAGTCTTTTACATCACCTTGTGCTTTTATGAGCTGTCTTTGAACCCCCCCCACTGATTTCGCTCCTTTTAACATAACTTTTCATGGGAACTTAAGAATCTATTCATGTGTCTTCCTTAGGGAGAGCTCAAGGAAGGGATCTGTATCTCCTGTGGTTTTAGAATCTGCAGTGTCAGTTCTGGTCAGTGTCCATTTATGCTGGTGGCAAAGTCAATGGAAGGGAGTAGGTTTTTCTTGGTTCTCCATCTTTCATGGTTTAAATTTAATAATGTGACTGAGTCTGTGATGCAGGAGGTAATCAAAGATGTTGCTATTTCATGGTGATATTCTGTGATTTTTTTATAACTAATGATTATGTTAAATGGATTATTAATTCTAACCTTTACTGCATTTTAAAAGAACAACATTTATTGGCATTTATATAAAGGATTTAACTAAGTAATTACCTGTAGATAAGGCTTAATTGATGAGAAGCAACTGACCATGTAAGAATCATGCTTTGTTTACACAGTGAATCAGAGGGCACTCTTCAAATCATCATTTTTTTTCCTGGATTGTGTGTTAGTGCCAGTACCATCTCCAGGGTGAGTAGAGAATTGCTGACCTTTTGGTTTCTGATTGACAGTATGATTTGGAGGCTAAGGATGGATTTGATGAGAAGTACCACAGGGTTTTGTTGTTGTTATTGGTGTTTTTGATTGTTTTGTTTTGTAAGACACTTCCTTTGATGATTGACAGAATGTGTTTTCTGCAAGGCAAATCAGATATTTTATAAATGAAAATTGTCTTTTCCTAGATTTACATTACTGAGCCTCTCTGCTTACACACACCAGTGATGACAGGTTGACCTTGTGTTTCATGAGGCATTATTCTTGGTGAGATGGCATCTACCAGTCCTATATTCTTTGGGGCTTTTTATTTCTTCTCTGATATTGGATTTCTCAGTGTAACCCAGTGCAGACAAGCTTTGAACTCATGATCCTCCTGCATTGTCCGCCCAAGTATGAGGATTATGTGTGTGCTACCATGCCGTGCCCCTTCAGAGTCTAATAATCTCACAACTGTATAATATATGAAACATTTTCAGATACAGTTATTGTCTTAGTCAGGGTTTCTATTCCTGCACAAACATCATGACCAAGAAGCAAGTTGGGGAGGAAAGGGTTTATTGAGCGTAACTTCCATGCTGCTGTTCATCGCCAGAGGAAGTCAGGACTGGAACTCAAGCAGGTCAGGAAGCAGGAGCTGATGCAGAGGCCATGGAGGGATGTTACTTACTGGCTTGCTTGCTTCCCCTGGCTTGCTCAGCCTGCTTTCTTATAGAACCTAAGACTACCAGCCCACAGATGGTACCACCCACGGGGGCCCTCCCCCCTTGATCACTAATTGAGAAAATGCCTTACAGCTGGATCTCATAGAGGCCTTTCCTCAACTGAAGCTCCTTTTTCTGTGATAACTCCAGGTTGTGTCAAGTTGACACAAAACTAGCCAGTACAGTTATCATTTCCCCATGTGCCCAGTGAATTATCTAGGAGGAAAGGAAGGTTGTCAACACTCGTCCTTTTAGTTATAGCACAGGGTACCACTTAGGAATGGAAAGTGTCCTAGGGCATGAGTTTTCATAATGAGTTTGTTCTGTTGGATTCTAGAATGCAGTAAGTGTGCTTGCTATTAGTCACTGTAGACTGTGCCTCCTGACTCCTATCTGAAATCCCTGAGTAGTCTGGATAATCTGATGTTCTGAATTGACTAAACTCAAAACAAATGGTTTATTTTAGCTTTTATTGTTATTTATGATATTAAAATTTATTGTTATTCATGTGAAAATACACCATTTGTGTGGGTGCCCTCAGAGGCTGTCTAAAAACCAGCTCTAGAATAAATAATCTAAAGGCATAATTTACATAGAACCACACTCAAAACGTACATGTGAATTTTGCATATACTGTATTTTACATTTTTTATAGGGCATGGAAATTTGAAGTCTATAATGGAGCTGAGATGCCGGGTTTCTCAAGTTAATTAGGCAGGCTCATCCTCCATACATTCAAGATAGTTCCAGGAAGTGGAAATCATGGATACATCTCCATCTCTCCCAGTTACTGTGATCTCCCTCACCTTGCTTAGCCTTTGATCTTCCCCTTGTGGTGGCCTTTCATCATTTCTACTCTGTGTTGTAGCTCAGGCTGTCTCTACCTCTCCCACCCTTCTTGCTTTTCATATGTTTGCTTAATCCTTACGATAATCTTTGGTGTTGTAACAACAAATATTTCCAGACTTCTGGGCAAATGATAAAATTTTACTTCCTGATATCTGTCATTATGTTTTGAAATGTGGAGAGAAGCACTACATGCCATTTTGGGGTGGAATCATTTAATATGACTCAGCTGTTATTTTTCTCTCCTGTTATCTGCTGGTGTACTGAGGTAGAGCCTGGGTCCATGGATGGCTGTGACGGCTAGCATTTCATCCTAACCTGCGGGTTCATTTAATTTATGCTTAGGGGATTGTTTGTATAGTGCGTAGCCTAGCTCATTCTTACAGATAAGTCACAGCTATGCGTTCCAATGCGATATACATTAATTGTAGGAGGCTCTGGAGTATAGCTAGTCTAAATCTGTAGAACACACACTAGATTCTGAAGACTTACAATAACAAAGAGTGTGTAAAATATCTTATTAAATCTTTGAATATGGATTATGTGTTAAAATGATAAGTTGATAAGTTAGGTTTAATTTTTTTATTTAAAAAGTTAAAGATGACTTAAATCATCTTTTTTTTTTAAAGTGAAAAAGTGATTTTAATGACAAAACACACGGTCACTTATGGTTACAGACAGATTTAGAACTTAAATCATCTTTCTATGGTATAATGCTTTGATGAACTTTGACCTTCTGAAGGTAGGACTCTGTTGGATTCAATTTTTGTTTTTCCATAACATTTAGCAGTGCCTAGATATTATGTGTGTTAAATATATGCAAGCTTAATTAGTAACCATGTCACCATCCCTATTTAGTTATTTGTATTTTTTGCATAACAATTACTTTTAAAATTTCCTATGACGAAAAAGAATACTTAAAAACTTAAATATTTTTATACTTTTAGGAAATCAATGCTATGTATGTATCTGATGTTTATATTATATTAATTGTTTTGAACTGTCTCACATTGCTCCTTAAGTACCCAGATCATATTTTCAGCAAGGTCAACTCCTTATAGCTAGCATTTTCTATTCTTTATAAAAATAACCAAGAAGCCCCCACTTTGTTCAGTCATATCTGTAACTTACTTTTCCAGTATCTACCACTTAAAAACTATCTATTATTTTATTTATTTATTTTTATTAAACAAGGCCCTGTGCTACAAATCAAAAGGTTATTGAGGAAGAGAAGTGAGCAGCCATGAGCTCTTCTGGCCACTCTGGTGCGGGGCCCTCTGTGTGGAAGGAGAGCCCTCAGCTGCTGGTTAGACAGAGAACAGAGTGGGGAAGGAGCCCCCTAGACTGAACAGCCTGTCTGTACTGCATAGAAGCAGAGAAAAACAAAAGTACCAAAGATGTCTGAAATACCTTAAGTCTGCCTCGTTCCCGGTGTGTGTGTGTGTGTGTGTGTGTGTGTGTGTGTGTGTGTGTGTTATGGAATGAAGGTGCATACTGGGTTGTTTTCTTGAATGAGGAGGGAAGATCAAAAGACCGTAGAATGAGAAAGGTCTTGGCCATAAACCAACTTGTATTCTATTCCATTTGCATAACATCACATGCATATTTTATAGAAATACATACGGCAAGGTGGTTATCAGGGTATTGACTTTCTGGATTTTTACGCTGTTACACATTTAGTATTTTTCCTCCAATAAACATATATCGTTTGTAGAATAATTTATCGGCACTAGCAGTTCAATGTTACTGAGAAACATTGGGACAATGTTTGAAAACTTAACTCCCTAACTTACCCTCTTATTGAACGCAGGTTGCCCTACGTCTTAGTTATTTCTCTATTGCTATGATAAAACACCATGACCAAGGCAAACTATAGAAGGAAAGGCTTATTTGACCCTATAGGTCTAGAGGGGAGAGGCCATCACCGTCAGAGTGGGGGGCATGGCAGCAGGCAGGCATGGTGTCAGGAACAGTGCAGAGCTCGTATTGTGTATTCCAAACCATAAGTAGGAAGCAGAGAGAGCAAGCTGGGAATGGCTCATGGCTTTGAAACTTCAAATCCCATCCCCAGTGGCACGTTTCCTCCAGCAAGGGAACACCACTTAAACCTCCCCAAAGGATGCCACCAGCAGGGGATCAAGCATCACACATCTGAGCCTTAAATAAAAAGAGATGTTTTTGGAAATATGCTTTCAAAAATTCTCCACTTTTGACCCTGAAGTTCCTTCAGACAGGGACAATTCTGGGTCAGAGCTTTGACTGTGGGATGGCAACTCCATCCCTCCACTTGATGCCCTGTCTTTCTACTGGAGGTGGGCTCTACAAGTTCCCTCTCCCCACTGTAGGGCATTTCATCTAAGGTCCATCCCTTTGAGTCCTGAGAGTCTCTCACCTCCCAAGTCTCTGGTGCATTCTAGAGGGTCCCCGCACCTCCCACCTCCTGAGGTTGCCCGTTTCCATTCTTTCTGCCGACCTTCAGGGCTTCAGTCCTGTTCCTCCCCCCAATACTTGATCATGGTCCCCTCTTCCTCCTCCCTGTCCCCTTTCCCACTCAGGTCCCCCCCACCCCCGTGATTGCTTTCTTCTTCCTCCCAAGTGGGATTGAGACATTCTCACTTGGGCCTTTTGGCTTGTTAACCTTCTTGAGTTCTGTGGATTGTATCCTGGGTATTCTGTACTTTTTTTTTGGCTAATATCCACTTATTACATTTGAGTTATTAAGGAATATATATAACTTCCCCAGGGGTGTTTTTTTAGTTTGTTTTTACAGAGCTGATATCCTGCTCCCTGTGCTTGGCTCCGGGTGATTTACTGACAAGGGGAATAGCTGATTTAGTTCATGGAAGCATCTTATCTGAAAGTGAACACTTCTTAAGAAAGAGAAAAAGCCCCCATGCTGTAAGATTCCAGAAGACTTGGGAGTTGTGCCCTGAGGGCACATGCTGAGGAATGTGTTTTCAAGGCAGGTGCCAAGGTTTGACAAAGAAACACAAGCACAGCTTTTGTTTCACAATATCTGGAAAACTTGGAACTCTAATTTCTTGGAAGAAAAGTCTTTCCAAGATAAAGACAGTGTGGAGGCATTCTACCTCAAAGAACTATGGCAAGAGAAAAGGCCATGCCAAATGGAAGTTGTTAGTCTTCCCCAGACATTGTGACCGTGTCGGGTTTCATCGAATGGCTGATAGCCTCGTAGAGAATGTCCCTTTAAGGTTAATTTTACTGATGCTCCTGAACAAGGACAGAATGAAGAAATAAAAACTACCCTTCACTATTAATTCATGATTCTTTATCTTTAAAATTATAGATTTATTCTAAGAGTATTCTGAGCTCTTGGTGGTACGTACCTTACTTTTTCTTGTTTGCTTTGGAGGACTTAAGTTTACAGAAACTGCTATGATGTCTCTTAAGTTTTAGATTTTTAAAGTAAAGTACATACTATTATTTTTGCTTTTATGTATTTATGTCCCGTGTGAGCTTTATCAACAAAGAAGTTTTACAAAATGTCCTCTTCTTACATGGTGTGGAAAGCATTACTGCTGACTTTGTGGACTCAACTAGAAGGAGTCCTTTCAGGTTTCCCACAAAGATAGAGGCTTCTTGTTGTCACAGGGTGTGGCAATGAGCAGAAAGAATGCAGCTGACACAGGCTTTTGCCTGGATCCACAAAGCAGAGCACACAGCAGTGCTGTTCTTCCTATGGTTTTAGTAAGGGCTTTGGTGAAGGTCTTGTTTTCTTGTTACCTCTGTACTCTGGGGTGTAGAGAGAATCTCTTATAAATGTCTCCTGTCAATAAAAATGCTGATGGCCAATGAGCTGAGGCAGGAAATAGGAGGTGGGACACTGGGAGGAAAAGAGAGGATTCTGGGAATAGCTGGAGAATAAAAGGAGTCACAGGAGAGACAAGAGAGGAGGCAGAGAGGAGACAAGACATGGAATAGTCTAATGGTTAAATAAGTTAAGAGCTAGTCAGGGAATGAGCCAAAGCTTATAGCCTAGGCATTTAATAATAACTAATTATTCCAGGAGCAGGACCTGTAAAGAAAAACCGGATATATTATATTTTCACTGAGGACTCCACCTGACTAAAGTGGGAGGTCTGCTTGCATTCTTCAAGAGACACAGTGTGGGTGTTTGTTAGGTGAGTCCCAGCTGCTAACAGAGGGGTCTCAGCTGCAATACCACATGCCCGTGTCAATAACCAACTTTAGGGCAGATACAAGGTCTCTCTTTTCTTTCTTTTGTTCTTTTTGAGATTAGATACTTCTTTTGAGATTAGATTTTTTGAGATAACACATGGTTAGATGCTATGGATCTAATTTGGGGCTTCATGCATGCAGGCAGGTACTTTACCTGCTTATATTCCCAGATCCATAAATGCCTTTTGCTCTTGGACAGTGCACTTTCACCCAGGAAGTCAGTGGGCATCAACCCAGATGACTTTTGAGCAACTTTTTAGTATCACAAGTACTGAAAGCCTGGATGATGAGCTTAGTATACTCGAAGATAGTTGTAAATGGCCTTTCTTTACTACTTCTATGTTGAGTATCTATGTCATCTTAGTATATTGCCATTTTGGTAATAATAAAGATGAAAAATTAAAACATGGTAATTCAATAGATAAACACTAGGTTCTAATTAAGGTTGAAATGTACTTGTTATAGAGGTTACATTTCCTCCTTAGTAAAAAGACAAAGCTGGTGGGATGAGCCTGACATAGTCAAGAAACAAAGAAGGCTCATGTGGCCAGAGTGAGTGGATGGTGGAAGAACAAGAGTTGAGGTCACATAAGTGAATGGGAGAGGAGGTGAAAGCCTCGCGGGGAGCATTTCGGATGTTCTCATAATAGAACTAACCATCATAGGACTAAGGGAAGACCCAATCTGATAATGCTCTTCATAGTTTCTCTGGTTGCTGAGTAGAAAGTGAATGATCAAGGGGCAAAGGGAGCATTATAAGAGTTTGTAAACCCAGAAATCCAGGTTCAAGATGATGTTGTCTCAGACGACGTTAGTGGTAACTGGGAAGTTCATGGCTTTGGAAGATGCGTTATAACAGAGCCTGCTGGACTGGTTGTGATGCTAGTGGGAGAATGAGAATAAGCAGAAGTCACGGTGATTCCTATGTTGGGGTTTGGGTAGGTGGGTGGGAGGTGGTGCCATTTACTGCAGATGGGAGATCTGTACTGGCGATCTGGTAGGAGGCATACCAAGCGTTCTTTCTGTTTTTACCTTGTTAAGCTTGATCTGCCTGTTAAACATTGAAGGCTAAGAGTCAGAAAGGCAGCTTGACCATCAAGGCCTGGACTAGAGACTTAAGCATGTGCCGATTCTGGCACGTGCCAATTCTGCATTTTGACAAGATGGGTAAAGATGTAGACTAGTGCTGTAATTTATCTTGAACACGTGCAGCTCTATCAGGAAAAATCAACAGCATTCTTTATGAAATAATCTAGTAATTATTACTTACTAGTTAGACTTCCTATAGTAATTGATGATCAATTAGAGCAACCACATCACTTTCCTCTGATAATTAGAGCTAATTTGTAAGCACTAATAATAGGCTGACTCACAAGTAAAATGATGCAGACTGCAAAGTCTGTCTTACCAACTGGGTATGGGTAGTTCCTCTTTAGGCTTTTGAAGTTCAGGGCTGATGAGTTAGAATAGTTTAATTCAGTGTTTTCCCTGCTAATTTGTGTCTATATTTGGGGAAAATCTAATAGGGAGCTGGGGATTCCTAACCCCCACTTCTCCTCATCTGAGCTGTTCAGCTGGTACAGCTTGAAGCTAATTGCACCAAAATGCTCATGTGACACAGTGCTCCCCTAAGGTCTATCTGGCATTAGTGACTTTGCATAGGTGATCTAGAAACTCCACCAAGATGCTTGCAAGGTAGACACATTGATTTCCATCTTAATGATCAGGAAACAGAATTTAAGGTCACTTGGCTAGTAGTAAATGAGAGAGCCAGGACTCTGATCTAGGTCTGGTTGCTTCTGAACTCATCTTCAGTTTTTCTTATTGAGGCTCTTAAACTAACAACTGTCTGGTAGTACGTTCTCCCAGTCCTATCTGCTCCACCCAGCACGTTTTTGTATTTCCAGCCAAGTATCCAGTCTTGGCTTCACTCTTACCAGCTCTCTGTCCCAGCCATTTCTTGGACATGAGCATGGTCTCTTGATTCTGTGTATGTGTGGACCTTCTGACTTATCACTGAAACTTGGCTGTTATTATGTCTTCAAGCTTTCAAGCTCTGGTCTCTCTGTCCTGTTGTTACTTGCTCTGAACATCGTTTGGGGTTATCATCTGTCTGTCTGCTTTGGCTATCACATTGCTGAGAACAGCAACATCAAAGAAGTCAGCCCTTGTATATATATTTTTTAAATAAACAAGAAGGAAAATTTATTGGACCATTTTAACATGTAACTCAAAGTTCCATGGTTGGAACTCAGTGATCTGGTTAAAACCAGAAGAGTGGATCTTCCCAGGTTTTCCATCTTCCAATGCCTCTCTTAGCCCATGGTTAATTGCCTTCTTGGTTGCAGGGAATCTGCTACATTTTCAGGGCTGATGGGGGCCAGATTCAGTGGGAAATACTGCCTGGTTTGAACTCATAGTTAGAACAATATTTTTAGCTTTCAGCTGTGTTCCTATCTGGAGTTGATTAGCTTATGGCTTTTCTAATGTCGATTATTAAGCTTTACCTACATTTATTTATTTATTTACTCTTTTTTCATACAATACATCCCTGACTGCAGTTTTCCCTCCCTCCACTCCTCCCAGTTCCCAACCCCATCCACTCCTCCATTTCTGTTCAAAAAAGAGCAGACCTCTCAGGGATATGAACACAGTATAACAAGTCACAAGACTAGGCACATACTCCCATATCAAGGCTGGTGAGGCAACCCAGTAGGAGGGAAAGTGTTCCAAGAGCAGGTGAAAGAGCCAGAGACACCAGTACTCCCACTGTTAAGAGTCCCACAAAAAAGTCGAGAACTCTAATGTATACGCAGAGGACCAAGTGCAGAGACTCAAGCTCCGTGATTACCACTTTATTCTCTGTGGGCTTCTATGAGCCCAGCTTCACTGGTTCTGTGGTCTGTGTTCTCTTGATGTGCTCCATCTTTCTTGGGAGCTCAGGGAACTTCAATACTTTCCTTTTTTAACCTCAAAAGTCCCTTCCCTATCTGACCATTGGTTTCCACCCTAACGCCTACTCGCATTTGATCAGTTTGCTTCCATCCATTTATTCTGCTGCAACTGCCACTGACAACTCACTTTCTCTGAGGCATGACCTTGAACATGACCCTTCTTATTCAGCCAGACTCTAGTGGATCCTTGAAGTTCAGGGTCCCTTGTGACTGCCCAGTGTCATTCCTTTCATGTTTCCTCAACCCCGCTGCCTCTGTCTTTGCTCTCTTTAGAAGAGGACATCCATTCACCTGCACAAATGAACTGACACACACTTTTAGGTCCAACTCTATTATCGTTTATTGTGAGGGCTTCCCCACTCACTCCCATTCCCAGCCAGAAACGACAGTTTTGATCTTGCAGTCGTACTGTGTATTGTTATTGTATTTTATACTGAGGCTTGAGCTTAGGCATTCTCCATGTTAGGAAAGTACCTGTGGCTAAGTTGTGTTTCCAGCTCATGTGCTATTGCTTCATTCCTCCTTCTGCTTCTGTACATCGGTATTTACAGGTCTGTAGCCCCAGCTTATGTTCTGCTCAAAGCTGAGCAGTTCTTCAAGTAGTTGGTGTTTCATTTAGTTGTTTTTTATAAGAATTAATGCTTTCCCCCTTTTCTGACCTATGGTCCTCCCAGAGTGAATACCATTTGTTATGTACTTAGAGGACATCCGGCTTCTTGGGTCCTCTGGGATTATACATAATTCTGCCTGGAAAGAGCTCAAACACTAGAACTGAAATTTCCCTCTCCCTGTGTACTTAATTTTATTTACAGAGTGTTGTTTGTAGCTTAGGTTTTAATAAGTTTTAATGTTAAAAAATATAGCAAAAAGTTGTAAATAGGTGGCACAGAATTAATCCTTGTAACGTTGCACTCAATCTTTTGCTAATAAAACAACCCGAATACTCTTCGGTACATTCTTCACCATAGCATCTCGGTGTTGCCCTGACCTCCCCTCTCTGCTACCAGGTTCATTTCACTGCTCTCTGTCTTCAGCAGGGCTATCTTCACCCAACAGCCCCGTTAATGCTGTTCCCTTGCTTGCATGTGTATTCTGGTCGCCCGGGCCCAACGCTGGCAGTTCTGCCTCCCTTTGGATTTGAATCCCAGCTGCCCTCCCCACTCTTGTCTCTTGCCACCGTCTCAGCTCTACGTCCCAGCCCCAGCTGCACGGGAATGTTCATGACTCCCCCCAAAGCCAATGGTTTTGAAAGCATGGAATATCCTCATTTCTTACCCTGAGAGATTCCCATTTATCCTGTAAGACAAACTGAAGTGTCACTCATCGGTGGGGCCTTTCATGACTTGCTCAAAGGGTTCTGTGCTCCGGTATTACTAATTTGTTCATGTACTGAACTCCACATAGCAAAAAAATTGCTGGAGATACGATGCTGTAGACATTGGAGGCTTTGCACTGTAAAAGACCATATAAGAAGATATACAAGAACCCAATGATACAGAGGTAAATTTGAGTTAAATGTGAATGATCCCATGCTTTAGAAGAAGCACGAGGACAGTGCCTGAACAGTGTGGGGGTTTGGAATGGCATGTCCTATACATGGTAAGACATAAAGATTAAGAGAAGCTGAGGGGGAGGGGGATTCCATAGGAAGACCAGCAGTCTAAACTGACCTGGATCTCCATGATCTCCCAGACACTGGACCACCAACCAGGCGGCGTACACCAGCTGATATGAGGCCCCCAACACAGCAGAGGACTGCCAGGTCTGGACTCAGTCAGAGAAAATGCTCCTAACCCTCAAGAGACTGGAGGCCCCAGGGAGGGGGAGGTCTGGTGGGGTGGGGGGGTGGGGTGTAAGGACATCCTCTTGGAGACAGGGGGAGGTATGGGATGGAGAGCAGTCAGAGGGTGGACTGGTAGGGGGATAAAATCTGGACTGTAAAAGAAAGATTAAATAAAAAAAAAAATCAATAGCTCCAGAGAGGTGGCCAGATTTTATTCTTTTCTTGGAAATTCTAACAAGCAAAATGGAGTTAATGTTAGGGTGATCTCTGCTTCTTTAATGGTACTCTATTTATGGCTTTCTTTTGTTTTCAGACCATATTATAACATAATTATCCACTGGTATGCTTGGTTTTTCCCACAAGGCCACTCATTTATTAATTCACCTTGGATTCCCAGTAACAATCACATTACAGTTAAAGTTTCATTTCAAGTTGGAGAAAAATATGTGTTTGTTCCGTGTACTATTACAATTATGGATGAGAAAAAAATGAGGTAAAATTATTAAATAAATTATTTTCAGCATATATAAGACATATCCTAAGCAATGTAAATAATGGAGAGAAGAATAATAAAGTAGACAGACACGATTTATGAGGCCATGGGATAGTAGCAGCTAGCATGGTTGAGGGCATATGTGTCAGGCCCTGCGTAATGGGAATTTTAAAATATAATATTCACAATATCTAAATGTAAACAGCAACACAGTGACTTGGGAAATTACACAGGCTTATATGGTGATAAATGGAGCAGGGTCAGCCTCTGCCTACAAGGAATGACCAGAGAACACTGTCTAGGTTCACATGGGAACAGAGTGGTGGTGGAGCAGCCAAGACCTGGAGGATAAATGTTCCATGCAAGAACAACTCGGTTTTGTGATGTTGGAGGGTGAAAGTTTAAGTGAAGTTAAATCTTATCCCTTTCTTTCTTTTTTAAATGCTATGTGAGTAATATTTGCAAACATTACAAGTTGTGTTCATTAATTCTTAAATACACCATGCTTCCGTCCATCTACAGTAAAGCCAACCAGCACTAATTCGTTACAGAATCTCAGGTGAAAACCAGTAACCTTTCACTGTTAATTAAGACATTTAATTAAGACCTACTTAGCTCTTGGTAGTCAGGAAATTGGGGAATCATGACTCACTTCTAATTACTAATGTGTAGCAAAGAGATTAAGAAACTTACATGAAAACATTTGAAGACAAATTTGCATTGTAAGATATCTTAAGTGAGGAAACACCAGACCCAGCAAAATTATAAAAGTACACCTTCTTTTTCTGTTGCTGGTGCTGGCTACATTCCTGATGGGAGACTTCTCAAGGATAATGCCTTTTTTTTTTCTTTTAAAGTTCCCTGTCTATATCTGCATAGGTAGCCTGCAAGCAACCTATGCAGATATAAGTTTTGATGGCCAGGGGGAGAGAGGGGTATGAGAACCTGAAATGTGTATCGTTCTAGGAAGGAGCTTCCATATTCCAGAATGGATTTATCAACACCGATCACCGAGAAAGACCTTTCATCCAAAGTCACACCTTCAGAGTTCTGAGGTTCTGGAGCATTTCTTGACATACTCACATATTTATTTAGAGCTATCTAATTTATATTATTATTCAAAGATGCTGATACCTTTTAGAAAGACAACTTTATAATATAATCTTAATTTTAAATATCATTATGTTCTGTTTTCTCCAGAAGTAATGGTTTAGTCAGACACACAGTTTGTATTTAGCTCTGGAAAAGTAAAATTATCATGAGCCCAGGCTGGCATCTCAAAGTGGCAGCTAGATTTCATTTGTCTCAGCTTATATGACAAAGGGACGGGCTCCAGCCAAGTGCATATATGGAGGTCCTAACTGACAGCAAATACAGAGGGTCTACTTGAAGAGGCCCTATTGCTTCCTGTACTCTAGGACTGTGTTTGTTTTTTCACATTATATCCACTTCTAATGAGACCTACCTGTCAAGTCTAAGTGCAGAACCCCAAAGGACAGCTAGGAGCATGCTGAGGAGAAATGACAAAGCTTACCTTTAACTGTCTTTTAAGCCTTTCTGTCGTTTTCTGGAAAGTCAACACTTTTTGTTGTTGGTTGTTCTTTCTGAGTTTTGCTTTCTTTCTTTCTGTTTTATCCAGCCCATACCAACTCTTGTTCCTCTTCAATTTAATGAAAATTCTGTTTTCAGAGTCTTATGAGCCTCAAAAGCTTGAAAGCTACTGGGCATTTGGAGTACTGATCGGTTATGGAGATTAGTATGTGTATAAACTTTTAAGATATTGGGCCTTAATCATTGCTTTGGTGTGGGTGTGTGTGTGTGCTCGTGTGTGTGTGTGTTTAATAAATGAAGAGCTTCTTGCAAGAATCAACCTCTTATTTCATTTACAATATAATTTACAAATACATGATGTAACTTGTTTTCATTAGTTTAAAATTTTAGCACTAGCATGTTATTTTAAGGAGTTAAGAAGCATTTTCTGAAAAAGATGAATTGGCATAGAGTCTGGCATTTGGAAAGGTTAGAATGTTGTTATTATCACTGATAGACCCTGTGCTAGGCACTGAAGATAGGCGAGAAAAGAATATTATTTCAAAGGAATTGTGGCCTGGGCACCGAGGCATGTAGGGATGTGTTCGGAATGACAATAGCTCTGTGAAGATAGAAGTTTGGTTGTTTTGTAGCTTGGATTCCCAGCCTTAGGCCAGCACACACTCCAGCACACATGCATCTATTAGCCGCGTTTGATGTGATACCTGGATCTACTCTACAATGTACAAAGCATTAGGGGCAGGTGAGTTGAGAGTCAATTAGCATCGGGACATAGTGTTGACCTCTCTCAGCAGAGCCCCTGGTTAAAAGCGCACTGTGCTTTGCCTCTGGGTTTCTGACTTTCTCATATCAGCTGCATCTTTCATATCCCTTCAAGAGAAGTTAACTGGAACATGGCTCCCATTGTGCTTAATATCACACTCCATTCAGCTTGTTATCAGGGAACACATCTTGCTTTGCTGAACTTTGGAGAGTTTTTTTTCTTAGTCAGTGTGGTGATTAGGCAGACCTGTGAAAAATGGGTGCTTTCCAGTTTTTAAAACTCTAAACTTTCCTATGGTTTGGTGGCTAAAGTCATGTGGACAGGTGAGGAGACAAAGAACTCCTTTGACTCCCTTTACGTGTGTGTGTGTGTGTGTGTGTGTGTGTGTGTGAAGTGTAATGGTGATTTATAATGAGAAGATGCTGGTTATCTTAAAACATTTGAAGTTAATTGCTTTTAACACCATACATGGCGATGTTCAAATGAGGGCAACTGGCTAGGACCAGCAAGGATTTGAAAGTTATTTATAAAACCACTTTCAAACATTAAAAAAAGAAAAAATCACTTAAAGTGCATATTTAAACATGCTTTATCAAGAAATAAAATCATGCTCACAATTTCCTCCTGTTAAGTATTTGTATTTGTAAATAATGGGTCTCTTCATTTTAGTTGTTGTTCCCAAGGTGGTAAGTAATACAAGGTGCTAAACTTGTAAAATAGATTTGTATTTCAAATTTACTCTAAGAAAAAGCTGAATGTGTCTATCGAGACCCAATAAAGCCACCAGAAAAATGATTTCTTACCTAAAATTATGTATTGCCTTAGAGACTTGCCTGCTATTGCCACATTAGTATCTTCATTTTATAGTTGTAATCAAAACTAAGAGGCTGATAAGTCGAACTTAGCACCAGTTTTTCTTTGACTTTAAAATGGAATTCATTTAAGCTAAACTTTAAAAATATCATGATGAGCATTATTTAGTGAGTGTGGTGAGTGTCTGATCTCAGACAGGCTCAAAGATGTTAGTGGCATCTGGGAATCCCCTTGGGTAATGCGTGGCAGCTTGGGGGAAGCAGGTGAGACAGTTGATATGTCAGTTCTTTAGTTCCGTTACTGGGGAAGTGGGAAATGAAATTGTTATCTCACAGGCTACCTTTGAGAAGAGAGTAAAGGCCCTTGGTAGAGCATTTGCAGTGTTTTGTTAGTTCTATTTGGCAACCATTTTCATGAGAATAATTCTTCATCAGCAGTTGAACATCGCAAGATACTGAAATAGCTAGCTTTACATAGAATAGAAGAGTCTAGGCTAAGGGTGGACAAGCTACTGCTCTCTCCGTTTTTGTAGTGGTAGTTTTATTTTGCTTGCTGTGCCATAGCATTTAGATACTGTCTCTGGCTGCTGTTATGTGACCATACAGAGTAGTTTATATATATATAAAACCTATAAAAACCTATGATATGTATTGTTATTCCATAAAAATCATCAAACTTTGGTGTAAGCTGTTTTCATGGACTTGCTTGGTTTAGGATTTGCTTAATTTATATGAAGTATTTGGTTTACACAAACTGGATCAGTTTCAAGTGAGGAACCTATAGCATTGCTTAGGTTTCCAGGGTTAACTGGAGAAGGCTAAGGATCATCTTGCTTAGTGATGACATTCCTCAGAAGAGTTAGGAGTAACAAATCTAGGACCTCCAGAAGGGAATTTGGATAGGACCAAAACTTCCCGAGTCAACTTCAAAGCAGAGAGAGGCTAGAAGAAGATATCACATTCCATTGGGTGGCAACTTCCATCTGCCTAGACTTAGGGAATTTTCCGCCTTCATGACAACATGTGGATCCAATCAAGTGAAATAAGTCTCTGTGAGTCAACCTTAATCCTGAGTTGAAAGACTGTAGTCAGATATTCTGTAGAATCTAGAGATCTTGGATTGAGTGAACATGGCTCTTGGTTTCTAGGATGGGTAGTTTCAGTGCCAGGCTGTGCAAAATTTTGTAGCCAAGACTGTTCGAACTATAAATATGAAGATTTAGATGCATTTAGCAACGTAGTAATTGTTGATCCCTGCTCAAAGTTCTGACACCCCCATCTTCTTCTTTTTTCAGTAATTGATGTCTGCCATTCCAAATGCCATTTCATTTTCTTTTCTAATTAATTTTTTTTGCAAGATTGTCAATAAAACCATCACTCCCCACTGTTGATCAGTGCTTAGAGTTCATACATTCTCCCATTAACATAATCTCATTCAAATTACAAGATGGATGACCTTAAAAGTTAGAAGAATTACTCCTATTTTATTGATGATGAAAATGTTTGGTTCCAAGAAGCTAAGCTGCTTGCCTGAAGCCATAGGACTTTAAAGGGGACTTGGGTTAGGGTGGGATAGGGGTGGGGAGGCTTCCTGTGTTTGCGCCCAGAGCTCTGTTGTTTTTGTTTTGCCATTTTACTTGATTTCATTCAGCCAAAGTATATGGAAAGATGGGTAAATACAAAATTTCTTTCTTATCAAATAAACACCAAGGAGAAAACAGAATTTTACATTATGAAGTGAAAAGAGCACTTAAGTTAGAGGCTGTAAAATGTTGACCCATGGTTTCCCCTGGCCTAAGGCCTGTTTAGATAAGTTCAGCTAATACCTGTGCCTGCCCATAGGCAGGCTGAGTACAGGCAGATCAAAGGAATCCGTGGAGGGACCTACTAAGTGATACGGAATGGCATCTGCTGCACACATGGCTGAGTAAGAACAGTGTTTATCACCTGTTGTTTTTCCTGAAATGTAATTTTTAGGAAAACTCAAACTCAAAGGGATAAATCACATTCTAATCTGAGAGACATGAAAAACAATTATAATAAACAGTACATTGTTGAGACTTTTAAATGCTTATAGAATTTGATGAGAACATCTCTAGATAATTGTGTCTGTTCTTGTTATCATTCATTCATTCATTCATTCATTCATTCTCTTGATAATTATTTATGACAGTTTGCTGTATGTATCAGTGTGGAATTCCCAAAAGTAAAATCGTTGCCTTTTTTTTTGGGGGGGGGGGGTATTTTAGGTTATTTTCAACCTAGTTGGGGTGGTAAGGAAGGAAGACAGGAATACTCTGCATTGTAAAGCTGTGAATCAATGTTTTTGCTGTGTAGGGAAAGAGACTATTTTCAATGTGAGCCAGAGAAAGGCTTTATGAGAGATGAGGACTCAGATTTTGGCTAGGCTATAAAGGACTTGTGTGTGTGTGTGTGTGTGTGTGTGTGTGTGTGTGTGTGTGTGTGTGTGTGAAAAGTCAATATGCTTGTTAATATCTCTCTGGGGGAATATTAGAGGCAGAGCAACAGCGCATTAAACCATGAGGAAACAAACTGTGAAGCCCATGGCTTCCTGGCTAGGAAGGAGGGCTGCACAGGTTGTGGGCATTGTCTGAAGGGCCTTGCCTCTCATGCTACAGCATCTGTGTTTCAGAGATGCGAGTTCCGTGGCTGGGCACAGGAACTTACTGTCAGGACTATGGTATACACTCAGCAAGTGTCTGGAGATGGATCACTCTCAGTGGAGTTTATAAAATGCCTTTTTAACAGCCGTGATACAGGAAAGCTTGCTCAGGAGACAATCAGAGCTTTCCTCAGCAGAAACATCTCCCCAGACTCTCACCTGGGTTCACTTGGAGACTCTCCATGGTGTAACACAAGCTACACAGCGAGCAACAGGAGATACAAAGGGCAGACATACAGGGAGGAGACTCTTGGCAACATGGTGCAGGCAGAGAATACTACTGTGATAGTATTGCCTCTGAAACGCCATTTGATTTTCAGTTTCAGTGTGTGCCGGTGGGAAATCCTCACTCGGGCTCTGTGTGAAGTCTCTGCTGTTGCAGTGTGCTCTCTCATTGCCTTTGAACTTCAAAGGACTATTTAGGGAGACACATTAGACTTACATGACCCCAACCAGTACTATTTTTACTTGCTCAGAGAACTCTGTAGACATGGTGGGTAAAATATGAAAGTAAGATACCAAATGTGGTTTCTGTTATTCTTGAAGATACAAGTTTGTGGTGCAAGATGAGGACTTTGCAGGCACTGGGTAAGCCTGCCTTTCAGTGTGGCACAATAACTGTTTGTATTACAGATACCCCAGTTATACATTCAGGGCAAAAGGCAAACAGCACTCCTAAACTAATGACACTGGGAATTCACAATTTACAATAAAAAAAAATTTTAAGGGTGGGCACGATGATACAGGCTTGAAATCCTGGGGCTTGGGAGGCAGAAGAAGGAGAATCAGAAGTTAAAATCAGCCTTTGCTTCATAGTGAGGCAGAGGCCAGCCTGGGATACATAAAACCTTTTTTCAAAAAACCAAAACACACATTTAGAAACTAAGGAAATAAAAAAAACAAAAACAAACAAACAAACAAAAAACAACTAATAAGAATAGAGTACATGTTGTTGCCTTAACAATTTAGGCAGAAGTGAATATCTGATTTTTTTTCTTGAAAACTAGTATCTTAAAATTTATATAGTAATAGAGAATCTGGATAAAGTTGTCATGTGTAATTTACAATATTTCAGAATTAGTTTATAAGTGTAGATTTGAATTTTCAACCACAAAATGGAAGTCAGGTCAATTTCGTATGTCAATTAGTTCATGTCAATTGGATCTAGAGGTAATTCTGGATGGAAGAGAGCATTTGAGCTGGTGGATCTAATAGAGCAGGTCTCTCTCCAGTGTGGGTGTGCATCACCCAGTGTGTTGCGAGCCAGCATAGGACAGCATCAGCAACAAAAGCAGGGGAAGGAGGAACCGCCCTTTGCTTCCTGACTAGTTTGAGCTGAGGCATCTAGTCTCTTCTGCTATAGGGGTGGGATATATAGTCCATACACAGACCTTTAGACCATGCTGAGTCTCACTACTAGATTTCCTGAGTCACCAGCTTGCAGAAGGCAGATGATGAGACATCTTAGTTTCTACAGTAGAGCAGAATAAACCAATGCTGTATAGTGCCTAGGAATTTATTCATCTATGTATTTATACATCTGGTTATATATCTTTTTGTTTTGTTTTGTTTGTTTTTCCAGACAGGGTTTCTCTGTGTAGCCCTGGCTGTCCTGGAACTCACTCTGTAGACCAGGTTGGCCTCGAACTCAGAAATCCGCCTGCCCCTGCCTCCCGAGTGCTGGGATTAAAGGCGTGCGCCACCATTGCCGGGCTATTTAATATATCATTGTATCATATGTCTGTCATCTGTCCATCCATCTCTCCACCCATCCACTTTCTATTTGTTGTTTTTGTTTTTGGTGTGTGTGTGTGTGTGTGTGTGTGTGTGTGTGTGTGTGTGTGTGTGTGTGTGTTTTAGAACCCTTACAAATACAGAGGGTTGTTATAAAGTAGTTTCTTTTTTGTCATTCACTGTTGTTTTTGTAAATTTATTTGGATTTAATAATCCTTACTCTTGGTTAACATTCAGATACAGCCTCGTGTTCCTTACAGTCACACTGTTTTCTCTGGAGCACTGGGAAACATGGTTCTTATTTAGTAATACGTCTAGTCCAGGGTATTTTCCTCAGACTTCAAATTCAGTTAACGTTGAAGCTTGTTTCTCCTAGTACAGAGCTGTTGCACAGTGTAGTGAAGATGTGCCTTCTTCTCTTGCCTATTCTGATTTTACTTTCTCCTCTCCATTCTGACAGCTTGCTGACTTTGAAGTTTGTCGCAGTACACAGTGACACAGTGAGAACTTAGAAAGTACTCATTATTTTCTCTAGGTTCTAGTAATCTCTTCATCACAGGACATCTCTTATCTGTAATCTCCTCACGAGTAAAAGTATGCTAGCTTACCTATTTCCCATGATGCATTGCTCAGCTCTAGGCATTTAGAAATGTGGTAATATACATATATGACAGTCTTCCATTCTGACTGCTTCAAAGTTTATGGTTCTTTGGCTTGTATTGTTCAGCCATCACCATCCACCTTCACCTTTGTACTCATTAAGAATATGGCTCCTCCCTTCACACTGCACTTTGCCTCTACTTTCTGATAGTTTTAATTCCATGCTCTGAGTCTGTGACTGCCCCAGGACCCCAAGTAAGAGCAACTGTCTTATTTCACATAGCACAGTACTTTCAAGGTATTTCAAGCTGGATCTCTACTTCCTCTTAAGGTGGAATGATATTGTGCATTAGCTGGCAGGTGATTCCACCGGGCTCCTCCCAGGGACCTAGCAATGGCTTACATCATCATTTGCCCCCTGCTGCCACCAGGTATGGGTGGCTTATAAAAGGACTGCTCACCACCCCACTTGTCTCCCCTCTCTTCCTTTCTGTCTTTCTCTGTCCCCCTTGTCTGCCCTCATGGCTCTGCTCCCATCTGTCTGCTTATATTCCTTCTTCAGATGCTCACTCCTCTCCCTTCTCCCAATAAACCTTATATACCAGACCTGCTGCATGGCATGACCTCTCAAGGGGACACATCAGCGCACCCAGTACCCCTCACCATATTATATTTCATAATATCGTGTGGTTATATCACACCTGAAAGAAGGGTAACCCTGAGGAGAGAGTATCAAGGGAGGCCAGGAGAAGAGGGTCCCTAGCACTTGTGGAGCGAACACTAGTGTCGGCTTTGCTGATGACATGGGACAAGGTCATGCTGCAGAGGCGCGATTTGAAAGTGTTGTCCTGGGTGTCCAGAGTACAGGAATAGGTCACATAGGTATTTGGTACCTACTTCTCTGCTTGGCTCTGCCATTGGCTTATCACCCTACACACATAGCTCCTGTGAAATGAATATGTATGTCTCAGTAGCTAATGGTTATGTTATGAAATATAATGCAGTGTCAGTGGGGGTAAGGAGGTACCTGAAGGGCCAATGCCAAGATGTCCCCCTGAGAAATCACAGCACATGACAGACCTGGTATAAGGGAGGTTTATTATGGGGGAAGGGAGGGAAGCAAGGACCTGGAGAAGGGGTAGAGGCAGACAGAGCCTGAGGGCAGAGAAGTGGGGACAGAGAGGACAGAAAGAGGCTGGCCAGGAACATGTGGAGAGAGAGAGAGAGAGAGAGAGAGAGAGAGAGAGAGAGAGAGAGAGAGAGAGAGCGCAGGAGGAGGAGGAGGAGGAGACAAAGACGAAGACGAAGAGCAAACAATCCTTTTATATGTTGCCTGGATACCTGTACCTAGTGGCAGTGCCAGGAGTAATGGCAGCAAGTGATGAGATAACTGTTGCTAGGTCACTGGGAGGAGTCTAGCAGAATTGTCTGTAAGCCAACACATCTCGGGAGAGCTGAAAAGGCAGTCAAACGATTACATATGTATGGGCACAGAAGTATGATTTAGGGAAGAAACTACAGTAGGATGTAGGCATTTCTCACAATGGAAAGGATGGCAAGTATTCTCCTTAGAAGATGCTGTGCTGTCACGTGTAAAAAAACAGGGTATATTAGGTGAGGATTGGGTTTGCACACACAGGTTGATAGTGAATGCACCAGAAAAAGGAGGGGCAGAGGGTAAAGAGGAAGGAGATGCTATTTTCTACTGAGTTTGAGAGTTTGGGTGCTTGTAGGTAGGGTTTGTGGGATGATTCTCTTCCAGACAGTGAAGGTGAGTTAGGAAGGCATTGGTGCTGTGAGAATGGAGGCTATGGGGTGGAGGAAGTCACTGAGAAGCATGCACAGAAGAGTTAGTGGGGCAGGAAATAGATGAGGAGACGCCAAGAAGGCGTGCACAGAGAGGTGAGGAGAGTAGGGAGGGAGAGAGTCATGGTGGGCAAGAGAGGATGGACGTTCAGATGAAATGCACTAGTGAGGGATTTTGTATGGCGAGTAAAGGAAAGTGTCCGCTGAGTTCTGAGGCTAGAAGGCGTTTGGTGACATTGGTGTTGTCTTAGAGGCCGAAAAGCAAGTTATAATGATAATAATGGATGAGTAGCGGATGCAAGCTGTCGACCACTTTTAGAGAACACTGTGTATAGACAGAATGGGAAGAGCAAAAGTGGAAGAGAGTCAAATGGTAGCTGAGGACCACCGCCAGGCAGTTCTTTTGTAAAATGGGAGGAAGATGTCTTTACTAGTTAAGAGCCTGTGGATTTGTGTTGGCGAATTGATTTGGTAGCAATTTCACAAGTATAACAGCCACCATGTATTGAGTGCCCACCAAGCATCATGGTGCTCTCTGCTTTCCTGTGAGTCTGTCATTTGAATGACAGTACTATTGCCGTTTTCAAGACCAAGAAACTGAGCTAAGGTTATTTGCTCATGATCCCACAGCTAATAAGTTGCAGAGAGTGTGCTCTTGTTGCCACATTGTTGGGGGACGGTTTGGTGCACTGTGTATCCAGATGCTGGTTTCTATGCCCAGACATCTGGTTGCAGTCCAGACAGTGATGGTCAATTGTCTTCAGTCTCTATGCTATGTAAAAATTGTTTTGCATCACCTCCAATTGTTTAATAAAAGAGCTGATCAGCTAGTAGCTGGGCAGAAGAGAATAGGATGGAATTTCTGATTCTTTGGGGCATCCCAGAGAGACCAGAGAGGTACGGGGAGCAGAGAAGGGCCATGAGGAGAAGGTTGGAGAAACCATGTAGAGAGAACCAGAGGAGTTACCATGAGGTCTTGATGAGAGAGCAGCATGAGAACACACATGGACAGAATGAGCCAGGGCAAGGCAGAGATGGCAGTAACGGGGCATTCTGCTGGGCAGTAGCAGCCGAGTCAGGTTATAATAGCTCAGACCCGGCCCAAACTGTCTTAGTTTTTGCAGCTTGTTAATAAACATACTTGATCTCTGACATTTATTTGGGAGCCAAAAGGGGCTGGAGTGAGTGTAGAAATTCCCTGCAGTTATTTAGGAGCAAAAAGGGTGTAAGAAAACCCTCCAAGAATTACTTTTACACCAGGTTGGCATTTGCAGACTGGTGTTGAATATTTTATTATGTACCTAATTTTATTTTTATTTTTTGCTTGTAAACATAGCCTTCCCAGGCACTCAACCTCTTAGGTATTTATGTAAGTAACTCATACAAAACCTACAACTTGTATCAACAGTAAAACCTGCTCACAGAGCTTTGTCAATAGCTTTATCCTTAATCACCAAAAATTGGAAGCAACCCAAATGTCTTTCACTGGTAAATGGATAGACACACTGTGTACACCATAGAGTGGATATCATACCATAACAAAAAGGAACAGCCTGTCAAGCTACAGCAAGCCACAGAGGCAACATGAATGAGTATAGATAAATAAAAAATGCCAGTTGTACAGTCCACTACCATCATTCCCTAGGGGTTCCACACCAAGACAGCAATGCCTGTGGGTTGGTAAAGGGCTCAGAGATAAGCCCTGCCACTTCAGAGTTCAGTGTTCTGACATCTGGGGCATGGTGGGCCATGCTTCTTATTTGGAAGCACAGTGTGCCAGGTAGGCTGCCTATCAGGTCACGCTTGAATTTTCTCCTACAGTTTATATATGGATTAGTTGTAAATATATAATATTCTGGGAAAGATAAAACTTTATGGACAGTGAACGGATCTGTGTGCCAGTGTTGAGGTATGGCAGAGGCAGGGAAATGATTGTATGAGATGATGGATAAATGGTGCCATGACCAAACTCACTGAGCTATGCAGCCAAAAAAGAACCATGGTCTTCAGTTAATTATAATGCCTCAGTAATGTTTCATTGATATTGATATACCACATGCATGCAAAGTATTTATAATAAACTGGATCCTGGGGGAAAGGAATGTGTAAGAAACCCTGTACTCAAAGTGCATTTCTTTTCCTGGAAACTTAAAACTGCTGTAAAAATAAGGTCAGGTCTATTAATGAAGAAATAATAAGTGTCCCTGTAGATCAGTTAAATGTTCAACTTTTGCAGAATCATCTTGGTAAGCATGTTCCTTTGAGGCTTACATAATACAGTTACAAGAAAGAAAAACAACACTCCTTCCAGAAAGAAATAATCAGCTGAACAAATCGGCAGTTGTCAGAATGCAGGCTGTGGTACATCCTGTTTTGCTAGCCCCACTTACTAGTAAAACAACCCAAATTGCACAGAAAAGAGAGACTTAATTGATTCCATGGCAGCACTGAAGTGTTTAGAATTGTTAAGGCACAAGAGTCTATTCCTGCTACACTGGAGTTTGTAAGAGTCTGAGTGAGGTGAGGAGGTAGAAAGGAGAGGAGACAGAGGGAGAGGCTGTGCTCTGTTCAGTTACAGAACTGGGCTCAGTTATGGAACAACCTTAGTGTGGTTTTTGTACTCAACTGAATGCCAAGTACCCACTCCACCTGGCTTTGTAACATTGATGTGGGGAGAGCAGCAGGGACAGGAAGACCAGCTTCCCCCCTTCTGAAGATACCCCGTGAGCTGGAGTTGGCCACTCCCACCCCAAACCCCTTCCCACTCTTCAGGGGAAAGCCTAAGGACAGCTGGGCGACTTCCTGTGATCTTCTGGGGGTCAGTCTGTAGTCAACAGAAGTGACAGGTGACGCCTTTCTCTACAACCCCCTCAGCTACACCACCCTCCAGGGCCGAAGCCATGCAGCAGCAAGTGTCATGTGAGAGGAGCTTGTTCTAGACTCTGGAGGGCCTCCAGGGTCACTCCCAAGAGAGGCCTCTGCACTGCTCACCCACAGAGCCAGATGGCACCGGCAACAGTGCAGCGATTTGGCTCGGTCCCTTCTGTGTGTGAAGGGACTACTTGCTTTCTGGTAGTTCATTAGGTTGGAACACCAAGTGATGCCTCACAGGTTTAGAAGGCAGGCAGTTCATTACCTTTCTCTTCCATTACATAAACCCCTGGAGTGGAGACTTTAGAGAAATCAGCAGAAAGAAAGTCTTGAACACAGTTGGCCTAGGACACTTCAGGAGCTACAAGAAGGCTCCTCCTGCTCCCCAAAGGGTAGTCCCTTTAACTCCATAATTAATATTTCTTTGAGCAACACCTTTAGACTAAGGATTATTGTCTAATTAAAATATAAACACTTCCTCAGTATTCCTCCATAGCCCTTGTGGTAGGTAAGTCTCTAAGAGTCTCTGAACAAGTGGGAGCAAAAGCAAGGGTTTGGTGGCCTGATTTTGGTAAAGGGGTCAATGGTGTAGATTTGGTCTAATGCTACTTATGTTAATTAGGTTCCCAAAAATCACACAGGAATCCGAATGTCTGTGCATAAGACACTGAGGGACCCTGCCCCCAGCTGGTTTTGATTGGTAAATAAAGATGCTGGCGGCTAGTGGCTGGGCAGGGAGACAGAGGCAGACTTTAGGATCCCCTGGCAAGGGTCTGAGGAAGGAGCAGGAGGGGATAGAGTAAAAAAGGAGTAAAGACCTGGCTTGAGAGGTGCAGAAGAGAGCACATAGCAATCATGTAAGAGTTGGGCATCATGGCCCAGGAGGGTTGCAGGTCTGGGACCACGGCAGCAAAGATGGAATATAGATTTTAGTAAGTAATAACTCAGGACTATTGAAGGGGAGTGTGTTAGCTGCATGGAGCTTAAGAAGTGGCCCAGCCATTGAGCTATTTAAGACATATTAAAATATTAGACTGTGTCTTTCCTTTGGAACCCAGAACATCAGAACATCAGGTGATATCGAGGAGCACTCACCGCTGCAGCCACTGGGAAGATTTGAGTAGAGGTAAATTGGCAACTGCAACAGGTTGGTGGCCTGATTTTGGTAAGGTGCTTTGCCCTTCTGTAAGGACTTGCAAGTACAGAGATATATGCTTAGTTGGGAGTTATAAAAGGAAAAAAGCAAAGACTCACGAAACTAGTGATTTTATTCTCTTCTTTTTAGTGGGTCAAAATTGGAAAGGCATCTCTGTCATAAAATTCTTTACTTCACCAAAGGGATTTTATATTTGACTCAGTTTTGAGGTCTGTATGCTTGTGGGAGCCTGTTACATTACAGTTTGAAGGACTGAGAGAAGTAATGGTTTAGACCTTCACTTTAGGAACGAGAGAACTGATGAACGCAGAGACTAACGTGATTCATTCGAGCTTACAGATGCTGTGAGCTGCACAGTAATCAAACTGTGCAGGCATGAAGGGTAGATAGAACATGAGGGCCAGTCGGTTCTGATCTCCAGAGACTTCTGTTTAGATAGGACTGGGTGCCGACAGCTAGCTCATTAGGCTAGCTATTGACTTAATAAAGCTATTTCACCTTCCACACATTTACATTTCCCCAATGAGTTTTCTTGCAGAATGGTATTTTTTAATCCCGAGTTTACTGTTTGCTACTTGTATAACTGACTCATAGAATAATAATAGCTTCCTCATGGGTGTGGATAATAACAGAAAGTAATCTACATAAGCAGTGCGGTACTTATTCCCTTAATACACCTGCAAAGTGGAGGGCTTGCTGTACAATATCTCACCCGGAGCGGTGGTTCTCTGAAGACAGTAGAGAGAGGATGAAGCATGCTATCACATTATCAAGTGGGGTATATTAGAAGACAGCTTTTCTTTGCCACTGCATCACCTGAAGGATAATTATTCTAACTTCTCTCTCCTTGTGGTGCTGAGGACGAAACCCACATGCCAGTGAGCTGTATCCACAGCCCTTTAAAAATGTTATTGTGAGATAGGGTCTTACTAATTTGCTCAGGCTTGCCTTTAAGTTGCTTTGTAGCTCAGCCTGGCTTCAAGCTCATGATCCTCATGTCTCAGTCTTTGGAGTAGCTGAGATTGCATGCAAATGACACCATGCTCAGCAAATTCTCCTGACTTCTTACACCCGTTTCTCCTATTCAGAAGCTTTTTATGAATGGATTACCACACACTGTCCTCTTCAGTGTTGCCTTCTCTGATCTTCATTACATTGGAAATGTTGGCCTTTTTTGCTTCATGCAGTTGTGTTTCATTCAGTATCATGACTAAACTTTTTCGTTGTATGAATATTCCAAAATTTTATGTGCCTATTTTTCAGTTGATAGACATGGGTTATTCTGCACTTTGAGGCTTTTGAGCAAAGCTGACATGAACATTCTTTTATAAAATTATTTTTTTACATGGACTTATTTGTGTGTGTATGTGTGGGCATGCATAGACCACAATGTGTGTCAAGTCAGGAAACTGTGGCAGTCCGTTCTCTCATCCTACCATGTGGGCTCTACGTATCAGACTTGATCATCAGGCTTGGCAGCAAGCACCCCTACATACTGAGCCGTCTCATTGACCATTACATTTAGCATAAGTATACCTGTCTTTTGAGAGCACACGCACACACACACACGATTTATTAGAATGACTTACAAGTTGTGGTCCAGCTAATCCAACAATGGTTGGTGATAAATAGAAAGTCCAAGCATCCAATAGTTGCTCAGTCCACAAGGCTGGGTGTCTCAGTTGGTCCTCAGTATACATCAGAATCCTGAAGACGTAGGCTCTAATGCTAGTGAAGGAATGGACTTGCCAGTGAGGCAAAGAGCAAAAGCTTCCTTCTTCTGTGTCCTTACATAGGCTTCTAGTAGAAGACATGGACTAGATTAGATAGAGGTGGGTTTTCCCAGCTTAAGAGATCTGAATTAAAGGTATGTCTTCCTGCCTCAAAGGTCCATATTAGAAGTAGGTCTTCCCACTTCAAATCACTCACAGGTGTGCCACTTCACTTTTGGGTTCCAGTTATTCTAAATGTTATCAAATTGACAACCAAGAATACATATCACAGTAGTCCTCTACTAAGGCTGCTTATAAGTGTTTTTATGGTTCGTTGTTTGTTAAACAAACATGTTTCAGGAAATATTAAAAAATGCACCATCCTGCGCTATCGCTGGGTACTCTAGGGCCCCAGCAGCCCCACTGCCTCCATGGCTAGCCCCGAGCATTGACCACCCATCTCATGGTTCTCTTGTGGCAGATCTGATCACATTCTCAGCCATCCACCCCCTGTGGTCAGCAGTCCCAAATCCCAATAACCCAGTAAAATCAAAACGCTAGAGACTTGTAATTTATAAGTCAGATTTGTATCAGTACATTCTCACTCCACAAATTGCCCACACAGTGAACTCAGGGCCAATTAATATTGATATAAATTGCCCACCTACAAGTTATCCTGTAATTATACATCCCGTATAAGACATTTATAGCTACCTGTGTCTATTTAAAGCCACACGGAATCTGGATTTTCTTTTTCTTCCTCCATTTTCCTTCCTTCTCCTCTCTGTCCTCTCTCTCTGGTCTCTAAAAAACTCTGCCCGCCTTCCTTTTCCACTGCCCAATCACAGGCTTCTTGATGTATTGATATTTAAATTAATTGAGTGAAAATTCTGCTATACAAACAGCACAACCTGACATTTTGTGCTTAGTTTATACATTAGACAAAGAAGGAATGCCCTGCAGGAAGCCAGGAAGTTGGGCCTAAGCAGTTTTGCCCTTTTGAGCAAGTTTGTGGAGAGGAAAGATATGACTTGTTGAGATGGCATTGTTCTCTCTTGAGTCTCATCAGGCATATGGTCCATATTCCCCATGGATCACATCTTGGAGTTATTTGCTGGAGTCTTTTATATGTTCTACAGATTTAGTTATGATTTGAGAAATAAGAACAAAAAACTTACATTCTTGATTTGAACTTTTAGGCCTTTAACTTAAAACAGAGAATGTTGAGATTTCAGGTCATCTATTTCCTAGTATTACAGACAGTCTCCCTTGGGTAATTATTTGGCCTAGTAAATTATGCTTAGTATTTTAGTTAATGTCTGCTCTGCGAGTTTCAAAAGACTATAGGGCTATGAGAGAGAACATAAGGCTTTCTGAAACTAATGTTTTAGGTATATTTTCTTTCTTATACAAATATTTCCATAAAAATCCACTGCAGAAGCAGGGAGTTATGAGGATTGTGAGGGTTAGATGCAGTGGAGGACTATGCAGAACTGTGTTCCAGACACGACTGGACCGTTGCACATAGGAACCCATGGCAGCTGTGACTACATGGCACAAGATTTACCCAGAATCAATTCTAGCATGGACTAGGGAAATGGTTATGCAGTCTTATCTCCAGCTGATTGGCTATTGAAAATTGATGACTGATAGGGCAGGGAGAGCCGGTTTTCTTTTAAAGCAGATCAGGTGGTAAAGACCAACTAACTAGGATATATGCTTCAATGGTCATCATAGACATTGCTCCTAGTACCCATGGGTATCTGCCTGCTGAATATAGAGCCAGAAAAGATAGCTGCTCCCTAGGATATGAGAATCAAGCCTAAGAGCAGAGTGCTCACTCAAAACCCATGACAGGCTGCTCGTGTTCTAGTGGTTGGCCTATACCCACGCACATACAAGGCAGCACTAAGTGGACTCAGGGTTTATAAAATCAAATGTGAAGTTGGAAGGAAGAAGTTGTATCAGGGTATGAGAGGAGATACAGAGACAGAATGGCTGGGGATGGATTTGATCAAGCACATTATATTCATGTATAAAAAATCAAACAATAAAAAGATATCTGAAATGGAGTTGGAGCTATTTCAAAGTCGTGTAGTTGGAGGAGTTTCCGTTTCTGATGATTTGAGGTTGTTCTTTGAAACCTTTCCTCACCTCAGGCACAGAACTGAGGATCCTAATTAGAGAATTCATTAAAAATAGCTTAACCTAGTCTGTGATTTTAATTTATACATGTAATGCTTTTCTGAAGGTGAAGTGATTAATATTAACCAGTGCATGCATGAGACAAGAAGTTCATGTTCTAATATATTAATCAACTTCCAGGGTAATTAAAACCTTGATCTGAGCTATCTCTTCACTACTATTTTACTGTAAGTTAAATTGGACCTTAAACATTATTTGACTCTTCAGTGTAATCTACTTAACATTTAAAAAATCTGGAATCTGTTCTTATTTCTATAACTGTTCTACTTGGTAGCTAGCCTTTTGTGTAAATTCAGTAGATTTTAAGCATTTGGTTCATTCGGATTACTCTTTTTTGTTTTCAAGAAAGGTTGGAAAACATTAAAGGGAAATTTAGAAATTAGTCATTCAGTTCTTCGATGGATCAATTCACAAACACTAAGGCTGGGAACATTTAACTGATTAAAATGTTCTGAATGAATCTGTCATTTGAGGACAGTCTTTGAATGAATGTCTTTAGTTTGTTGGCACCCTACTGCCATGACTTAGGCTTGTTTCCAATATTAATTCACAAGATGCTCTGGCTAACTTAGCTGTAGAACATGTGTTCAAGTTACATCCATGGTTATAGAGTTTAAGAATCTTTGTGGTCTTGAATGATATGCTATAATTGGCTAGTTAGTATTATGTATTGAGTCTAGGATGGTCATGCTTAAGTAGTAAATACCAGAGGTTTGTGTTTGCTGTTAGAATCTTTTACTACAAGGTTCTGTGAATGAAAACTCCTGAGAAGAAGTGTTATCTACAGAGACTGACTTATTAGAATTTCACTTCTGTGGAGAGATTGAGAAGTTACAGGTCCAGGGGCTAATTACCTTATCCTGGTAAGCTTTATCCCTGAGAATAACCATTCCTTTCCCACCAGTGTGTCAGAACCAACATCCTGTGACTAATAGATAAAAACCTTTAGAGTCCATTGACTAAGAAGATCTACTGACTTCCACCAACCCCAAAGCTAAGAATGTCATCAGAGAGCATCACAGACCTATAGAAAAGCTACCCCCATCTTGCTATAACCATCTCTCTGATGTGCCAGCCAAAGCATTTTAAACTTGACATGATTTATAATTTTGTTCTATTAAAACTATATACTTTCATAAAATTGATTCTAGGTTGGAACATGACATTTGTGATAACTTAAATCTGTGTTTCTGGATCATGCTTACTCAGAATGGCTCCAGAATATACTATCATCTCTTATTCCCTTTAGATAACAACTGTGGTTTTCCCAATCTCAAATGCTAGCAGAATAGATCACTAAAATACTTCTAACCTAAGTAAGCAAATTTTGGTCTTGTGCAAAAATGTAAAATACAGTCTCATGGAACAGATTATACACTGAATCCTTTGGTACAAGAGACTTCCAGAATGAGAAGAGATTTGCCATGTTAGACTAATTATTTCAAATTTAGGTTCTGTTTCCAATTTCAATTTCTTAAAAAGGTCCAACAGCCAATGAACATAAAAGTATCTATCGCTAATTTAGATGCTACTGCAGAATACCAAAGGAAATCACAGGGCCGTTAACACATCTAGAAATAGTCGTTTTCTGGCTTTCAGTTCCTAAGATAGCTCAGTGAAAAGAAAATTTTTATTTAATGCAAGGATGGACATAATTTTTCAGATGATTTTCTTTTTAAACTTTCTTTCCTTCTTTCCTTCCCACCCACTCTACCTCCCACCCTCCCTCACTTTAACCCTTTTAAAAGACCCCATTGAATGTTGAAATATGAAAATATTTGTAGGTATAACGTTTTTACAAACCTACTTTTAATAAGGGTTCAACTTCTCCTCTAGGCCACCACCCAGCAGATTAGTGGAAGAGAAAAGTTATTAGGATGTGGGGGAAGTGGACCTCTTCACCAATAGTTCTTTGAGGACAAGCTTGATACTCTTTAGCAGCAGTTCAGTCCTGTAGCAAGCAAACACCAGCAGCTGCAGACCAGTCCTCTAGGCAGGCAGACACCATGCACGAACCAACAATTGTAGATCAATCTTGAAGGTTCCTTTAGGCTTGCCAACAGGCCTGAGGTGAGGCTGCAGAGTGACAAGCTGATGCAGGAACCTCACGAACAGTTCTTGGGCGAGTTTTTCTCAATGCCAGTGTTACCACAAGTTGAGCTCAACAATGCTATGTAAGGTGAGCCAATACATGTGAATCGTTAGTGAAGAATAGTGAGGTGGAGCAAACCAAACCAGTGCTCAGTGCTCTCTCCCACTGTCTGTGGGATCATATTTTTACTCTTTCATCAAGCGTCCTTTCATGTGTGTACTTTAGCCAGATATCCTTTCACCTATGTGCCCTAGCAAAACATCATTTGACATAACTAATGTTCCAAAGAAACTAGAAGTTTCCACATCAAATATTCATGCTCCTTTTGTAGAATGGCATGGCATTTTCATGTAATCCTATGTATCCTCTCACTGACCCCCTGAATCATGTAGATTATTCCTGATATAAGATATTTATAAATAGCAGCTATTCCATATGTGTGAAGAATAATAGCAAGAAGCTTTCAAGTGTTCAGTGCATGCACAGTACAGTGTCTTTCAAATGCTGTTGAGCCGTTGAGAGGAACTTGCAGATATAGTCGACTGACTATATTGAAAAACTAGTATGAAAAGATTTGGTTGCTGGTTACCTTTCCAAAGAGGAACAGAATCCAGGCAAATCCCTTGAGGAGGGGGAGGAGGGAGAGGGGCATATAAAGGAGGGGGAGGAGGGGGAGGAAGGGAAGGAGGGGGAGAAGAAAGAGAAGAGGGTGAAGGAGAGAAGGGAGAGGGGCAAGGGGGAGATGCAAGGGGTGGAGGGCTTTCCAGCTGAGCAAAGCATTCATTTCTTCACCTCATTTTGTTTCTGTAAAATACCTTCCTCTGTGTGTGTGTGTGTGTGTCTGTGTCTGTGTGTTTGTATGTCTCTGTGTGTGCCTGTGTCTCTCTGTGTGAGTGAATGTGTGTGTTTGTGTATCTCTATCTCTTTGTCTTTGTGTCTGTTTTTGCCTCTCTCTCTCTCTCTCTCTCTCTCTCTCTCTCTCTCTCTCTCTCTCTGTGTGTGTTTGTGTGTGTGCATGTGTGATAACTGGTTGGAATGGAGAACTGATCTAAGAAGTTGGGCCAGCAGTTGAGGTTTCTTGGGAAGCTAGAAAATAATAACATTTTCAACCAAGGTAAGAGGAAGGTAGTTTAATAATTTCTCTTTTTTAAAGGAAGCAACATAGAATGACTTGTGTGGTTAAAAATTGGATGGGTTATCCAATGATAGAAAGAAAATCAAGTCTATAATACTTTCATTTAGAAGTTACCATGGTTGTTTAGAGTAATAATGGTATTAATTTTGTAAAGTGGGCAGTTCTTTTCCCCATTAATGTCAGGGGCATATATGTATGTAAAACTGTGTGTGTGAGTGTGTGTGTGTGTGTGTGTGTGTGTGTATGCACATAATCTCATTCCTTAGCAGATCTCTAGACCATTTTCACCTTGCAGTTCTTAAACTATAGCTACTAACCAGTTCCCTGTGTTCCTCCTCAACTCAGGTCCTGGCAATGGTGGTTCAGGAAGTGAGGACAACAATAGACAAGTGGGATCTTATGAATTCCACTTCTGCTCACCAAAGCAAAGAGTCAATCAAGGAAGATAACATCTGCAGAATGGGAGACAGTCTTTGCTAGCTATACACCTGGCAGAGGATTAATAGCCAAAAGCACACAAAGGTTCAAAAAACTAAACAAAGAAAGAAATAACATAATAAAAAATAGGCTGAAGAGCTGAACAGAGAGCTTTCAGCAGAGGAAACACAAAACGCCAATAAATATTTTTGAAAAGATATTCAATGTCTCAGCCATGGGGGAAATGAAAATTAAAGCTATTTTGAGATTATGTCTCATGCCAGTTAGAATGTCTACCATCAAGGAAACATGACAACCAGGAATGGTGAGGATATCAAGAGAAGAAGCCTTAGCACTGGTGATGGGAGTAGAAGTGATGTGGCCACCATGGCAGTGGGGAGGCTTTCATCAAAATAAAGATAGGTCTTCCTTGTGACTCGGTGATTCCCTCCTGGGAATACACCCGAAGGCCCGCTTCCCATCACGGACACGTGCACACCCATGTTTGTTGGCGCCCTATTCAGAATATCAAGGATATGGAATCAGTCTAGATGTTCATCAGTAGACGACTAGGTAGTGAAAAGGTGGTACATATGCATACCAGAATTGTAATCACTTGAAAAGATAACAAAATTATGAAAAATTTAGGAGAATGAATGGGGCTAAAAAATATGGGTTCAGGAAACTCAGACTCAGAAAGACAATGCATGTTTACTCTCAAACATGGATTATATAGTTTCTAATTCTAACACACACACACACACACACACACACACACATGAACTTATATTGGAGCATGTGTGTGTAGAGCCCAGGAAACTAAAAGGTGTGGTTGTGTGTGTTAACTTCTTAAAAATCAACTGGACTATATACTAGTGCTTACCAGAGGTCAGATGATGGAGTTCTAGTGTTTTGCAGAACAGGGAAGGCAGTATAGTTCACAATAACCTATTTAATAATAATAAATATCATTTAATAAATAGGGAGGAGTTTGAAGATTGCAAACTCTGAGTAATGATAAGGTGATGAAAATGTTAGTTACTCCGACTTGGACAACAGCAGTTGGGGGTTTGGTAGCATTGCATTTGGAGCTGGCTTTGAGCATAGTAGGCATTTTATGCCTACTAATTCTATCATCCATGAACATAGCACACTTTTTCACTTATGTGTATTTTTTACATTTGCTTTAGAAATGTCTTTTAGTGCCCACTGTACAAGTATTTCACACACGTGTGCGCACACACACACCCAGGTAAGTTTATTCCCATGAATTTCATCCTTTTTGATGATATTCTAAATGAAATGGTTTATTTTCCTTTATGGGTTATCTGAGTATATAAAAACCTCCGAGGAATTTTGAATTCTAGTTTTATATACTGTAATATTGCTAATATATTTGTCTAACCAGTTATTTGGGGCTTTCTCGTCATTAGACCTGACATTATGAACAGAGATAGTTTTACTTCTTCTTTCCAATATGTAATAGATTTCATTTCCTTTTCTTGTTTAATTGCTCTGACTAGAACTTCCAGTGTACTGAACAGTAGCAGAGACAGTGGCTGTTACTTTTTGCCTCCTGCTGTAGAGGAAAAGCCGTCAGCCTTGTTTTGTTGAGTTATATTAACATCAGGCTTTTTGTAATAATTTCTTATGTCTGGGAACTTGTCATTCATTGACCTTAGATATGAAGTGAATGTCTTATAGATAATGCATAGTCAGGTCTTGTGTTTTTCTCGATCCTTCAGTAATCCATTAATAATCTTTAATCCATTTTCATTAAAGGCAGTTACTAAGATGGAGAGAAATTCCTGTGGCCTGTCATTGTTTCTGTCTACAGGTTTTGATTTTTGGGGGGTTGTTTTGTCCATTTTCCCCGTCTGTCCATCTTCCTTTGTGTCCCATTACTTTTCTTGTCATGACAGGTTTTGGCTCCCATTATACTGTTTCTTTTATATATATTCTATAAATGTCTTCATTGAAATTTTATTACAGATATTAAATAATAACTAAAAAATTCTTATGATAATTTAAAACTGGTAACAACTATAATAACACATATAAACCATTCCTTGACATCTCTGTTTCCCTCTGCATTATGTAATGGATGGCACAGGTGACCTCTTATATCACACAGTTATAATTAGTTATATATAATTGGCTTTGATATGCTTGGTTTAGCTGCTTACCGGAGGTACAAGCATCTTTTAACTGGTTTCTGGATTTCTCACTGAGGTATTTGCTGTGTTTGTCAGGGAAGAATACACTGGGCATTCTATTCTGCCATCCTTCTGCCTCTACTCCCACTATTACTGACTATACAGTCAGTTCTGTGACACTCTTATGGTTGTGATCACTTTATCAAGATGGCTTTGTTTCTCTCTGGAGGTTTACTTCATAGATGAATTACCTTAACTGCCATCTGGGATTCACTTTTTGGGCGAGTCTTCCTATAAGACTCTAACCAAGTCTGACCTCTTCTGTGACTAAACCTGTGCTGGAAATTGGCTTGCTATGTCAGTCAGCCACAGCTTAATTGAAAGTCTTAGGAACATCTGGGCAAGCCATTCCACAGGTGGTCTGTATTTAAGGCTAATATGCGTGATGATTAGACCTCTAGATAAATAGGTAGAGAAGCCGTGGGAATGTGTGTGAGATTCATCATTGTTCAGTGGCAGCCAACAGCACAGCTGGGTATGAAGCACACAGAAAGTTTACCTTATCATCTTTATATAGCTGGAACAAATTAAAACAGTATTTTATATGAACATTAAACTTTTTCTTCCCAGTATGCACATGCAGGAATTTGGAATGGCAGATTATTATTTTTTTAGTGTGAGTAGCTCCCACATCTCTTGTGTTATATATGGTCAGGTGAGCATGTGAGTCTGTAATGCAGTCGACTGTTTTTCTCCTGACTATAGCACATGCTTCTAATTCTTCTTCCCTGTTTCAATCCGTCTCCACTTCCAAGTTAAAACTAGGTAAAAGAGCATAGAACATTCCTGGAAATTCATCTCAGTGTGTTCTTCACAGAGATAATTTGTTAGCCTTTTAACTTCTGGGAAAGCAGTATCGTAGCCTGCACCTAAGGACAAGCTGTGGCTTGCTGATGCTCTGTTTAACTGAGGCAGGCAACTTTCAGTTCGAAAGAAAAGAGACGTAAGTTTCAAAGACATGGAACTTCTGAGGGTATAACTATGTAGTATATTAGATAAGAGCTTAATTCTGAAGGAGCACACCAATGAATATTCCAAGTGTGTGTGGAAGATGCCCGTGAGGCCTCAATTCTACACAAGGAACTACAGGGAACTGAGAATGCTGGGAGTGAGGTGAGCCTCCCCAGGAAGGGCATACCAATTGGTTTTCCAGTGCCAGTCAGCCTGGAAAACATACAAACAAGTAACATTGTATAAACCCAGCAGTTTATACTTAGGAGTCTCTCTCTCTCTCTCTCTCTCTCTCTCTCTCTCTCTCTCTCTCTCTCTCTCTCTGTGTGTGTGTGTGTTTGTAGCAGTTGATGAAAATGAAGCCATAAACTTGGAGGAGAGCAAGGAAGGGCATATATGAAGGTCTGGAGGGAAGAAATGGAAGGGGGAGATGTTGTGGTTAAAATACCATCTCAGAGGAGTTCAGTTCCGGTTCGAGAGTCAGGCTGCCTAAGTTCAAATGCGGAGGTCTCTGTGTACACTCCATGTGCCCTTCCTTGGCTAAGTTTCTCCTACAACCACCATTTTTCTCTTCTATGATGTGGGCACAGTGGTAGGAGTTTTGTTTGCAGCTCCATGCACTGCTCCTTGTGAAGGACGCTGGGACGCATTGAGCGTCTTGGGTAGGCATTGGTTCTTTATCGTCTTTGTCATAGGTGCACCCGTTGATGATGTTCTTTTACAGTGGGAGCATCGTTTGCTGAGTGGTTATTGATGCTGGGTGTGTAATGAAGAACATAGATAGCATCCACAAGCAAGTCTCACCTTTATCCCAAGTGCAAAGTTTGTTGGAAATGAGCAATGCATGATTTGGGTCAAATGTTTATCTTTGTAAATAATCCACTTAATACAAACAGCAACCCATGGCAGTTATTTTGTGGTCCTTGGTCTCTGGGGATAAACAGAGATACTTTTCCCGGTCTGTCTTGAAATCTTGAAAGAAAGTGATTCCAGTTCCCCCTGTCCCCAGTGAGTTTTGAGCCCCGTGCTCTTCGGTGTAGCCATAGCCAGGAAAGCTATTCTTGTTGCTTTCCGATATTGTCTCTGAGCCAATTTATCCAAGTACTTCCAAACTTATTGTCTGCTTTACCCTTGGCATGTACCTGTTCAGAGGTTCAGAAGAAAACCAAAGGAGGAGCTCTCTGATTCTCATCTCACTAAAAATAAACCGATTTTCTTCTAGTTGATTTAATCTGAAGCTTTGGCTTTGAGGGATTATGGGTCTCTGGCTCTCTGGCAATTGTATTCTCTCTCTCTCTCTCTCTCTCTCCCTCCCCTTCCTGCCTTCCCTCCCTCTCTGTCCCTCCCCCATCACTTGTCTAATTTGTCTTGTTCATTCTGGAGAGCACATAGAGAAGTTAAAAGCTAGTCTAAGAGCAGGGTGCATTCGAGACGCCGTTGGGAGGAATGTTATGAGAACAGACGAGGGAGTCACATGTTTCTTACTGACCCCTCCCACATCATCTCATGAATATACTCACAGACAGCAGGCTACTCGGTCCTAAATTTAGTCATTTTATAATAAATATTATTGGCTATGGTTACTTATCACGTAACATGTCATGCTAAGGACTATTACAAAAACACCCATGGACTGTGTTCCTGGGTATAGAAATAGTTTATTCATTTAATAGACATTTGTAAAGTGGATGAGGTGCTATTTTGAATACAAATGGTGAATGAAACTGGGAGAGATGCTCAATTCCAAATTAACGAGTAAAAGCATATTTACTCAGGGTAAGACAATGAGGGCATCTCTGGTGGTGACAATCATAGCCTATACTGAGCAGTGTGTCAGTGCTTGTGCCTACTGCATGGGCTGTCACTCATGCTTAAAGCCCGGAAGCCCCATCTTGAAATCTGAAAGCACTTTCTATAGTACTGACGCTTAGAATGATGTGTGTGCACACACTTGTGCGTGTGTGTGTGTGTGTGTGTGTGTGTGTGCATGTGTGTGTGTAAATGCGTATGATTTTTCACTGAGCTCATTTTACAATCCCATGATCAGATCTTTTAAAAATCATGATGAATTGTAAGCACTAGGAAAAATATCTTTTTTTGGTAAATGTATTATAGTTTGACTTGTAGATTTTCAAAGCATCCGCGAGTGTTGATAGGCCTTAGATCATGTAAAATAGTGACTCTGATGTGGGGGCTGGGGGCAAGGAAGATGCGCAGTTCTTGCTGGCAGCAGTGCCTTTGAAGTTCTGGCAGATCAATGGAGTCTTTCATTTCTAGGGTCAAGGTGGTAAGAGCCAATTACTAGGAGAGCAGGCTGGAGGAGAGTAGAAGATTCTTAGACTCACTCGACTTGTGCTGTTTACAAAAAGCAAACTGTTTTTGTGTGAGAAAACGACTTTCTTCCAACTTGAAAGCACAGACACTGAGTTTCCTTTGACACTCTGTCTTTGGTCCTGTGTGGTCTCTTCTCTTCTAAGAAGGCCATGTGCCAGCTGCCATGTTCTCGGCAGCTATACAGAGACTGTAGCCTTAGCCTTGAAGTAGTACCTGTGGTAACTGGTAGTTTAAATTAAAGTCCAGGCTGTGACTCTTTAATTGCTTATCCAGGCTGAGTTAGTTCAACTCCCTTGATTTACATCTCGATTCCTTTACTCTGAGTTCAGTCCCTTTTGCAGAGTGGTATGGGAGTTAATCAGATAGCCACAGTGCCCATTGGACAGAGCCTGGCACATAGGTGGTTCTGCAGATTCAACTCTGAAAGCACTGAAGTTTACAAACCTCTGGGCCAGGCCCTTCTTTGGTGGTTTCTTTTGAAAGTCTTATTTTTCTAGGCTTTGGAGAGAGTCTTGAAGAGAGACACATTTCACAGAGGTGTTTCACTCTAATGAACCTCAGAACGTTTACATTGTCAGTCTTCCTTAAAATGAGGAATCTAGGAGGACATGAAGATATGCTTCTATTCTAGCAACTCGTACAACGCCTATTTAGCCCATGCCTAAAGACAGTGCGAGCTCATCTCATCAAACCTTAGTGTATCCAAGGCCTTGGATTCTGGCCAAATTTAAATAGCTGCACCCTTAAAGGGCCTAGAATTACTTTAGTCTTCAAACTGTACTAAAAAGCAGAGTACTTGTTTTTGTTGAAGTACTGAAGTAGGTCCAGGTTGACTGTGGGTAGGGCTGTTCTTTTGGGTCCCTAAATCTTCAGAGGCTGAGTTACATACTGTGACGGACTGCTTCCAGAATCTGTTACTTACCTACCATAAGAGAGCAATCAGGGCTGAGAAGATGGCTCACTTGCTAAAGTGCTTGCTATGCCAGTGTGAGGGCTTGAGTCTGATGCCTCAAACCCACAAAAAGGTCAGGTGGCACTACTTTAAACCCAGAATTGAGAATGCAGAGACAAGTGGGTGCCAGGAGCTCACTGGCAATTTAACCTAGCCACATCTGCCACCCACTAGTAGGTGAAAGACTCTTGTCTCAAACACCAGGTAGATGGCTCCTTTGGAATGTCACCTGACTTTCACATGTAGGCATATGGGCAATCTGAACCCAACATGTACCCACATGAACATGTCCATATGTGCACCCGCGCACACACACAGTGAAATAGAATATAGAGGAAACAAAGTAGCATCTTCTGTATGATAATCAATGAAAGAACTGGGGGTGGGTGCTTTTTTCTGTATCTTTGCATAATCCTAAGATTTCTAAGCCAACATTTAGCCTTCTCCTAATATAACTAAGATTTGAACTAGCTCTATAGTTGCATTAATGATATTTGGCTTATTGGTTTTTCAGTCTAAAGACCTTTTGCTTCTGGCAATATTGTTCCTAATGCATTGTGAGTAATGTTGTTGTTCAGAAAGCTAAATTCTGTCCTGAGAAATTCTAATGTAAAGCATATTTTTGCAAGTTATGCATTCCCTGAGAAACACTGGGAAAATATCCAATGGTAAGCATTTGTTCACATGTGTGCTGAGTGCTGCTGTGGACTGTGCATTTCAAAGACAAGTGTGAGTCTGCCTTGCCTTGAGATGTTTCAGTTACCTGTTACATGGGAACTTTGTTTCTTAAACACGTACTAAGGAGATCAAATGGTTTATATTAATATCTCTTTTGTGTTCTAGATAGATGAATTTTCTTAGTTACTTTAATTGTATTATTTATAGTGGCTTTAACATAATTCCTAATGATAGTACCATATCTTTAAGACCACTAAATACAGTTTTTAAGATTTCATGTGTATGCATGGGTATATGCCATGTATGCTTGAATGCCCTTGAGGGCCGGGAAAGGGTGTTGGGTATCTTGTAGCTGCAGTTATAAGCAGTTGCTGAGAATATGGGTGCTGGGAACTGAACCTCCATCATCTGGAAGAGCAGAAAGTAACCCTGGCAACTGAACAATCTCTCCAGTCCCAGGTGTGTGTGTGTGTGTGTGTACCTGTGTGTAGGCATGTGCGTTTGTGTGTGTGTGTGTGTGTGTGTGTGTTTGTGTGTGAGAGAGAGAGGGGGGGGGGTGCTGGTGATGAGCCAGGAATGTGCACATGCTAGGCAAATGCTTTACTAGCTAAGCCCCATCCCCCAGCTCCTTTGTAGCTATTTGCCCTTTGGCTATTTTCCACTGTGAGGTACAGTTAACATTTGAGGTTTTAAATTCAACTTGATGTTTAATTAGATTCATTTGTTTTGGGTTTTTAAAATTTTACTTTAGGGATTGTTTTAGCTTTTTTCTTTTTAATAAACTAAAAGTTGATATAGTTCAAAATTAAAACTAAAAATCAGAATATATTTGGAGAATTCATTCCTGTCCACCTTCTATTCCTATTTTAAAATATCTGTAACCAGGAGGACTTCTGGTGGAGGGACCGGGACAGTAACCCAGACACAAAACCTTCTACCCACAACGTATCCTGCTTACAAGATATGCAGGAGTAAAGATGGAACATCAATCATGGGAGTGGCCAACCAATGATGGGTCCAGCTTGAGACCTATGCCATGAGAGGGAGCCCACCCCTGACATTGTTAACGATAGCTTGCTAGACAGGAACCTAGCATAACCAACATCAGCCCATAGGGACTCACAGAGACTGAACAGCTGACTACTATGGAACTGACCTAGGCCCTCTGCACATATGTAACAGTTGTATAGTTCAGTCTTCATGTGTGATTCCTAACAGTGGGAGCAGGGGCTGTGTCTGACTCTGTTGCCTGCCTTTGGGACCCTTTCTTCCTATTGGGCTGTCTCATCTAGCCTCAGTAGGAGAAGATGCACCTAATCTTACTGCATATGACATTCCAAAGCTGGTTGATATCCATGGAAGGCCTTCCTTTTCTGAAGAGAAATGGAGGAGAAGTGGATAGGGGGAGAGGAGGTAGGAGGGAAGGACTGGGAGGAAAGCAAGGGAGGAGAAACTGCAGTTGGGATGTAAATTAAATAACTGAGTTATTTAATAAAATTTTTAAAAATAGTTTTTATTTTGTTGGGCTTTTGAAAGTATAAGCCAATATATTAAATGAACATATGAATATTCATGCCTATGCTTATTCTAAACTCTGAACACATTGTTCTAGACTTTTCTTTTTTTTGTAATTGTAGATTCAAAACTGACTCTCCTTTTATTAGCTGTGCTGTGACCGTGCTCTCTGGTTATTTAATATTGTATTCATTACATCGTGCACTGGTAGATAGATGGTTTGTCATACAGACTGTAAGTAATATCCTCCATGTGGGAAGGGAAATGGACCGGCCTATTTCTGCTTTATTGGTTGGTGCTGCAGTTCCTCACCACAGACTAACCCCTAAGACTAAAACAGTTTTCTGAGTATGAACCCCACCTTTGCAGTTAGGGCCTACTTCTGGGGAACAGTGACATTCCGCACTTCTGCATTCAGTGTGGTTGCAGGGCCCTATCACTATAACGAAACCCTGGAGTTAACTGAGAAAGGAGAAAGGTTTTGGCTCCCACTTGTTGGAGATTCTAGTCCATTATTGGTTGCCTTGAGCTGTTGGCGTTAAATCAGTGGATCATGGTAAGGAGTGCATGACATGATGACATCATGCCCTTCATCACTAGGGAACAAGAGAGAGAGGAAGAGGATGGGGCTGGTGTCTCACTGTTCTATTTGGAGGCAGGCCTTCAATGAGCCCAACTCATGAAGGTTCTTCTACACTTCAGTAACATCACCCTGAGCATCAAACTTTGAAGCATGGGATTTTACAGGGACTTTCGATAAAAAACATCGCAGTGGCACTGCCAGGGTAATACTCTTCATGCCCCATATCCTAGATCGCCCGAGAAAGTTCCATCGTAAACATTAAAACCCAGAATGTGAGTGTTTAGGAAGTGGAGATGATCCCATCTGTTCTAAAAATTTTATTTTAGGTTGCAACGGAATTATTTGTTGTTTCTTCTTGGTCACAAGCTTGCCATTTGAGAGGCTTTTAAAGGACATTTATTTTTCAAATTCCTGAACACTGTTTGAAGTTGTGGAAAGGCCATCAAGTGGTGCATATATTGGTTTCATGGCCTCGTGCACTATTTGCCACCATGACCTCTTGGGAACAAAAGGTTGTGTTAGCAAATACATTTGGAGAATGTCTACTTAATTAACTTCATTGATTGTAAGATTGCTCATACCCTGCAAGTAACTCCTCAAGGTGAGTGCATAGAGTGCTCTTTTCCATATAGATTGTTATGAAGCCTATTTTTCATGGAGCTTATTTTCAGGAAGCTGTATGTAATGGTTATATTTTTTGTGGTTTTGAATGATTTAGACAGTGTGTTGGAGGGAGAAAGATTAGACTAGTAAACTAGTGAAGCCATCATCAAAAATGGTATGTGTGTTTCTTAAAAACCTGAAGATAGAGGTATCATGTGCTCCAGCAAGTCTGCTGAATGCATATGCAACAGAAATAAAATCGATATGTCAAAGGGTTGTTTTAGCCTCTGCATTTATTGCAATAGTAAAAATACAGAGCCAATCTAAGTGTCCATGAGAGTATGGGTGGGTCTTGACAAGGTGGAATGTTTATACAATACAACAGCATTTAACTTTAAAAAGAAGGAAAGCCTGTCCTTTGTGACAACACAGATGAACCCAGAGGGCATTATGCTAAGTGAAAAAAGCTAGGCACAGAATGCCAAATTGCATGATTTTTTTAAACACAGTTTTATCTATAAGTAAAGAAAGTGATGGTAGAAAAGTTGTTTGTTACTAGGAGATGGTGCCAGGGAAATTGGGGAGCTGTTGGCCAAAGGACACATCAGTTAGACCAGAGGGATAAGGTTTAATATACCATAATGGCTACTTTAATAGCAATCTATTATGTGCTTGAAAATATCCAAGAGTGTGCTTTTAAGTGTTTCCCCCCACAATCGATAAGTATATTCTTGGGCATGATAATTAGTTCACTTTTGCCACTGAAATATGTATACACATGCTAAACATCATATTGTATACTATATGTTTATATATACAATTTTATCAGTCATTAGAAGTGATAAAAGGGTAAAATGAATATTAGTAGAGAATTCTGTGTAAATGATATTCAGCCTGTAATTCAGATAGTAGTAATAAACTTTTACTGGCCTATTTTTTTAAACAATTTTAATGTATTCATGTAAAATGTAAACATTCAGGAAAGTTGAAAGAAGAGAATAATTGGTAATAATTATTAGAAAACAAAAAATTAAAAGTAAATGAAATTATACTCACAAATGTGAAATACACAGAGATACACATTAAACAGAAAACCACCAATTACTATATCCAGTGTAAACCCCCCGCCCCAGCCTCATTATGATTTGACTTTTTAAAAAATTTTTTATTGGTTTTTTAATTTATTTACATTTCAAATGTTATCCCCCTTCCTGGTTTCCCCTTCACAAGTACCCTATCCCCTTCCCCATACCCCTTTCTATGAGGGTGCTCCTCCACCCACCCACCCACTCCTGCCTTACTGCTCTAGCGTTCCCCTACAATGGGGCATCGGGCCTTCACAGGACCAAGGGCCTCCCCTCCCATTGATGCCAGAAAAGGCCATCCTCTGCTACATATGCAGCTGGAGCCATGGGTCCCTCCATGTGTACTCCTTAGTTGGAGCCTGATAGATACAACTGTCTCCTGAGAGGCTCTGCCAGAGCCTGACCAATACAGATGCGGATGCTCGCAGCCAACCATCGGACTGAGCATGGGGACACCAATGGAGGAGTTAGGGGAAGGACTGAAGGAGCTGAAGGGGTTTACAATCCCATAGGAAGGGCAACAATATCAACCAACCAGATCCCCTAGAGCTCCCAGGGACTAAATGACTTGACTTTTAAGGATAAAGTCATTACCTTAGTTACTATTTTGTCTCTGTGAAGAGACACCATGATCAAGGCAACTCCAATAAAGGATAGCATTTAATTGGGGCTGGCTTACAGTTCAGAGGTTCAGTTCATTATCATCATGGCAGGAAGTATGGCAGCTTTCAGGCAGACATGCTGGGGAAGAAGCTGAGATTTCTACATCCAGATCCACAGACAGGAGGCAGAAACACTGGGGCTGGCTTGAGCTTTTGAGACCCTAAAGCCCATCTCCAGTGACACACTTCCTCTAACAAGGCCATACCTCCTAATAGTGTCACTGACCAGTGACCAAACATTGAGCCTATGGGGCCATTCTCATTGAAACCACCACAGTCATCTTCTAGGTCATGCACAATTTCAGTAGGAATGAGGGTTGGCTTGCTCCTGCCTTCCTGAATGGGTGTCCTGGATGAATGTGCTCTGGTTCCAGGTGGCAGCTCTTTAGTGTTAAGGCTCTTGCAATCAAAATCCCCACAGAGAGATTTATTCTGTTTTCAACTAAATAGGAAAAAGGAATATTTACCTTTTCTTGATAATTCCTATTGAGTTGTTTTCCTTCCTGACAAGAGTAAAACTAGTTATCTTTCGTTTGACATAGGAAGGGAAGAGAGATGTCATCAAAGTTTTGCTACACCAGCTTTCTTGTGACTCCGTCACTGTTGACCTTTCTCTGCCCAAGGACAAAGGTATTCACCGCACTCTTTCTTACCAGGCTCTCCAGGGTTTGATGTTGAGGGCAGTTACAAAAGCAAGTTTACACAATGTGTTTTATTTAGTTTGGGCTTCTCCTCCCTCTCCTTGCCTCTTACAGAACATACATTTTAAGTCTAAAGAGAAGAGATTTCAAACAAATACATCATGATCCCCAAACATTCTAAAGTTGAATATAATGCATTTAGATATGCTGAATAAATGAATGGACACACAAATGGATGATGATTCTTCACTCGGTATATGAACAGCTCATCAATAAAAGAGTGATCAGGTTGACTTTATTATTCACAGTGGGCTCATGATCTTCATGAGTGTTCCAGAACTTTCTGATGCTGAGGCAAAGAGTAATTCATCTTTAGAAATAGTTTCTTCTGGGAGGTGGTAGGTGCTAAGGCTTCTCTAGTGGCTCTATAAACTAATTAGCTTTGGAATGCCTCATTGCTTGCTTATAGCCATATTTACATCCAACACTTGAGTATCAGATTTATTTTTTTCTACCATATCAAACTCAGTAAGCATAACTGCTTCGTAGAGTGTTCTAGTTTGCTTTCTATTGCTGTGATAAACACCATGAACAATAACAACCACCACAACAAAAAACCTTGGGGAGGAGAGGGATTTTATTTCAGCTTACATTTTTACATCACAGTCCATTATTTAGGAGTGTCAGGGGAAGGAGTTCAAGCAGAAACCATGGAGAAATGCTACTAACTGACTTGCTCAGCTACCTTTCTTTTATAGCCCAACCCCACCTCTGGGAATCTTACCTCACTCAGTGGGCTGGACATTCTACGCCCTTGTCAGTCAACACAGCCTCCCATAGACATGGCCACATGACTCATAGGCTTGGGCACAGGTCTGATGGAGGCAAGTTTTCTATTGAGGTTTCTTCTCAGGTGATTATAGGTTGTGTCAAGTTGATAATAAAGACTAGCCGGGTCAGAGAACATAAGAAATTTTTAATGTCATCTTGAAAACCACTTAAGAATTAAAACCATACTTTACGTATGGCAATATAATTTACTTATTTAAAAATCTTATGTTGAGGTTTGGTCTGTTGCTATGTATTGTAATGCTAAACTCTGTACCTGAAGGTTTAGGCCAACAAGTGACTTCTCACATTAACAGGCTTTCTTTGTACAAACTTTGTTTCTTAATTTAAAACTATTGGTTAATAAAATTGGCCATAGCCAGTTACTGAAGGGATTAGAGGTAGGTGGGTTTGAGTTATCTAGTTGGGGGGTGGAAAAGAGAGAGAAAGAAACTAGGAGAAGGAGGAAGAACAAGGAGAGAAGAGGTAGGTACCACAATGTGAGATGGACCATGAGCACATGGCCAGGAGAAACAGCAAGTATTTGGGGTGCACTGCTGGGGAGGTAGCCAGGCCCCAGTAATTGTCAAGGTCAAATAAAATAACCATAGTCTGAGTTTTACTTATTTGTGAACTAGTTGGACATAAACTTAAATTGGTTTTACTACAATATTATAACATGATACTTCTGTTAATTCTTAGAGAAATTCATTCATGTATATAGAGTATTTCGGATATAATCACCCCTCACTCCTTCCCATAGATCTATGGGGAGGGTCTTTTACTCAGCTTCCATTTCCTCTTTGTGTCTTTTTAAAAATCACCAGTGATCCTGATTGTGCTGCTCATAGACTTCCTGATGTGGGCATCCACTGTAGCACTCATTTATAACTAGACCCTTTCTTCAGCCTCATTGTTAGAAGTTGTATTTTTCCTGTAGTGGGAATGAGATTTACATTGTTTGGGTCTAACTTGCTACAGTGACAGGAGGTTTTTTTGTACTGTTATCTCTACCTCTGAGGAATTACCAGAGTACGGGAAAAGCACTTAGACAAGTGACAGAGTGTTATGTTATAGATTATAGCTGAGCTGAAACCACCAGGTCAGGTGCAGGCTAGTGGAGCTGCTGAGGCACTGCTGGAGAGGTGGAGTCCTTCCAGCCATGCTCCCGTTTTCCTTGCTGTTTCCAAACTATAAGCATAGAATATGTATGTGTGTGTGGGGGCTGCTTTTATATGTATTTATTTATTTTTTAGAGTTTCATACAACATATTTTGATCATATTAATTCCTCTTACCCAGTTCCTCCCAGAGCTTCCCCCTCCTCCATATCCACCCAATTCTCTCTCTCTTAAAAGAGAAATCAATGAAGTTAAGCTTGTGTTGGCTGACTGCTCCTGGGCACAGGAGCTGCCCTAGAGTGTGGCTGTTTCTTTGCTCTATTGAAGAAAATGGATTTCCCTCACCCAGCAGCAATGAAATGTCAATAGCTCCTTGGGTCCTGCCTCCTTCCGTTCTCTATGATGAGATTTTGTCTGTCTTGAGCTTGTACAGGTCTTGTGTGTGCTGTCAGGATCACTGTGCATGCATGTGTGCATCTGCCCTACTGTGCCTAGAAAAGTCTGGTTCCGCCACCTCTGGCTCCTACAGTCTTTCTGTTTCCCCTTCCACATAGACCTCCGAGCCTTGAGGGGAGTGGTATGCTATAGACATCCCATGTAGGGCTGAGCATTCCAACTCTCATTCTGTGCATATTGACCAGTTCATGGCCCCTAGGGGAACATCTATGACTATTATTCTGCCAAATGAACATGAAATGAAATGACTCCTAACGACATTCCTCTAGCCATAGATCAGTGCATTGCCTTCATCAAAGAAACCTCTCCTTGTAGTAGCTGGGAATTAGCACAGAGACTGACAACATGTCACTCTACACTTTCACATCCCTGAATTACTGCTAAGTAAAAGGTTCTCTTCAATTTTGGAGAAGGAAGATGAAGTTTAGAAAGTAGAGAAAGTAGCCATGGGGTTTTTAATAGCCATTCTCTCTTTGAATGGATTTCATGTGGTTACTGAATTTGTACATACTTCCACCATCTACAATACTATGCCACTGATACCGTTTACCGAACACTTGACGCCATGTATCTGCTTTGTACTGTGGAGTCATCTTAAAAGCTCGATGCAGGAAGTGCTGTCTTATTGTTTTAGACTAAAACAACTGCAGTTTACTGAACTTGGCCAGTTTTGGGGACATGGGCACATTTAACACAGTTAATGCAAGAGAGAAGCAGAATTCTAAACATGTTTTCTACTCCATTGTTGTGGACATGGTAAGTGTCTAACTAAGCGAGTCAGTTTTGTAATAGAGAGCATAGGTTTTCTATGTGGAAGTGTGGGGTTGACCGAAGTTCCCTGGTATTGTTTCTTTTTAGGTTTTACTCAACGGTGCAAATTTGGTAAACATAACAAAAATATCAGTTTCCAAATACAGCATCTTAAAAATGTTTAAGCTCATTCCTCAACCTGAGTTGCTTGTGTGATGTGATGATAAATATCTTCTACTTTTTATAGTTACTTCATTATTTGATTTTGAAAAATATAATTTTTCATGATAAATCAGTATAGTGATTTTGGGATTGGCTCATCTGGGGTTCAGGTATTGAATGCTTGAATAAGTGAGAATTTCAGTTTGAAGCAACACTTCAGTACTATAATCAGTGTGTGTGTGTGTGTGTGTGTGTGTGTGTGTGTGTGTGTGTGTGTGTGTGTGTGTGTGTGTTTGAGACAGGGTTTCTCATTGTAACCAGCCCTGGCTGTTCTGGACTCAGCGTAGACCAGGCTGGCCATGAATTCACAGAGATCTTCCTGCCTCTACTTCCCATTGGTGGGATTAGAGGTGTGCACCACCACACCCAGTTAATCAGTTGTTTTTTAAAGACAATGTTGACGCTTTTAGAAATATTAGCAACATTAAAACGAAGTTGTAGCTTTATGTTTATAACTATATGGGCTAACCCATTCAGTGGTATAAACATTCTGTCCTTCTCTCCCTCCCTCCTGGGATCAGATCCAGGCCTTCACACCTGTCAGACAGGGACTGCACATCACATGCCTCCCCTCACACTGTCAGACAGGGACTGCACATCACATGCCTCCCCTCACACTGTCAGACAGGGACACACATCACATGCCTCCCCTCACACCTGTCAGACAGGGACACACATCACATGCCTCCCCTCACACCTGTCAGACAGGGACACACATCACATGCCTCCCCTCACACTGTCAGACAGGGACACACATCACATGCCTCCCCTCACACCTGTCAGACAGGGACACACATCACATGCATCCCCTCACACTGTCAGACAGGGACACACATCACATGCATCCCTGATTCTGTTATCTTTCTTCACGTCATCTTTTGGGTTTTCATTAGTCCATGTATGTCTTGTTCTTACAGACCGATTTTCAGCTCATAGGCTCTCAATAAGTCCTTGTACTAGAAATAGCCAAGTATTATGTATTTCTATAACACTTGTATCTCTACCTATTTGGATGATAATTTGAAATGCAAGATAGTGATAGTATCAAAAATAACTTAGGAAACAGTTCCCATGCCTTGTCAAGGAAGCTTTGCCTGATGACTCTGGCTGGTTTTCATTTGTTGGTCGGTAGAAAGAATCTATAATCAGTTCATAGAGAACATATTTCTGTATATATGTTTAGACTGAGAGAAAATACTGACCCTGCCATTGGAATAAAAGGAAGAGTTAATGAGGGGGCATTTCTTTGTGGTCTCTATGATAGTTTTATCATACACATACTCCCACTCCACAAAAGAAAAAAAAACTCAACAAAAAGCGAAACCAATCATTTTCTAAGAACAAATTTGCTTGTGTGCTAACAGACTGAAAACCCATCAATTTATTTTCTTTTTCAAAAATCAAAAGCTGAAAGAAGTCAGCCTTTAAATATTTGAACATTTTTCTCTGAGATACTGCTGTGCTAGGCAAACATTGGCATTAACACTTCCAAAGGCTCAAAATGAAAGAGAAGATTTTTAAGCTTCCTTCCAATTACTGTGCTAATCAATCACCATTTTAATTAAAATTTCCTTGTGTCTGGGGCAGGAGATTGCCCGGGAAGACAGAGTAAGATTGTGTCTGCTTCTTGCTTCCAGAAAGGCAAAAGAAGTGTATAGAGAAATAATCAGATAATATTGCCACTACTTAAAAAAAAATAAACAGTTTGCTAAGAAAGTTAACCAAATACTGGTTGATTAACAGTATTTTTTAGGTTAGTGCACTTCCTAGTCTACCATGTAGAAGTGTTTCCTGGTTTGGGAACTGAATCTAGTGTGTGCTTGAATCCTACACTGGCACGTATAGAGATAATAGTATCTTGAGATGGAAATGACTCTTTTCAATGGCGTTTTATTTGAAATCCCCTTTACTCTATCAAATAAGGAGCAACTTCAAAGAGTTCGTACAATCTAACGTGTTACTTAGCATCTTCATCAACATTGTGCAGACAACAAAGTAAGAATGTGAGGTAACTCACTTCTCTTGGACCTAAACTATCACAGTAGGAGATCAGGAATTTACTTTGCTGCATCTATTGAAAGAACTGGAAATAGAGTTTCCCCAAATTTTAGAAAAGCAAATAGGGCCTTCAGGTGATGTTCCATTTCCTTAGTTTCCATGCCAAATTGCAAATTAGTTTTGTGAGAGAGGTAAAATTTGAATCGTGTAGTACACAGACAACAAAAGAATTTTCATGGTGAAGACAAATTCAGAGTCAGAAATTTGAAGACAAAATACAATCAAAGAAAGGTTGGGAGCTGCTCTGTGCATTTAACACAGGAAAATACCAGGAGCTGTTAAACTTTTCTTTGAGGTCTTAATGATAATTAAACCCAGTCAGATGAAATGACCTGGTGAAGGCAGATTCTCCTCACAAAGGCCCACTCCTTCTCTCAGGAGAAGCTTCATTTCCCAAAGACTTCCTCTTTTACTGGAGGAGCTGCTTCAGAATGGTGTTTTGGTGAGGATGTAGAAATATCAGGTGTTGTCAAGTGGGATAGCGTTTACTGACCTTGGGGGAGCAGGTCAGCATAGCGTCAGACCATTGGGGACAACATCTGTATTTCTGTCACATGTGTCCACAATCCACGTTCTTACGCCCTACATGTTGTTGAAGAAGCAGTCTTATATTAACTTTCATGTTGCTGCAATCAAAATACCAAGCAGAAATAAGGAAGAAAGGTTTGCTTGGGCTCATAGTTTCAGCGGGTCTTAGGTCATCATGGAGGGGAAAGTAGCATAGTATAGTCAGTATCTTATTCACATAGTGGCAGATAGGAAACAGAGAGTAGTAGACAGGAACAAGGGGTAGGTATAACCTTCAAATCATGCCCCTAGGAACCACTTTCTACCAGCCAGGAAACAGGCTTCACAGCCTTCAAAATAGCAGTACGTGCTGGGGTCTGAGCAGTCAGAACAAGGGGACACTGCAGAGTCAAGCCATACCAACCTTTAAGTCCAGGCTGCCAGTGACCATGAGCCTTTCCTGAGACCATCTGCTTAACTTCATGCAGCCTTGGAAACCACAGATTTCCTTGTATCCCTACTTCTTTTACATGACAGTTCCACTGCAGTTCTTCCTGTGAGTCTCAGTCCCCTTTCTCTCCAGCTGGCTCCTTAGGATCTGTTTTCCCCTGTCTCTGTGCATTCGTCTCTGGCTGCAAGTCTACTCTCCTGCCCTGTACAGTGTGTAGGTAGGTCTCTGTCTCTCTGTCTCCCTCCCTCCCCCTCCCCCTCTCTCTCACATGCACACAAACACACACACACACACACACACAAACACACACACACACACACACACACACACACACACACACACACACACACACACTGGAAATATATAAAAGTTATAAACTCAACATTTCTTTATAATTCAGTGTGTATTTTGGACATGAGAGCATTCTCGTATAACAACTATAATTTAGTGATCAAAATTAATAGCAACAATACAATCAGCTCATTCATACTTTACAACTTATGTCTTTGGTGCCTTTTACAGAACGGGCTGACTTGGCATTGTTCACCCCTGGAGAGCAGCTTGCATTTTGCTGTCTTTTAGTCTCTTTAATTTGAAGCAGTGCCTTGGTATTTCTTTGTTTTCCATGACCTTGACATTTTTGAAGTGTACAGGACAGTTATTTTGGGTTTGTCTGATGTTTCCTAATGATTAGATTTAGATTATATATTTTTTGGCAAGAATGAATACCAGAGACATGTGTCTTATTTTTAGTGTCTCACAGCAGGGCACAGTGATGTCTGCTGGTACTAGGATGCACACTCACTGAGTTAGTGTGTAATGGGCCACATTTCGAGATTGGAGTTACAGTTACTGTTTTCCTGTGTAGTTAGTAACTTGTGGGAAGATGCTTTGAGGTTATAGAAAGAATCACATTTATTACAGACAGTAAGAGTCGGGTTTCTTTCTTTATTTGATTAATATTTTGCAATTTCATACATGAATTGGTGAGTTCTTTTTCTCTCACCTTTACTCTCTTTTATTTCTCTTTCATCCCTGTTAGCCCCACTTCTCCCTACAGATACCTTTCTCACATTCATACCTTTTGTTTCGTGACCTTCTGATTTTAACCGAGATGGTCTGTTGGGCACGGGTTTGGAACTATCCATTGGATGCTGATGAGTGCAGCATTTGGTACGCTAGTGAAGACAACGACTCTTTCTCCTCCAGAATCAGTTGCCTCAGTTTAGCAGGGACGGAGAGAGACCCCTGAGCCCATCCCTGATCCATGATTAGTCACTGACAGTCACATACCATTGACAGGTCTGGTCCATCTTGTGCAGGCCCAGGGCAGGCTACCACAGCTGCTGTGAGACCATATTTGCAAAGGCTGTATCATGCCCTGAAGATACTACTTCATGTCTCTTCTCTATATCTCCTGACTCTAATAGTCTGAGAGTGTCTGGTTTCTTATTGTTGCAGAAAGAATTTTGAATATGAATAGATAGAAGACTGAATGAAAACATGTGAGGCTGGTTTGAATTAGAGATATTGATATGAGCTCATAGCTTATGCTTTGTGTGGATATGGGTGTGTGCTTATCTGCCATGTATATATCTATCTCCTAGCTCTACCTTGCAAGCAAGGCATTAACATCTTAGTAGCAAGGAACATAAAGGGTATCATTATCTTGGCTTCTAAATACTCTTTCCATTTTAAACCAACCAAGTCTCCTGTGCTAGGACAGGAAGAGCACATGATAGGCATGGAATAGTTTGTTATACCAGAAGAAGTGCCAAAGGGCAGAAATATGCTAAAAGGATTCTGGAACTAGTTTAAAGATGCTCCCACTAGGCAATCACAGGATAGCCTGAACATAGATGTAAATGGTGCAACAGCTGGAGCAAAATAAGAACCGCTGAGACCATCCTGCAATAAATAATTATATGAACACATGTAAAGAGAACGACCTTATAATTATAGCACATAACTCTAGAAGGAATGATTGAGAATCATTTTGGGATCTCAGTGGATTCTTTTCACTTTCATAATGTTGGACTTCCTTCCTAGTCTCTCCCAGGCATTCACTCTCTAGTTTCCCACACTCAATTCTTGTGATCAAACATAGCAGTAAATATTTAAATCCCAGTGAGTGGTTGTGTACTTCACCACAGCCTGACCCAGATGCTCTGGATCTCGGACGGACACACACACACACACACACACACACACACACACACACACACACACGCACTGCCTTTATATTTTAGTATGCCTTGGCTATCTCAATGGCTGGGGCCAGTCCTGAACCCCCATGTGGCTAACTCACTCCCCTCTGATATTCCTGAGTTAATACTTACTAAATCTGTATTTCATCTCTGCTACCCAAAATCGAATAGCAGGGGTGGCCTGTGGAGCCACTTTCCCCAATTCTTACATGTCAGTGGGCTCTTCCTTTGGCTCCTTCATGGCATGGTCCATCCCTTTATCCCTCCTAATGGTGGAATCCCTCTTCTTGTCACTGCATTTCTTGCCCAGGAATCTTAAAAGTCCTGCCCTTATCCCCTTGCCCAGCCATTGACCACTGGCTCTTTATTAACCAGTCAAAAATCAACTGTTCCTCTTTCTCCACATCATTGCCAGCATCTGCTCTCATCTGAGTTTTTGATCTTAGCCATTCTTACTGGTGTGAGGTAGAATCTCAGGGTTGTTTTGATTTGCATTTCCCTGATGACTAAGGATGTTGAGGAACACTCTCCACTGTTGGTGGGATTGCAAGCTGGTACAACCACTCTGGAAATCAGTTTGGTGGACCTTCAGAAAAATGGACAGAATACTTCCTGAGGACCCAGCTATACCACTCCTGGGCATATACCCAGAAGATGCTCCAACATCTAATAAGGACACATGCTCCACTATGTTCATAGCAGCCATATTTATAATAGCCAGAATCTGGAAACAACCCAGATGTCCCTCATCAGAGGAATGGATACAGAAAATGTGGTACATTTGCACAATGGAATACTACTCAGCTGTTAAAAACAATGACTTCATGAAATTCGTAGGCAAATGAATGGAACTTGAAAATATCCTGAGTGAGGTAACTCAGTCACAAAAGAACAAACACGGTATGTACTCACTGATAAGCAGATATTAGCCCAAAAGTTCAGAACGCCCATGATCCAATTCACAGCAACTGTGTTCCCCTTTCCAGGTCTCCCAGATGGAGGAGTTGGAGAAGGGACTGAAGGAACTGAGGGAGTTTGCAGTCCCATGGGGAGGGAGCAACAGTGTCAAGTGGTCAGGCCCCCGGGTGCTCCCAGAGACTGGACCACCAACCAAAGAATGCATATGGAGGGGCCCATGGTGCTGGCCACATATGTGGCTAAGGAGGGCCTTGTTGACCATCAGTCGGAGTAGAGGCCTTGGACCTGAGAGTGCTAGATGCCCCAGCATAGGGGAATGCCAGGGAGGGAAGAGGGAAGTAGGTAGGTGGGTGGGGGAATACCCTCATAGAGGCAGGGGAGGGAGGATGGGATAGGGGGCTTCCAAAGGGGAGACCTGGAAAGGGGAAAACATTTGAAATGTAAATAAAGTATTAAATTAAAAAAAAAAATCAACTGTTGGTAGGGACCTCAGTGGAGGTGAGACTTCCCATATAAGCACAAATCAAATTCCCAACAGTTAGTTGTCCTTAATTTGGCCTAAACCCCTCCCCTTTGTCATGTTATTCACTTTCTAAGACCAAGGAGTACCGGCCTTTCCCACTACTGGGAAATCTGAACTCGTCTAATGGGATTCCTCAGTCTTTCTAAGGGAACAGTCCATCTTCCTGTAGAGTATCAAGAGGAGGATATGGGAAACATCCTTGGAAGCATCCTTCCTCTGCAGCTAACACCTTTTCAAACGCAATATTGGTAAGCTATGGGTAGGTAAGAAGACGGTATCTGCCTATGAAGGGGGTAAGAGGTAGCCTGGTGTCAAAAAAGACATCTGACATCTCCTTTATCATGAGTAGATTGGCAGCTCCCACACCCTTGGAGATGGGAACTGAGGATGGACAAAGCTGATTTGGGTTTAGTGGGTTTGTTCCTTTTCCTTCATTTGTAATTCAGATTAGGTTTGGGGTGAATGGTATCTACCACCACAAACTTTATTACTACATAGTAATGAAAATCAAGCCAGAAAAATCTCTGAAAATCACAGAGACAGTTATTAAGTAAACACAATAGCAAGAAAGTAAAATGAGTTTACACTGCTTGCTATACCAGTTGTTAGGATACCCAGTTCCATTATCTTGCATAAAATTCCTCCAGGGCAGACTCACCAACATTCCAAGAGTTTTATGATTTAACTCTCAAGGCATACACCAGGAAACCCCAATTCCAGTGAGCCAATCAATACAGGACCACCTGGAAAACAAGCCTCAGGCATATATAGTCTTCATTTATGCAAGGTAAAGGGTAATTCTAAAATATTTTCATAGTGCTACATATTCATTATTTTTAATTTTACTCATGACAGTCCACTTCTAGATTCTTCACATTAGTAAGGCACTGGTTTTGCCAGTTGAAAAATCCATTTCTAATATCCACTTAAAGATTTTTAAAGTCTACACACTAATAAAAACACAGATAAAAAGTACATATAGTTGTTCCATCTATAGTATTGCCTTTCTGATAACATACTTAAAAAAAGTACTTTGTTCAGTACTGATTAGGGGGACCTACCTGCCCCCAGAGTTCAAACTTGAACCAAAAATCACAGTATCCATATTGAAGCATTTGAAAGAAAATTAGAAGAGTAGCAGTGGAGTTGCCAGAATTTTCTAAGTACTAGGTTGCACCTTGCGATCTCGGTACCATGAAATCAAAAGTCCTTGGTGGAATATACTGGGAAAATGATAATGGAAATGTTGGAAGTGGAACAAGCATATTAGCTTCAGAAGTTAGCATCTGTGGTAAGTGAATCGGCTTGGTTTTGTTCACCTCTGGATTTTCCATGTTTGGCTGACTAGAATTCCTTTCATTGCACTCTTGAAATTAGTTTTACCTGCAGCATGCTTTATAGAAATTGTGGTTGAGCTTTCTTAACCAGCGTCTGCTTGTCTGCTCCCAGCAATCCCTTAGTCAAACTTGAGGTGATGGGATTCCTTCCCCTGTGCTCGCCATCACCATCACATGAGCTTACAAAGAGTCAATTGAGATTCCCCTCCCCCCAACCTGTTTATCCCATTGTACTTGTAATTGCAACTACGTAACCCAATTAAATATTACACAATCCCATGACTTTGGAGTGTAACTATAAAGAGTTATTGTTTCCCCAAAAAGTCAGTTGACTGCTTTGGAATGGCCCTGAAGGAGGGCTGCTGAAAAGGTGAACAGAACAGCTGCCAACAACTTGGGGGTACATTGTTGAAAAGAATAGTAAAAATGGATTTCTCTATATCTCTTTTTAAAAGTTATTTGTGTTGAAAATTCTTGAGGGACTGGAGAGGTAGTTCAGTCGTTAGAAACACATATTCCTCTTCCAGAGGACCAAACTCAGTTCCCAGCACCCACACAGGTGGCTCACAGCCTCTGGCCACTGCAGGGAATCTAACTTTCTCATTTGTGATCTACAAATACAGGGGCCTACACTCACATACATATGAGTGATGATAATGATAATAAGAAGTAAACTCTACTGTATTATTCTATAAAGGTCCAGTGCAGCAACTTTATTAGCAAGGGCATACTTGAAGTCTTTAAATAAAGTGTTAAATATAATTTAAATGAAGTATTTAAAGTACAAATATACCAATTCCTGCTTTGACTGAATTTTCATTTAAATGACTAGTCACTGGTCTTGTGAATATTAGATAATGGGGGGGGGGGAAGAGCAAGGGAGAAGACAGCAGAGAGAGGCAGGAGCGGGAGAGCGTGCATATGTGAAGGGGAAGCCTCAACAAGGGAGACACATGCAGTGCTGTGTTTCCAGTCTCTCCAAGCAGATCTTCTTCATGTCTCATCAGGTCAGACTCAGCTTCCTTCAGAAACTCTGCCATGCCCCACGTTCCCTGCTTCACTGTAAACGCATGGACTTTATGATTATTGTGTGTGTGTGACAAACGGTGAGAGTTGAAATCCTGATTTACATCTGGACCATGAATGCTCCCACGTTTCTCTCTTTTAGTCCAGCCTTGTTTAATTGCTAGGGAGGAATTTTACCTATTGCTAGTATATTTTTTTAGTGTTGTTTTGTAGCAAGAGATTTTGAAAGAATGTGTACTAAATAATGTTTGATGTCTGTATGTAGTCTCTTAGACTTGGTTCCATGATGGGCTCTGATGTAAGGTTCAAGGTCAGGGTAAGTTATTTAACCTTTACACTCATGTGCTGTCTAAACAAAACAATTATTCTACTGTGGAACATGGTTTTTTTATTTTGAAATGAATAATATAAATGGTTTGTACAGAAGATGCACAGTTTAAGGAAATGGTGAAACAAAGAAATGCTCTGTCACGTATCAAACAGCAAAACATTATTGCCTTGATCCTTTTAGTAAAGGAGGAAATAGGAACCATTAGAGAAATTGGGAGTTCTCTTGATTGTTTTTTTATCTTTTTTTAAAATAACAAATAACAGGAACAGAGCTGTACATAATAAACTTGAGTATATTTCTACCCAGTGCAGTACTGTGCTTTGACGTAATAAGGGCTCTGGTGTTATGGTGATAATTGGATGATGCTTTAAAAAGAAATTACCACTTCATTTTGGCAGATTCTTTTTGCATCTTTTGGGAGGGTAGGCATTTTGAGATGCAGTGGTCCAGAGGAAGGGTGTGGTCTGGGACCACGATGCCACGCCCGTTCCCAAGAACAGGAGTTGCTGCGGGTGTTGTAGGATCTGCATGCGATGTTGCTCTGGAGTCAACAAAGAAAGTTAGTTCAGTGTTAGTGATCTAGGTGACTAGAGTTTAGTGTGGTCCGACTGTGAGTCGAGCAGCAGCTATCATTTATACTGGTAGATACTTCAGGAGTCTTGTTATGCTATATACATGCTGTTTACACAGGTCAAGAATTTCTCATTGAATGACTGGGTCAGAATCCTATGAAGCACGAGACATGTGGTAGATGAGCTAAATCCTATAAAAACACAATTGTGAAATGGAAAGCATATGCTATTCACAGGACCAACATAAAGACTCCTCATCACCCATGAAGGACTGATGCTGAGACTGGAGTTAGGGAGAGGGAATAAGAGATGAGAAATGAATTTTGTGTCCCAAACAGAGCAGTAAACTGTGCGGTGTCTCAAATATGGTTTAATATCCAAATGGAGACTGAGGTGGCTGCAGCTTTTATTCTTTGGTGTGTAGCTCCTTTGCTCACATTTACTTTACACTAAAAACCAGAAAGCACATGCAGGGAGGATGAGCCAAGGAAAGCAAACACAGAAACAGGCAAAGAGCATCCTCTCAGATGGACACTGGCTCAACGGGAAAACGTACTCTCAGGGTTCCTGTTTTGAACAATTGACATCGAAGTCTTACTCAGTCATCATTTCTCAGAAGCTGTTATTTGTCACTTTTACTTTCTGAGTGACACTGTCTTGCTTTCAGGATTTACCCAGGAACTGTCATTGTTTTTTTTTGTTTTTTTTTTTAAATGTAGATAACAGAGTAATGCCAGAGAGTAATCTAGTGGCTAGCAGTGGTACACTTCCCTGGGAGGGTGGGATGCATAATTAACCAGGCCTCTGAGCTTTTTCTCAAAGTTTTTCTTTCTTCCACCTCATGAAATATTATCCTCATTCATCTCCAAAAAAGGCGGGATCAAGTACTGTAAAGCTTACAGTTCTGAGGCTCTGTGTGCCAAGTAGTTCAGCTTCTGGAGGTTTTCTAGTAGGGACAAACATGTTGTTGCCATGTATTGTATATTATCTGAGAGATGCCTGAGATGCCTGGGTCGAAGTAAGCCTTCATTTAATTATCTCCTCGAGTTTCACATAGAATCTGATAGATGGAACAACTGTATCCAGATATGTGGGCCACAGAGCTGTGGGAATGTGTTATCTGTCCTGAATCGATAGAGCAAGGAAAGTGCTATGAGGAAATCACAGAGTTTATAAATTAGGACCTGTGGGGAGGCAGGAACTTGACCCTCTTGCATTAGTTGCTCCCATCTGAAACCTTCCCAGTCACCTTCTAAAGCTGCTCTCTGGCTGACAGGGGCGTTACACTGAGGCCTCTTAATCCCTGTGCTGATCAGTGGCCCTCTGAATTAAATCACTTGCTAAACTCAGAGGGAATCCATAGGAGACTAATGCTCAGATACAAAGGTTTGAAAGAGGCTTCTTTGTTTGATCTGAATTTTACATTGTTGGTTTTATTAGCTTTCTCAAAGGAAATAGATTTGTTTTGCTACCCTTGTTACTGATGTACAAATGTAATCATTGTTATTTTCTTGTCTAATGGAGTATATTTTGACAAAATAAGTAGATAATGTGCTGTTTACAAAGTTATTTTCTAACACTTAGCATTTCATAAATTGTTCTTTCTAAGCAATTATAGGGTTTTGAAGTTAGTAAGTTACTAAGCATATATCATATTTTCAATACTTACAAGGAACTGAGGTATACAAAGGGAATCTGACACTGTAGAGAAGTGAAGCAAATTCAGAGTAAACAAAGACAAGAGGTAAATGCTCTCTCTGGCCATGACTTACTGTAGGAACCATCAGTAGGTAAACAGGCGAGGCAGAATGGGTGAGAACAGTTCAGTGAAGGAAGAACACATGCTGGACCCGATGTTATTAAATAGATTGGAAAGTGAAACAGTAAGAGGAGGTGTTGAGGGGATGTTTTCCAAATAAGGTGATTAAGGTGGAAAGGTAGAACTGGGCAAGGCATATTTTGAAACAGGGCGAGAAGATACCAGATGACAACATAGGATGCATGGGATGAAAACTCAGGTTGGGCTCGCCCCTTCCTTGATAAGTTACCTGTTTCTTTCCTCTCTCCAAGTGACTGATTGTGTTTGGTCTAGTCTTTTCATGACAATTCGATCTCCTATTTCCCTAGCATCCTCAATTTTGGAACATCTATATGTGCTTGTTCTGATCTATCAGAACACTAATGATAGCAATTATAGAAATGCCATTGTTCTCTTAATAAAGCGTTAGAGCCCGCCTTTCACCTCCTCCAGAGTCTGGAACTACATAGCAAGCCTGCAGTCATGAGTAAAAGGCTGAGAGGCATTGTTTCTGGTACCCCTGACCTACTAAACACACCAAGAGCCAATTACTGATGGGTTTCCTATTAGGTAAGGAAAAAGTCTTTGCTAAACTAAGTTAGAATTAAGATGGTGGATGGAAGATTGTAGGCACAGAGTTGGGAAGAAGCAGGTGAGGCTGGGGGACACAGAGCATAATAGGGGCTGCATGTGATCAGAGTATACTACAGACATGTGTAGAAGTGTCATGTGCAGCTGATACATGCTAATGTTAATATGAAAGGTGAAGTTCTCCCTTTTGACATTCTCACAGATTAGCACACTACTGTGGACATGAAATTCCCATAGAGTAGATATTTCTATTAAAAGATTTCCTCCTTCCATCAAATAGGCTTCATCCCAGGGAAGCAGGGATGGTTCAATACCCAGAAATCCATCAATGTAATCCACTACATAAACAAACTCAAAGAAAAAAAACCACATGGCCATTTCCTTAGATGCTGAAAAAGCATTTGACAAAATTCAACATCC
>CM052709.1:48117283-48187855 GCA_028551405.1 Uromys caudimaculatus
ATATTTATAATAGCCAGAAGCTGGAAACAACCCAGATGTCCCTCATCAGAGGAATGGATACAGAAAATGTGGTACATTTACACAATGGAGTACTACTCAGCTATTAAAAACATTGACTTCATGAAATTTGCAGGCAAATGGATGGAACTTGAGAATATCATCCTGAGCGAGGTAACTCAGTCACAAAAGAACGAACATGGTATGTACTCACGGATAAACGGATATTAGCCCAAAAGTTCAGAATGCCCAAATTTCACTTTACAGAAACCGCTGGACTGAGAGTGAGGTCCCAGATGGAGGAGTTGGAGAAGGGACTGAAGGAGCTAAGGGAGTTTGCAGCCCCATGGAGGGAGCAACAGCATCAATGGGTCTGAACCCCCCCCCCCGTTGTCCTGGAGTTTGGACCACCAACCAAAGAATACATGTTGAGGGACCCATGGTTCGGACCACATATGTGGCAGAGGATGGCCTCATTGGCCGTCAGGGAGAGGAGAGGCCCTTGGGCCTGAGGGTGTTAGAGGCCCCAGTAAAGGGAAATGTCAAGGTGGAAATATGGGAATGGGTGGGCGGGTGGGTGGGAGGTGGAATTCCCTCATAGAGGCGGGGAGGGGATAGGGGGTTTCCAAAGAGGAGACCTAGAAAAGGGGAAACATTGAAAATGTAAATAAAGTGTCAAAAATAAATAAATAAATAAATAAGTTAAAAAAAAAGAAAATCAAAAAAAGGAAATAAAAATAAAAGATTTTCTCCTTCCATTCCATTATGTGTGTGTGTGTGTGTGTGTGTGTGTGTGTGTTTGTGTGTGTGTGTGTAATTTTATGCAGAAATGCAGGATCTTTAGACTCTATCTGTCCACATTTCTCCACATCCACCTACCACCACTGCTTCTTCTACTTCTGTTCCTCTTCTCCTTCTTCCCCACCGAATACAATTAATATTGCCCATTTACTCCTCTGTAGTGATATCCACTAGAGAGTGGGCAGCCTATTATGGAGCAGATCACTGAAGAAAGCCGGTCATCCCTCCCTCAACAGGCATCACTTGCCAAAATCTCCTGAGCTGGGGTGTGGATCTTCACACACTCCTTGATTCTTCATGCATGAGTGCTGATTGGCTTGGCCTCTGCAGACAGCCACAGCTTTGATGAGTTAATGGGTACAATGACCCCATGATGTCAGTGAGACACTGTTTTAAGGCAGCATTCCCCAGCTTCTGATCTTAGGATCTTTCTGCTTCTCTTCATTGAAATTCTCTGAGCTTTGAGTGAGGACAAGGAGTGATAGAGATATCTCAGTTAAAGCTGAGTTTTCTGCAGTCGCTTGTGGGGTAAGCACATGTCTTTAATCTCACCACTCAGGAGGCAGAGGCAGGGGGATCTCTGAGTTCAAGGCTAGCCTGGTGTAGAAATTGAGCTGCAGGACAGCCAGGGCTACACAGAAAGACACTTTCTTCAAAAACAAAACAAACAAAAAATGTTTTACCAGCTGTCTCCTTTTAATTGCCATGTGTTAACTAAAGAAACTCTGATGAGGTTGAGAGATGCACTCATCCATAGAATAAGATAAGAAGAAGCCTTTAGAAGGCAGTTTGATACTATGCTCCTTTAGCACAATAACAGTAATAGGTTCTCCCCCATGGCTCTTCCATCCATGGGTTCTTGCTCAGGCTTAAAGTATCGGGCATGTGTTCCCTCTTGTGTAGCAGGTTTACGTCTAATTAAAAAGCTGTTGGTTACCCCCAGAACATTCGTGATGCTATTGCATCGATGCAAATTCCTTACTAAACAAGTCATAATTGAAGTCTACACAGCTCACAGCTGGGTTGTTCACACTGTTGAGGTCCCTACTCCCCACAAATCCTGCAAAGCACCTTCTGGTATGATGAAAGCCAACAAGGAAGACTTCAAACTGGATGTGTGCTTCATCAGTATGGTCTTACCATCAAGTTCTGATGGACCAAGAGCCATGGCAATAGCCTGTATTGTTTTAGGAGTCTCTTAGACCCTCCTGACCTGAACAGGTATTCTGTACGTAGCACTGAGGTTCTTGTTGGATAACCTGCGCCTTCTGGTAAACATTGCCCGTTTGTGTAGAATAATTCAAATTAAACATTCAAACTAAACTGATACAGATTCACACACACACACAATTTTTTATGAAGCTTAAATAGTGTGTTTCCATCTGGTTCTTTTGAGCATCCTCAGTGTCCCTTCCCTTCTGTCTCTCCTCTGTGCTATCCTGCCATTTCCCTGCTCTCATTTCCCCTACTTCCAGCTTCCATCCTCAGCTTTAATGGAACACAGACACAGTTGGTTGTTTATGTACCACCCCTGGTTGCTTTGGTGCTACTTGATCAGTAACTGCAAGGAGGGTATACCAACTTCAAAGCCTAAAACTTTAACTATCTAGTTCTTTACCGAAATACTTCTCCTGTGCATAAACTTTTCTTTTTCTAGTAATATTGAAACCTGATAGCACACTATTGCTTACCTGTCATTCTGAACTCTAATTGCTAACATACTGAAGGAGGTAGAGAAGTACGAGAGCAGCTTGTGAGAATCCGCTGGTAAAGTACTTCTACGAGGACCTGAGTTTGATTCCCAGACCCCTTATAAAGTCGCCTGGTGAGATGGCGTGTGACTGTAATGTAAGTCCTGAGGAGAAAGAGACGGGTGAATTCTTGGGCTCACCAGCCAGCCCACCCAGTCTACTTGGAAAGTTCCAGGCCAAGGAGAAACTGTGTTTTAACACACAAGGTTAATGGCACCTAAAAGTCACATGTGATATTGTCCCCTAACACACAGACACACACATACACACAGACACACAGACACACACACACACACACCCATGTATATACATAAACATTCACATCCTCACCCAACACATGTAGTAATATATAACAAACATGTATATACATGTCTCTGCACACCCACACTGATGTATACACATAAACATGCACACACACATGTACTTGCATATATGCACATGCACTGACACATACACAAGAAAATGCACGCATTTACCTGCATAGTGCACTTATGTAATGCACATGAATACACACATACACACACACACACACACACACACACACCACACCACAAATAGAAAAGTAAGGGGTCTGGTTTTGTCTTAGATAACATTCCAGGCAAGACATATACAAATAAATGGTATGATACAGAAAAATAATACCACTTTGTAATCCAGGACTATACAATATAGCAATGGTAAACAACCTTTCTTACATTCTGTATTGAAGGCATAGAAGATTTGAAAGCAATTTTCATTAGATTAGAGCCAGAGTCCTTAAAGTTGTAATATGAACATACTAATAACTAGGCTGTGTTTGGGCACTTTGACTTGGAAATACGAGTGTCAACTTTTTGCCATTTAGTTAGATTATGCTTATAGATAAACCAGGGCTTTCAAAGAACCTGAAGCTTTTCTAGAAATTGTAGGATCAGAAAGGATGCTGTACTTGGCTTTCTAAAATATGAACTAAGAAAGAGACGTTGTCTTAGGTTAACTCAGTGACCAGCACATCTGTATATGAACTCATTTTAATAGGTCCTATGTGGAAAGGCTTAGGATGAGAACACAGTAAGACCACACTTCCAAGGATTAAGGAGAGCTGGGACACGTAACACAGTGGACAGCTGAGCGTGAGCTTGGGAAAGGGCAAGCTTGGGGGGGGCACTAGGAGCAGTTAAGCATGTTCGGATTGTCATACAGGCTAATGTAACCGCACTAGGCACAATACTTCATTCCATTGTTGGTCTTATGTCTTGATGCGTAAGCTGATCCAGACCTTAGTCAGTGGAGCGCCTCTGCTCCTAATTCCTGTGGCCAGCAGAAAGCAAGGAGATTAAACTATGGACATGGACAGTTAGTCTCCTGAACAACTTCCTCTCGAACAGTGGGAGAGCCTTCTATGGAAGCAGTCTTGTCATACTGCATCAGCTATAGAATATCATAGACTCAAAGGAAAGAGAGGTTAAGGTAGTTGCTGGTTGGACAAACTGGGAAAAGATTCATAGGGAACATTGGATTTGACCTTAGTTTTTAAGAAAGAATTAAATCAGCTTCATGGAGAAATACAACACTGCAGGCTTGGTTTAGTTACTTTTCTATTGCCATGATAAATCACCGAAAAGAAGCAACTTGGGGAGGAAATGGTTTATTTCAGCTTACAGATCTACCTTGAAGTCAATCATTGGAGGAAATCAGGGCAGGAGTTCAAGGCAGAAACCTGGAGGTAAACTGGAAGCTGTGGTGAGTGCTGCTTACTGTCTTGCTCCTCATGGTTTGCTCAGCCTACTTTCTGTTAAACAATCAGGACCACCTACCCAGGGGTGGCCCCACATTGTGAGCTGGGCCATTCTGCATCAACCATTAATGAATAAGATGCACTGCAGATTTGCCTACAGGCAAATTATAAAGAGGCCTTACTCAGTTGAAGTCCCTTCTTCCTAAATAACTAACTTGAATTAAGTTGATGTAAGACTCATCAACATAGGCTTTTATTAAATGCCCTGTGATGCTGTCATGGTGTGGAACTGTGGACTGAGTGATTTATGGAAAAGATATTTGTTGGTCTAGACCTAGAGGGTGGGAAATCCAAGATCATGGTGCCAGGAGGCTTGGTGTCTGCTTTGGGTCTGAGCCTCAGAAGTTAACTTCTGTCTTCACATGGCCAAGGGAATACACATACATTCTTTCAGGTCTCATAACACTCCGCAGCTCCCAAATACCCATTTTTCAAGGTTAGTGCCTGGGAATTCAGGGTCCACATGGGAATTTTAATGTGACAGGAACATCTGGATCACAGCATTTAGAACGGTTTGTGCGGAAGAGTCTGGTGAAGGAGTGGTTTATGCTTTATGTGTGTGTCAGTTGAGTGACTAAGGCGTTGGCATAGAGAGAGGCGGAGAGTCAGCGGGATGTTGAAATGTACAGCAGTAAGGCAAAAGCACCACACAGGATGTAAATAGGAAATGAAATTGCCTTCAATTGTATTGTGCACAGAGCTGTGTCTAGATCTCCTTCGGAGTGTGGAACAGAGGGAAAGAGAAAAGAAATAACCCTCCTTCCCTCATGTCCTTAAATGGACTTTAGTGAGAGCTGCTTTTTCATGAAAGTGAATGGCTGAGAATACATTCAGCGCAGTTTCATCACAGTCTCCTGAGTGGGGTGGGGTTCTCTGTACCCCAAGGGTGATAATAGAGCTGGCAGAATCTGCAGAAGCAGCAGGTGCTGAGAGAGAGGCCCAGTAGTATCCAGCTCATTAGGACTTCCTCAAATAATAGCATTTTCACAGCTTTTGAGTGAAACTTGGCGCCTCCAGCTTACTACCGTGTGGTAGGCACACGGTCCTTCACCTCCATAGTGTTAATAGATGATACCTCCCACCCAACAATAAAACCAGTGAGACTGTGCCAGTAATGATGGACTGGCGAGCAGAAAGATGGCAGAGGCTGCCAAGGTAGTCTGTCTTGTTCCAACGAAAAGACCGGGAAATACGGAGCATGGCTGGATCCATCTATCACCCTGTGTTGCTGTAGTTTGGATGTGTTTGTGTGAAAGCTTTGAGAAACTTTAGTGAGCACTATAAAGAGTGTGAGGCTCTGCAGCCCGGTTCAGAGGCGCGGCCTTGAGACCTGTGCTCAGTCTGATGCATTGAAAGTTTTAACTCGCAGCCTGGTTGGAGCATGAACTGATGTTCAGGATATGTGCTTGCTAAGGCTTGTCCCACCTCCTTTTTTTGTATGATGAATAATACTGGATGAAGAGAATTGTAGGTGAGAATAGAAAAAAAAAACACTTGGAAGAAATCAACATTATAAGAAAATCACTCTACAGTATAATATGATAATGTTATAATAACATGATTAATAGACATTTGAGGATGCTTGTGGCTGTCCCAAGAAGTAAGATGATGGGGAAAAGTAGGTGGGAAAAAAGATAAAAGAATGAAATTTGTCTTCTATTTGATGTAGTAAAGGTGTTTTTTGGGGGCTCACTAGAATGATCAAAAGAAGGAGGCAATAGAAAAAGATTTCTCAACGTGTACCAAACTGTTTAGTCTGGAGAATGATCTCTGGACTTGTATTATATTTTAGGGTGACTACAGTAAATAACATTGTGTCAACTATTTGCAGACAGGAGAGAGGATTTTGAGTATTGCTGCCACAAAGAAGTGGTCTGGGTGTGAGAGGAAAGTTATGCTAAATACTGTAATTTGATTGTTACATAGCATATACGTGACTTGAAATGTGCACCGTGCCACATAAATATGTACAATTATCATATGTCAACTAAGAACAAAATAAAAGACACAAACAATGTAATAGAGCAGTTCAGAGCTGGACCTATAACGTTGTGTGTTATGTACAATAGGAGGGATTTTAAAATGTGCCCCATAACCTTCCTTAGGATAGCCTTGCAGACATAAATACAGTTTATATAGTTGATTAGTTTCACTGATGATAATATTATTCAAATTTAAAATTTTTCTTTTCTAGTTTTTTTCCCTAAAAGTATCCATCTCTTTGTACGTTTCTTTTTACCTCTCCTGTTTTTGCTAATTCTTCCTTCCTTGAATCTCATGTGAGAATACCTGGCAAGGATTTCTTCCGAGGCTTTTATGATCCTGGATTAAGCAGTTTGTCTCCCAGTTGACACCTTGTGAGCAGTTTCTGATGTTTAGAAATTGGTTTTCTACAAAAAGCCATATTTGAAAATGCTATGCAGTATCATTATTTGAAGGGGAAACATTTTAGTACAATACAGCCACAGTGAATAAAATTGAAATTAAACTGAGTCAATTCTGTCTCTTTCAAGTTCAAATTACTAGATTTTCCTGGCTTGACTACAAAATGAAATCAAATTAAAGGGCTGGAGATGACAAGGTTTCAAAGAGAACAAAAGCCATCAGAGTGGGGACTGAAAGGGCAAACATGAGCAAAGAGGAGTTCTTCATTTCATTGAAAAAAAATGTACCAGGCTATGACGGGACTTTAAACATGCAGCACATTTTAAAAATAAATTTTTATATTTCTGTAATTTTATATGAATAGAAATTTCATAGAGATAGTAAGTATAGTTTCTTAAAAACGTTTGACAGCTTCCTCTCATAGCGACAGTGTAGATTTTTATATAGGCTTGGGATTGCTATAAACGTGAATCTCTTATTTATATATGTCACCATTTTTAATTTTAATTTTTTCAATTATAGCCATATGTTTTTATCATGTTTCCCCTCCTCCAACTCCTCCCAGATTGTTCCTACCCACACAACTTTATGCGCTCGTGCTCTTTCTCTCTCTCTCTCTCTCTCTCTCTCTCTCTCTCTCTCTCTCTCTCTCTCTCAAGGAACCAAGAAAAGCACTGAAATGAAAATCAAAGCAAAAGACCAATAAGACAAAAAATGACAAAACAAAATGCAAAAAAACCCCAAAACCAACCAACCAACCAACCACAACCCAAGTAGTTCCTTTTGTATTAGCCAGCTCTCCCTGGGCACGGGGCCTGCCCTGGAGTATGGTTGATGTACCCGTGACATGCCATTGTAAAAGACAGATTCTCCGTGGCAGTGAGCATCAATTGCTGACACCTTTTTGGTTGGGGTACTCGCGTCTGCTTCCTCCTTTCAGTGCTGGAACCCCTTCTAGTTTTAACTTGTGCACTGAGTTCATGTGCACCAGTGCTGGTGTGTCTGGAAGACAGTCTCCTCAGTCTGCATCATCCTCAGCTCTTACAGTGTTCCTGCTTTGCTTCTGCATAGATCACTGAGCCTTGCTTGGGGGCAGTGGTTGATGAACACACCCCATTTAGGCCCGAATGCTCCAGTCTCCCCTCCTGTGCACACTGTCTTCGTGTTAATTCCCATCTAGTAGAAGAAGAATCTTCTCCGATGAGGGTTGAATGTGGCACTGATCTGAGTCCTAGCCTAGAATGGGTACTGGGGATTCCTGATAGAAATATTTCCATTAGTTGGTAGGTGACACAGGGGAATGGAGATAGGCTGAAAGGGTGGCTGGAAAGTGCCAGGGTGGGCACCCTGGATCTACCTCTCTTCTTATGTTATTAAACTGAAATAAGAAACAATGAATATTCTACCTGGCATTGGATAATTTACATTTTAAGAAGGCAGGGTACTTTCTGAAGCACCTAGTTCCCATAAGACTAGGATTGTGCAAGGGAGAGGGAGAATCACCTTTTCCAGCCTAAGAAAAATCACTTCCTTGCTTCTGGCTATAAGAACAAAGTGCATAAAAGCCTGTTTTATGGCCCTGGCCCCTCATTTTACAATCCCTCTCTCTCCACAGGTAATCAAGATCTCACCCACTTTCTCTCTTACTGTTCAAATCCACTTTTGAGATGCTCCTAGCTGCAGTCATACCAAAAGAGAAGCAAGACTCAAACTCAAAAATGGTTGCTTACAGAAACTGCCCTTCTCTGCTGATATCTCAGCAGGTCTTTACAATTTGAGGCCTGAGCTTTTTGAGTTAGAAATGTTCCTGGGACTCTTTTTCCTGGAACTTCCATTGGCAAATCTTATCTTCATATCAGAAATGCACATTTGCTTATTTGAGAGCATAATGTAAAATATGTGTATCTAAACCTAAGACTTGTTTTAAAATGCGACTCTTTAGTAGTCTTTGGTACTGTTTCTGCCCCATGGTGTGAGCTCATGATACCTGCTTTGCTATGGCTACTTAAGTTCAAAAACATGGAAAACCACAGCCCTTCCTATATGCATGGTTATAAGCTTTCAAGTGAAATGTTAGAATAAATACGCATAGCTTCTCTATAGGGAGCTCCACTATCCTTTTAAATGTGTATAAAAGCATTGTAGACATACTCAGTGTCTGGCTAAATCTCCTGTATTCTATAGATGTTATCAAATATGTACATTTCAGTATTTGGTAAATGGGTTAAGTTATGAATGAAAATATGGAGCTTTGTTTTGAATATTGAGGTCTTCCCTGCACCCCTAAAGCCTGCCTGGGGAGTGTCCAGCTACTCAGATAAGTGCTGATCACCCCCTCATGTTCTAAGCTTTGTCCCAGGAGAGGAAAAGGGTTTAATCAAACATCTCAAGATGATAGGGGGCCTTTGAACAAAGTGAAAGAGTTTACCTTTTACTTAGTGCCCAGGCTCAGCAGAAGCCTACAGCATGGGGTCAAAGGACTAGTCTCTGTGCATGATTTAGAAATGATCAAATATTCTGTCTCATGATGATATCAATGGTGTCATTGAACGATTAGCAAGAGAAGGGAGCAGAGACATGGAAGAAAATGGCTTAGATTCTGGGAGATAAAAGTTCAAACCCCACTGTACTATTTCTCTTCAGGTCTGGTCGTTTGCTAGCTTCCCGAGTCTTGATTTATAAGTATATAATATGGGATATATCAGTATTATTATGTGTAAACTACATCTAAGAGTATTTAGCGTGTGAATCGGTCATTGGACAGTTTTTGTGGTCAGCTTTGAGGCAGTATCTTGCTGGGTAGCCCAGGCTGTCCTTGGACTTGCTGTTAGTTTCCTATTTCAACCTCCCAAGTGCTGAGACTATGGGCATGAATGATCTGCCGCTATTAAATGCTTTACTGTGAGATCTCCTTCTCTCTGCTTCTCTGTGTTTACATGGCTGAGGGTCTGGTCCCTGCAGGCTGATTTCAAGGCTCTGCTTTTTAGCTAGATTTGGCTTATAGTGGGTACCAGTAAGGAATGACATAACTCAGCAGCTGAGTTTTAGGGTACCAGAGTGCCTAAGACAGATCCATTATAGCTGACCATGGAGGCAAGTAATGCTTCCTTCATCCAGCCCATGAATTGTTGGTTGCGCAGCACTCTTTCTTGCATATCTATTCATTTGTATAAAATCCCGTCTTTTAATCACATACATGTGATTTCTGTTTCTCTTCCTGTGTTTCCTTTTGAGGCATTGTATTTTAGTTTCATATTGTGATGTCAGAAGAGCTTCAATTAAATTGTAACAGGATGAGACTGGAAGGAGATACTCAAATGTGGATAGGGAAAAGTCCTGACTGAGCCCGTAGATGGAATAAAGTTGAGAAATTAAGCAGCTCTTACGGTGATGGCGGTGACGCTGCTGCTGACTTCTGTTGCAGGTGACGGGCTATGAGGAGGGAGACTGGGCTGGAATAAGGGCAAGGGTTTGGTGTAAGCACATCAGGAGATGATTGCATTCAGTTTCCATCTCTGCATTCATTGCCTTCTCCAGTGTGCTGCTGCTTTACAAGCCTTCTGGAGTTGTTCTCTCTTGGGAAGGGTTAAGAATGGTCAGAGGGAAAAGGGTCGAGAGGGAGGGGAAAGGAGAGAAAGGAAGGGAGAGAGGGAGGGAGGAAGAAAGAGAGAGAGACACAGAGAGACAGAGAACACCCAGAAGGGAAGGCCATGTGGCAACTTGAAGGTCTGGAATGCATCCCTGCAGTGTCCTGGCCTGCAGGCTCTAGCCTTTTCAGGATCAGGAGAGGTGCTGAGCTGAAGAGGAGAGTGGCCATTCCTCTAGCCTGTGCAACATTTGTGAGAGAAGCCCTGTGGGAGGAGATATGATTGGCTCCCACATGGCCTGCAGAAATCCACCACTTTGGGGACCAGCTTTTAGGTCCAGACTTAGGGGGAAAACCCAGCAGAAACAAGATGAGACTTAGGTGGAGATGGGATAGCCAGTGGGGAGCGGCAGCCTGGAGTCCACTTCCTTGTAGACTGAGGGGGAGGAATGATTCTGTCTTTGGGAACAATGTCTGGATATATGAAGATGAGACCTCAGATGAAAAGCAAAAACATTTTGGCAACTCAGAGAGGACATGCTATGTGACATGCGTGATTTAGAATGCATGTTGGGAAGGCAAGGGTGAGGGTGATAAATGAAGACAAACAGGAAGCTCTTCCTTAACTCTCTTCCCAGACACTTTCCAGTCACGTTGCACAGGTCGAAGGTTCTGGGAAGAAACAGTCAGTTCTCTGCTTTGCCTTCTACAAACATAACGCTTCCTGTTTTGTAGGGTCTGGGCTTGAACACGTGCAAAACAATTCACTGCAGTTCATAGACTCACGATTCTCACAGATCTCAAGGACTGCTAGTCAAACCGTGCCCTGTGTGTGTATGTGCGCGCGTGTGCGCGCGGGCGTGTGCACGCGCATGCAAGCACATAACAGACACACAGAGACACACATGAACTCCCTATGTCCTTGGAGTGTCACATTTTGCCTAATTTGTCTGCAGTTAATTGAATAACTGATTCATTTGAATTTTAAATGCATCAATCAATATTCAGTAGTTTCCTATCCCCCCATCTCAGTGAATTTGATTTGGTTGGAGGAAGCCATTTGTATCCTGAGAAGGTGAGGCATGCACCTCCTTGCTCCGATATTTGCATTAATATCACCTTTTATCTCTCTACTTGTAGAAAATATGAAATTAAAATCAGCTTCTGACCTGAGGGAGCAAGCCGGGTTTTGTGGTAATGATTGTACAGCCACGTTAACATCTCTTCTTTCCTTTGTAATAACCGAGGAGAGCTCCGCTGCCATCATAAAATCGCATCGCACTTATTTGCAGGGATGGGGATGAAGCTAATTCTTGCTTCATCACCCTGACCTGCAGTCACACAAACACAATGGGACCTGACATGCTGGCAGCCTCTGCTCATTACAGCTTCCACCCCCTCCAGGCTCCTGGCTCTAAGTCAAATGTGGTGGGCTGGCTCCAAGCAGACAGGAGAAGAAAGAAACAGTTGGCCTTGGAAAGAAAGGGGTTATTAAAATTTCCATGTGAAATTTCCACCATTGCTTGGCTTCGGATTTAGGTAGTTATATTAAGATGCCTCAGCTTCAATTTTGAAATGAGTTATTCCAAAGAAATGGAGAGCACTGTTACTGACAACTACAATCGTTTCAGTAACACTTCTGTCTTTGTGTTCCATATCCCATTATTAATAACCTGGTTAAGCAAAACAAAGTAACAAAATTCTAGAAGCAAAGATTTTCACCAGGGGAAGTGTTTCAGTTTAGGAGTTTTGTCTTCCTCTGATGATGCAAGAGTGCTCTTTCTCAAAAGTGACTGATTAGCTTTTTAAAAAATCACTGTGGGCCACAGGGGCAAGGGCAGTGCAGTGCATATAAACATCAGCAGGAACAAAGGCGACTACCCTTGATTCCGCTAAGCCTCAGTCTCACATGCAAACGAGGGGTAATGGAACCCTTTCAAGGGACTCTGGTGGAAGAAAATGAGAAATGGTGTAAAGAGCTGCAGACCAGGCAGTCTGTCTGGCACACAGATGATAGCACTGTTTCTTTAAAAAATACTTTTGCGTTATTTGCTTTGTGACTGTTAGTACTCAACAGTCTACTTATTACATCACTCAATGTTGTCTTCATGGAGAAGCAGCCAAGTAATAGTCAGACTTCACAGATCAGCTAGATATGCTGAGGGGCTGGGTATCGCTGCAGCTCCCTCGACCCCTGGGTACCACATTCTGCACCTGCACAGCTTTAGCAGCAATGGCAAATCGCACATCCCATTTCCATCAGTGTGTCTGCAGTCTTTAATTCTGGCAGTTTGGATGCAGTTTCATGCTTGAGAGTATAACGCGCGTTGAGATGCTGGCTGAACCGACACCTGGCATGTGTGGGTGCCCTGGTGAAAACCCAAGGAGGTTTGCATTTCATTATAATTTCAACAGTACTCAGCATGTAGAAGAACTAAACTTGTGAATCATCTTAACATCCACTTTTCTTAATGGAGATGAGGCTCTGTCTTTCTAGTTCAGACTTTGTGGTCCTAAATTGGGATCCTTAATATGACTGTACTTCCCCTCAGATGTTATAAAGTACTTGTCTTCCAGTGCAGAGGTTCTCAGTATGAACAATCTGGGGAAGGAGGTGTTCCAGCTCTTGGTGTACTAAGATAAGGAGAAGAGGCATTGATTGGGGTGTGAGCAGGAGAGCATCCTGGTATGGAACAGACTGAAGAAATTAGCATGTATTTACCAGGAACTGGCTTTTGTGTACAGTTTTATTTGCTTCTATCAATACCTCTTCAAGGTCAGTAGCATTGTACCCATTTTGTAGGCTCCAAAGGATGCTTTGTCCAAGATTTCACAGAGGAGAGAAAAGCAGTATTAAAAGGTCAATGAAAATACCACTTTTGGTTATGTGGTATATTTTGTGAAAATCTATTTGTATAAGTTACATACTTTTCTGTTTGCATGCTGTACTTTTACAAAAATATTTATGGAAACAAACACATTCCCTGAACTTGATGTCTATGATTCTTTCTCTGTTGTACTGACCTCAAGAACTCAAAGTGATTCATGAGGAATTTCTTCCATCCATCACAGCTAGATGTGGCCAGAGCTCTTCCAGTTGAGTAGGTCTAGCTTTGAAGACTTGACTGAGACTGCATATGTGTGAGTCTCAGATGTTTCCAAATTCTGAAAACAATTTAGGCTTGTTGCAGAGTTGTATAAAATATTGAAAAATTGTGATAAGATATGATTCAATAAATGGAATCTGTATGGCCTAAAAATCTACCTTGAATGATGTTTATGATACAGTCATGAATATATGGGTTGGAAATAGCCATAGAATTTCATACATCTACCATGATACTTTATAGTTGTTGTTTGTACAGGATGCATATATGAAGAATTCCCTGGAAAGATGTGTGATCTGTATCTATGTGACATCTGTAGCGATGCCATCTATGTCGTGTGGGGGGTCAGTTTCCTTTTATTTCCTATTCTATGCGTCTCTGTATTGCTTGAAATTGTTTTCCTATAATTCTATAAATAGAAATCTTATTTTTAATAAAATAATGCCTACAGTAAAAGAGTTGCACCTTGAAATAAGTATGTGCCTTTTTAAGGTTCCTTCCACAAAGGAGCATGGCTCATTTTAAGTAGGAGTCTTTGACACATTAAAATAATATTACTTTAGAATTAAACCCCAAGGAAACATTTTCAGAGATAAGTTCAAACAAGGCAAGCACCAGACTATTTAACTTCTCTAAGTTTTGCAAAACAAACACTGTGAAGTAAGTAGTTACCAATATTAAACATGATAAAATAGTTACTATGTGTGGAAGCATGTTGCTCTGACTCTCCTCAGTGGAACCCAGAGCAATCTAAAATGTAGCTGTTCTACTTATCAAAACCCATGCCCTTGTTTTCAAAAGTCTCCATTTCTTTAGGTTTGTGTACAATCATTAAAACATGAGTACTTCATTCCATTTCATTTAGTGTGCACCCTCTTACAGCCAGGAAGAAGAAGGGTACTGGGTTACACATTCATGCAGAAAGAGGTAATAGAGCAGGGTCTGACTTCCTTTTTTCCTTCTTTTTGATTTCTAAGAACTTCACATAAGAGAGCCTTGAGTGCCTCTCTGGAGGTTCATGAATATATTCTGTTTCATCACCTAGAGCCCCAGTGCAAATCCAGAGCTCTGACTGAGTGTTAGAATAGGTTGCCCATCCCCAGCAGTTACCAGCCCCTGACCATTTTCTGCCTTTGGACAAGTGTGTCCCTGATCTGGAGTGCACTCTTCCCCCCATCTGAATTTATCCATCGTTAGCCAGCGATGCTTCCCTGTTTCAGCAAGCTCTGAACACATATGGCTGTGAGCATGACAACATGGTCTAACAAATGTTCTCTCATTTGTGAAGTGATGTGTGTGTGGTTACAGAGTTTCTAAATATAAAAATTGAACACATTGAACAAATTTCATTTATTAGAATGTATGAGCCGTAAGGTTTGTTTTTTGTTTGTTTGTTATTCTGTTTTTGATTTTGTTTGTTTGGTTTGGTTTGGATTGGTTTGGTTTGGTTTGGTTTTTGTTTCTTTCTGGAAAAACCAGCTGCTGAGTTTCCATATAGTAATGGTAAATTTGATTAGGAGGTAGGATAAACGGAAATGTCTGAAAGGCATTATCCATTCCGCTTCAGTTAGGTAAGGTATTTATTTCATTTGGGAGAAAAAGGAGTGCATTGCTTCTGGACAGTGTAGAGACCTGGATGCGTACAGATGAAGTTGGGGGGAAATGGAGTTTTCATACTGAAGTGTGTATGTGTGTGTGTGTGTGTGTGTGTGTGTGTGTGTGTGTGTGTGTGTGTGTGTGTGTGTGTGTGTGTGTGTGTGTGTGTGTGTGTGTGTGTGTGTGTGTGTGTGTGTTTGTGTGTGTGTGTGTGTGTGGGTTTGTGTGTGTGTGTGTGTGTGTGTGTGTTTGTGTGTGGGTGTGGGTGGGTAGAAATTGAGAGAACATCAGAGAATAATACAGCTGCTTCTCTCATCCCAGACAAACACACTTGGACTCCTAAGGGAAGTTTATTTATGTGTGGGTCTCTAAGGAAACATGGGAAGGCTCTGAATGTTACCTTTTCATTAAGAGATCCACAGAATTAGCCTAGGCAAAGGAGAGGAGTTGGAAGGCTATGGGATCACCTTCATGCCAGGGACTGAAGAGAAGCATGTGGTCCATGGGGAGGTTGAGCTGCCATGGGCTCTGGATGTGGAGCCATACCACACTGGACCCAATCTTTGAGGGTGTTGGGGTTGGTTATCCAACAACCTCTGGCTCCGTATGGTGTAATGAGCAGTGGGATTCTTTCCCTGTATCCACATAGAGAGACACGAATCCTTTGAAATAGCCAGGCATGGCTGTTCATACCTGTAAAACAAGCACTGGGGAAACAGAAGGAGGAGGATCAAGGTCATCCTCATTTACATAGTTGGAGATCAGTCTGGACTATAAGAGACCATATCTCAAAAAAACAAAAAATAAAAACATTGGAAAAATTAAAAGACTATCAGACTATTAGTTGCATTTTCTTACCTTTATTGCCTTAAAAATGAAGAAATCAGAAACCACCATTCCACTTACAATGTATAGCAATAAAGCCTTTGATGTACAGTCATCTGCTTCCTGCCATCTTCCCCACAGAAGGGAAAATGTAAGTTTGATTAAGGCAAATGGATTTGCCTATGTGTTGAAGCGCTTCCATGGTAAGTTACTCTTCCTGTTCTGGCTGAGTGGGAAACTCCAGGTCACCCTGCTGTCAGTGTGTCCATGGAGACTGTGTGTGGGAACAGCAGGATGCAGACACCCCTCCTGAACTCTTCATGGATTCCTTCTTTCTCAGCCTTCTCCCAAAAGTTTTGTATAAAATGTTCTGATTAAATCATTTCAAATCGATGCTTTGTAAATAATTAACTCACTAAGCCCAGCTTTCTATCTTTGTACAGTTGTTTGGTCTTAAAATCACATTGAATTCTTTGCTATAAGATCCTAGCAGTAGGTTTCATTCCTGAGATGACTTGACAATATCTTTGTCCTGTCAGCTTCCTCTAAAGTACCATTAAGGTAAATAAACATCAGGGATGTTAATGGAACTGTCTTAGATCAACTAACTGATACTGTGGTTATTTGCACAAAATGTTTATTGACCTTAATAATTCAGTAACTCAATGGAACTTAAATAGAAAATTTCTTAGCAGCCTACTTTTGGGGTACACAAAAAGTAAGGACTGCAAATTCAACGCAGCCAAGTGTAATGGTTAGCAATGGAAATGCCCCACTGTGAAACTTCAGCTCTGTCTGCTCTGGAAGAAGGTCGGGTGTAATTATCATTACTAATGCAGTGTGTGGAGTGAGGTAGATACAAAGGGAATGATTGCTCGCTAAAAGCCACTGATCAGGACTGTGAGGTGAAATTTCTATCTAGAACCTGCACTTTATTAATTAGCAACTTCCAATACGTTTATCCCTGCAGGTGGGATTTCAACAGCCCTTGGAATGCTAGAAGGTGCTTGAGTAGCAAATTCACTTTCCACTATAAAGTGATCTGTCTGCACTCGGAAGAGACATTAGGCATTCCCATACCGTAGCAGCCCCCAACAGAGAAGGAGGGTAAGCCTAGGGAAGAGCCGCTGTTGCCAATGAGGTGAAGGTTAAGAAGGGCATAAGAGGTGCTGATAAAGTTGGCATCACCGAAATATGGTGTGGGAGAGTGGGGAACTCAGGCTGATCAATTATCACATCAGTCCTATCTATGAATGCAGAGTTAAGAACACGAGTGGAGCTGGAGAGGCGTCTCAGTGGGAAAAGTGTTTGCTGTGCAAGCATGAGACCTCAGTTCTGATCCCCAGCACCTGCTTAGAAACTGCTGTGACAGCAGTTGCAGTGATGCTTGCACTCAAGGACAGAGGCAATGGAGACGGGTGGATCCCAAGGCTCGCTGACCAGTCAGTTTAGCTGAAAGGGTGGGCTTCAGGATTAAGGACAGATTCTGCCTCACAACGCACCGCAGAGAAGTGATCAAGGAAGACATTGTATCCGTAGCCTCTGGCCTCCACGTACACCCACAGGATCAGCATATACCCACACACGTGTGCTGACAGTGTGCATGCCAAAACACCCTAAATCAATAGTTGGTATTATTCTTACTTTTCTACTCCATGCACTTTCCACGACACCGACACCGTGACCCATTGTCTGGCTTTACATCGGTTGAACTTTGACATAAGACAGCTCCCTTCGTCTTCATCCGAATACACCCACTAACTGCAATTCACTAACCACAAATTTAAACTCTCTGGAAGGAGGTCCCCGAGTGCTTCAACCCAGAACTTCAAAGTTGGCCTTGCTAACACAGAACCAACTTTTTAAAAGTGGCAATGATGATCTTTTTGATAAATTTTGTGAATTAAAAGCCAAGGACCGGTTATAATAGGCGAGTTCGGGTTTATGTGAGACTGCTATGATGAAGTCTTTCTCTTAGGAGGACCCCTTTGTAATGCACATAGACCACTGAGCAGTTTCACCCCTCTGAGACGAGTTCGGGCTTGTCTCTAAGACTGAAAATGCTGCATAGTAGTCCTGATCTCCACAACAATGCTGGGATAATATGAATTCCTAGGACACATTCTCTAAAGCAGTATTGCTTGAGAGTTTTCAACAGCAGCACCCCGTCCCTGATTTGGTCATACCCTTCCCCTTCTTATTGAACTAAATAGAATTAAAATTAAATGCTGAAAGAGCCTTTTCAATATATAGGTGTCCCTGACTTGTAAGTAAGTGTCCTACAATTGAATGTAGTATTTGCTGTCTTGGGGTCACTACACAAACTGTACAAAGCATCCTGATTTTCAGTGTTTTCAGATTTCCCTGAGTATATGAATACCTAGAGGTGGGGGAAGTTCATGCTTTGTTAAAAATATATATTCCTGAACCTTGCTCTCTTCATTACTGAATTTGAAGGAGAGGATCTGGAGACACACTACCCTAAGAAGCACTCTCAGTAGATTTTAATGGTAATGTGCAACTGAGACCAGGGAGGTAGTGCCGTAGAACTCGCCATTTAGGTACATAAGAGTAAGAGTCACCCTTGTCTTACAAACCTTCAAATATCTGACATTACTCAAAAATGTCTGCAAAGATTCTGACAGTGCTGCCACCCATTGGTTCACAGTCCATTCACAGTGCAGGACACACGAATGTAGTTGAAAGTTGGCACTGGGTTACGTCTGGATCCTAAACCCATTGTTCATTTGGGGAGCTTCTTAGCAACCTTGAATATTTATCTCTCTTCCTCTATTTTCAGTTTTTTCCACAAATTTATATGCTTATACACATGTTATGCTTATGGGTTTAGAAGTGGGGGAGGGGGGTGTCATAAGACAAGGGTGCCACACCATGGTGTATTACCACCACAACAGCTAAGGTTCCAATAATAAAGATCCACTCTCCCCCCCTCACAGTCTTTCCCTCCCACTCCCTACCTCCCCCATCCACCTCACTCCCCCTTCCTCTCAGAAAAGGGAGGCCTCCCATGGATATCAACCAGCCTTGGCATGTCAAGTTGCAGTAAAACTAGGTGCATCTTCTTTTATTGAGGCTAGACAAGATAGCTCAGTTAAGGGGAAAGGGATCCAAAGGCAAGCAATGGAGTCAGAGACAGTCCTCACTCCTGCTTTCGGAGTCCCACGTGAAGACCCAGCGCACAACTGCTACATATGTGCAGAGGGCCTAGATCCATCCCATGCATGTTCTCTGGTTGGCAGTTCGGTCTCTATGACTCTATAGGCCCAGGTTAGTTGATTCTGCAAGTTCTCTCTTGTGTCCTTGATCCCTCTGGTGCCTTCAACCCTCCCTCACCTCCCAGTTCCACAGGATTCCCCAAGCTCTACTTAATGTTTGGCTGGGGGTCTCTGCATCAGTTTCTATCAGTTACTGAGTGAAGCCTCTCTGATGACAGTTATGCTAAGCTCCCATCTGCAAGTGTAGCAAAATGTCATTAATAGCATTAGGGGTGGGCCTCCTCTCAAGGCATGGGCCTCACGGTGGGTCAGTCATTGGTTATTCCCTCCCTCACATTCTGCCCCATTTTACCCCAGAACATCTGGTAGGCAGGAGGAATTGTGGGTCTAAGGTTTTATGGCTAGGTTGGTGTCCCCATCCCTCCATTGGAAGTCTTGCTGGTTACAGAAGATGTCAAGTTCAGGCTCACTATCCCCTGTTACTAGGAATCTTAACCAGGGTTAGCCTCATAGATTCCTTGGAGTTTCCATTGTTCCAGGTTTCTAGCTCATCCTGGAGATGCCCCTCCCCAATTTAGTTGTCCCTCCCAGTCTTCTCTCTCTCTGCTCCCCTCGTCTCATCCCTCCTGTTTCTATGCTTACTACCCCCCAACCCAGTCCCTTCCCATTATCCACCCCCAACCCCATGTCTAATCTGTTTTTCCTTCCCAGTGAAATTCAAGACCCCCACCCCCTTGGCCCCTCTACATCATTTAGCTTCTTTGGATCTGTGGTTTGTAGCATGCTTATCCTGTACTTTATGTCTAATATCCACTCATAAGTGAGTACATACCATGTTTGTTTTTCCAGGTCTGGGTTACCTCACTCAAGATGATTTTTTTTCTAGTTCTATCCATTTGCCTGCAAATTTCATGATGTCATTGTTTTTAATGGTTAAGTAATACCCCATCGTGTAAATGTACCACATTTTCTTTACCCATTCTTTGGTTGAGGGCCAGTTTCCAGCTATTATGAATTATGGTGCTATGAACATAGTTGAGCAAGTATTCCTGTGGGATGGTGGAACATCTTTTGGTGTTATGCACAGGAGTGGTATAGCTGGGTCTTGAAGTAACTCTATTCCCAATTTTCGGAGAAACTGCCAAGTTGACTTCCAAAGTGGCTGTACAAGTTTGCACTCCCATCAGCAATGGAGTAGTGTTCCCTTTGCTCCACATCCTCGCCAGCATGAGCTGTCCCTTGAAATTTTTTTTATCTTAGCCATTCTGACTAGTATAAAATGGAACATCAGAGTTGTTTTGATTTGCATTTCCCTGATGACTAAGGATGTTGAACATTTCTTTAAGTGCTTCTCAGCCATTCAAGGTTCCTTTGTTAAGAATTCTTTGTTTAGATCCATGCTCCATTTTTAAATTGGTTTTTTGACTTGTTTTGATGTCTAGTTTATATGTATATGTATATCTATCACATCTCCACATCTATCTATCTGTCTATCATCTATCTATCTATCTATCTATCTATCTATCTATCTATCTATCTATCTATCATCTATCTATATGGAGTTGGGGAAAATCTTTTCCTATTCTGCAGGGGACCATTTTGTCTACTCTCTCTGAATCTATTCAATATAGTACTTGAAGTTTTAGCTAGAGCAATAAGACAACTAAAGGAGATCTAGGGAGATACAAATTGGAAAGGAAGAAGTCAAAGTATCTTTATTCGCAGATGCTATGATAGTATACATGAGTGACCCCAAAACTTCTACCATAGAACTCCTACAGCTGATAAACACCTTCAGCTAGCTACAAAGTCAAGTCAAAAAATCAGCAGCCCCCCTCCATATAAAAAGATAAATGGGCTGAGAAAGAAATTAGGGAAACCACACTCTTTACAATAGCGATAAATAATATAAAATATATTGGTGTAACTCTAACCAAACAAATGAAATACCTGTATGACAGGAACTTCAAATCATTGAAAAAAGAATTTAAAAAAGATATCAGAAGATAGAAAGATCTCCCATGCTCATGGATCAGTAGGATTAACATAGTAAAAATGGACATCTTACGAAATGCCATCTACAGAGTCAACACAATCTCCATCAAAATTCTAGCACATTTCTAATAGACCTCTTATGAAAAAACAAAAAGTTGGGATAGCTAACATAATCCTGTACATTGAAAGAACTTCTGGAGGTATCACCATCTCTGATTTCAAGCTGTACTATATACACTGGAAGAAAGACAACATCTTCAACAAATAGTTTTAGTCTAAGTGGATGTCTGCATGTAGAAGGATGCAAATAGATCTATATCTATCACTCTGTACAGAACTCAAGTCCAAGTAGATAAAAAATCCTCAACATAGAACTGGATACACTAAATCTAATAGAAGAGAAGGTGGGAATAGTCTTGAACTCCTTGGTACAGGAGACAACTTCCTGAACAGAACACCAATGGTTCAGGTGCCAAGATCAACAATAAATGGAACCTCATGAAACTGAAAAACTTCTGTAAGGCCAAGTACATCATCAAAAGGATAAAAAGATCACATATCTTTATCACCTACCAATTGTAAAGATGGCTTATAAAAATCATCTATGTCTTGGTCCGACATAGCTGATCAGAACATTGGAGGGGCTCCAAGTTACCTGTTATGCTCAGGAAATGGCATAAAATCTATGCTGGATGAAATGCAGGGCAGGGGAACACTGAGAAAGAAAAGGCAGAAATGACAACAAGGAGGAAGGAAGCATGTCAGGGTGGGTGACTGGTCATCCAACCAAAGCTGTTCTCCGAGAGCCAAATTTCAGAACAATAACCCAATCTGAAGGCAACTTGAGAATCCAAGGTGAACTCATTAAAAGTCAAGGTAACTTGCCATCGTGAGTGGGCAAAGGTTCCCTGGCTGCTGGAGTATGATAACATTGATTAATGTCAATGCCTCGCCTGAATCATTTCCATCAAGATTCTGAAAGCCCGGATACAAAAGAGAAAAAAACCAACTGTGGTACAGAGAAAATGACTATCTGAGAGCTGTTTCCCATGTTAATAGAGGATAAAAATTATCCCCACCTGTGTACATTTTTGTCATTAGCTTTTCATGGAAGTCAAACATCTAAGGAAGTATTCTTCTCATATAAAAGCCATTTTGGATATAAAAATCCAACATTCATATAATTCTATGTTACATGGAAATATTGAATAAACAAGCCCAGGAGGCACAGACCTGGACTCAGGTCTGGCTTTCACCAGCTCAGTGCCTGGGCCATAGCAATGCTCAAATGAACGCTTATAGAACATTCATATAGGAGGATTCCTGCAAGCCTTTGTCCACAAATACTTATCCAGTTTTAACTGGTGTGACTGATGAACAGTCACAGGTGCTGGGGACATCAGTGCTCAGTAAGATCTGGGAGTCCAGCAGTAAGAAACATCTGTATACGGAGTCATATACACAGTACCATTAGCTGCTAACGAAGCAATTAACATGGCCAAACGTCTGTTCCAGCAAGCCGCTTAAGAGCCAAGTTTGTTCACAGCATGATGTTACTTTCAAGCAGAGTTTTTTCTTTAACTGTACCCTAAGTTTAATGGCTTAAAGTGTCAGTTTGCAACTCAAAAAATAAACCCAAAACCAAAATAGATTTGTTCATATGAGTTCAAATAACACTGGTTATTTCTGTTTTTACTCATTTTAAATGGCCACAATTAAAATATTTACTTAATAATCTTTTAGGAATTCTACTTTTTACAATTTAATAATTTTCATTTTGTTGACAACTACAAAATTGAGGAAGCTACTGATTTATAAACTTTTGTCATTTTCTTGTTATCTTAGATATGTTTTCCTGAGCTCAATGGAGACCATGAGTCTAATCTTACTAAAAGATGCCGTAATTATATTAGTTATTAACTACGACTTGACTTTCCTCTTTCAAACCAATTTAAAGCAAAAATTAGATGAAAATCTAGCTTTTGAATAAAAAAAAGAATTCATTTATTTTCAGGTGAGTGAATTGTTGGGACAATTTCAGCAGGACATTTGGTATTAGAACTATAGAGGCAAGAACTGGAATAGACTGAGTGGATTTCCTTTCCTGACACACAGGAGACATTTTAACATTATTTCTGCTCTGGAGTCAACCCACCTGAAAGATTTGAGTCCAGCAGCATATTTTAGAGGCATAGATATGCATGCATCGAGCCCTAACAGAACCCCACAAAAGCAACACAATGCAGTAGGAGAAATTGTAAAGCCTAATGGACAGTTGAAAGATCTCACAGATGCTAACCTAGAGTTCCAGTGGTCCTTGGAACAATGCATCATGTGACCAATATGCAAAAGCAGTTCATGTGGGGTCTGCAAACCGCTAGGCCTAGGAGCCTTACTTTACGACTCTTTTAACCATACAGAACCCTGATGCTAATTATTTGTCCAGGGAAAGAGGATGCTTGGTTCTGTGCTTGCATCTGTGTGCATGACTTAAGTTTAAGAAAAAAGACTCATAAAAATGAAGGACAGTAAGATTTTTGAAATGCAAGAGCTTATTGAGAGGCAACCACAATTTAGCCTTTAAAGGCATTGAGGATGATATGTATACATTGAGATGAAATAAAACAAAGTTGGGGTGATAGGGAGGAGGGAATGAACCTGGGGGCAGTTGGAAGATGCGTGGGAGATGAATATGATTAAAATATGCTCTATGAAGTTCTTCATACGATAGATATATTTTAAAAATGGGATGTGGTCCTGAATACCTGTACTCCGACACAGGAGTAGAGTTGGGAGTGTGGAAGACAGATCTCTGGAACACAGTGACAATTTAGTCTGGATATTCAGTGCTGGGCTCAGTGATAAAAGACCCTGTCTCAAAAGATAAGCAGGCTCCACATCCTCAGGCTGGAGTAGAAAGACACTCATCATGTGAAGCAGCAAGGGATGCTTAGCAAGTTGGAACAGCATACACACAGCATGTGCATCTGTGTTGGTATTCTTTGCTAGACAGGTGTAGTTATCACCTTGTGAGAAGCTAGGTTACATCATTAGAAAAACTTTCCTTTGCCAGAGAATCTATGTAGTCTGAAGGCATGCCCAGCCCAGAGTAATCCAAGAGAAAAAGAATGATTCTGAGGGAAATCTTGATAATCTAATTCTTACCATCTTCATTCCAGTTATTTGATAAATGTCAGTTCAGTGAAATGGCTTTTACATTTGAATCATGGTAACAATATTTTGTAATATCTTTCAGAGTAGTTATTTATCTTCTCCAAATATTTGAGTGTCAGTGACTCATTTTGCTACCCTCTATATGTGCCCTCTTTGTGATTCATGAATGGTCCCTGTTATTTGGTCTTTCATGAAGATGCTGATTTAGTACCTGCAAATGCTTGCTTATTGTGCTGGAAGAGAAAAGAGGAAATGATTTATGTCACCATCAATGGATTTGCTGCATCTGTTTGTAGCTGTTAAATAATTTAATAGAATTTGTGGGGTCTTTCTTTTCTTCATTTGATGGTAAACAAATAACCTCTGCCTTATCACATTTGCAAACATGGAAAGAAGATGGACATCTTTTGATTTGCTTTTTGCCAACCTAAGCACATAGACAGCAGCTTTTTATTCTGTAGTTTTACATTTACGTATCTCTTTAAACCGGAGAAAATGGAAAACAATATAAGCATCTTTGTTTTGTTATATAATAGTGCTATTAAACTACTAATATACCTAAGAGTTACATTTTATAATGAAAAATCTAAAGTATGACTTATCTAGTGGAAATTCTGAGGCTTATGTCACTATGAATTTTCAATAATCGATGACAAACAGACCCCACAATGCTAGCCGATGTTTTCTATAGACAGTCTCTATCCTGTTGTCCACAGAGATTATACCAAGTGGTCATGTCAGGATGCCTTTGCATGAAAGTGACAGCCATCAAGTTCACATTGTCTTGAGCAGAAGTTATTGACTCAATCTCTAAGTCTGGGAGTATTGAGCTGAATCTAGGGTACCAGGAGGTCATCAGGAGCATCTTCTCTGTCCACAGCTCTGCTCTATGCCTCTCACAGTCTCCTTCAGATGAGAGCAGGAAGGGTGTCAGTGGGTTTCACTGGGCTGGGGCAGTGAGGAGCAGAAAGGCAGCATTTTGGTTGGTCAGCCTGAGCATGCCCACCCTAGGGGTTAGGTCACTGGTCCCCAGAGGTGGCAGAGCCTCCTCAGCTCCAAATCAAAAATAGATACTGACATCAGGAAGTGGTGATGCCCTAGGGAAAAACATAGAAGGATGTGGATGAACTGGGACCTGCAAAAACAGCTGAGGCCCACCTTCTCTGTACTCGGCAGGCCTCCGGCTTCTTCTACCATCTACTCTACTCTGAACAAGTGCTCTCTCGTTCTGGAGATTACCCGGATGTCACGAGATGTGAGGTCCATCTCTCTTACACCACGTGTCTATCCCCTGCTTCCTTTATGCTCACCCCTCCTTTCCTCTGTTAGAGCAGAGGAGCAAAGTCTGTTCCCAGAGCTAGATAAGCCCAGACCACTTCTCTTCTCCCTCTTATCTCCTTTGTGCCTTTATTTTAGCTGCGCTCCCCTTTCTTAGAAGAGCAGACTCACACGAGATGATCAAGCTCTATTAATCCATGTCTCTCCAGATGCATGGCTCTGTCTTTTCATACTGTCACCACATCCATTTCTAGCAGAATCTCCATATTACTTCGCTGTTTATAGCTATTTCTCTTGTTAACTTTATCTCTCACAAAACTCAGTGTCAACCCTGCCCAAAGCTGGTGCTGGCTGTTCTCATTATTCCTTCTCTTTTTAAGTCTTCTTATCCAGACCCGTGATTCCTATACCATCAATAACCTGATAGCTCCTAATTTACAGATTTGCATCAGATGTTTAACCTAAGATCAAGTTGCTTGGAGGGCCCTGAGGGCTTGGGACCATTTACAAAGCGGCACCTTCTCTAGCTTTCAGTGTGTCTACCAGCGGTTCCTCCAGTCTTTCAGCAGCTCGAACCAGAGAGGTCAGGAACATCCAGGGTAGTCCCTTCTGCATTTCCTGTCGCCACACACCAGCAAGTCAGTAGGTCATCAAATAAGCCCGCTATAGGCTGTGTTCATCCATCCTGGTCTAGCAATCCCTTCTACAATCACTGCGTGAACTCCTCCTTGATAGTGTTTATATTCTAAAACACAGCTAAGAATACATGGTTTTTGGGTTTTTTTTGTTTTTTTGTTTTGTTTTGTTTTGTTTTTTGTTTTTTTGTTTTTTTCGAGACAGGGTTTCTCTGTGTAGCCCTGGCTGTCCTGGAACTCACTCTGTAGACCAGGCTGGCCTCGAACTCAGAAATCCACCTGCCTCTGCCTCCCAAGTGCTGGGATTAAAGGCGTGCGCTACCACCGCCCGGCGAATACATGTATTTTTAATGGAAGAAATTTCATCCTTCTTTCTTAACAATGCCTTAAGATAAATTCCAGATTTCTTTAGAGTGGCTCTCAGGCTCCTAAATCCCTGCTAAGTGCTTTCTACTGCAGCCTCTGGGGTCCCTTTGGCTGCTTCTTCCTCTCCTGTCTTTGCCTTTGTTGTATAACCATCATTAGGGTTGTCACCTCAGTGTTCTGCCTGGAATTTCCCCATGCTCTTAATCTTGTCATTTGCCTAAACCTTAGGACTCTGCCTCAGTTTACAGTGGATGTTCACTATCTACAATATCTTACATTTTCTTTCTTAAGATTGTTTTGGAGATTTATTAGTATTTTAGTACAAAGTCTCATTCAGTCTAGACGACCTTCAAACTATTATGTTTGAGGCTGGCCTTAAACTCCTGATCCGTCTGCCTTCATGTCTAAGTTCTTATATGCAGGCACGTACCTCTGCTTCCTGCTCTTCCCATGGTTTATTTCAGATGGTATTGTCTTATCACCTCTGTACATCCCAGTAAATGGCTAGGATGCTATAAATACACATAGAAAGAAGTTCAGATGTTCCAAATCCTAAGAGTTTTGGAAGCACTTGTCCCAAACTATACCTTGTTTTGAGGCAGCATTTATCTTAGTGAGATAGTGCTATTGGGAAGAGATGATTAGTGCCAGCACAGACTTTTTATTCCATATTCATGAGAGTGGGTGTATGTGTGTCTGTATATATGCCTCTGTGTGTTTGTGTGTCTTTCTCTGTGTGTGCATGCATGCATGTGTGTGTGTATATGTATGTCTGTGTGTACATGTATGTGTATGCATGCGTGTTTGTGTATGTGTCTCTATGTGTCTGTGTGCATATATGTGTATGCATGTCATGTATGACTCTGTGCAAGTATGTGCATGTGTGTGAGTCTTTGTGTGTGTCTCTCTGTATATACGTGTCTCTGTGTGCATGTATGTATGTTTCTGTGTATACTCATGTGTGACATGTGTGTCTCTGTGTGTGCACGTATGTGTATTTGTGTAGGTCTTTGCATGGTATATGTGTGTTTGTTTGTGTGTGTGTGTATGAACAGCTGGAATATGCGCAGCCCTTGCCACTACAAAGGGTAAGCAAGCACACTAGAAGAGAAGTGCAGAGGCCAAGTATGCCTGTAGAAAAAATGTCACCCAGGAATAGGAATCTGTGGGCTTGGGGAACAGTTCTGCCACTGATTTTATGCTTTTGGCACATCATTTAGTTTCCTAATGACTAGGAATTTTTCATCTTTAAAATCCTACAGAGATTTCACAAGGGAACAAATATAGAAGCTCTTGGAAAGGTATAAAATGTTTTAGAAGTGTGAGCCACTCCATACTTTGTCTTCCACTTATAAATGTGATGTGATTTTGCTTGGAGGTTCTTAAGGTGGTAATGGACACAGTCACTCTCATGAACAGGACGAGCTGTCACTTTCTCTCAGCTCATAAGTTATTGTTAAGAAACTACCTCGGGATGGCGATATGAAGCTAAGTAAATGTAGTGAATTCATTATGGCTTTCTGTTTTAATTTTTTGCTAGCTTCCCTGGTAGCACTGCTAATCGAGTTTAACTATGTTGAAGTGTCAAGCCTCTTTCTCTAAGAGATTAATTAGAGATCCATCTCCAAGCTAATTGTAAATTACTGTACTTTTTCATTGTTAAATGTTTAGTGGAAATGTTGTTTAGGAAAATGATTATAGATTATAAATGGTTTCATTAAGTATTTCATTTCTCTGTCTCTCTCCCAGGTCTGTAGTAATAAATGACTTTAATATTCTTTTCACTGATAATTTAAATGAGCTCTAGAAGATGAAACATTATATTGAAACAAGTTTAATTTAATTGAACCAGCCTGGCCTGGGATCCTTGCTGTCCACAACACTTTTATGATTCAGTATCAGGAAAGAATTTGCTATGTGAAGACTGTTCTTTATTTCCACTCTCTGGGATGAACACTCCTTTGGAGAGACGATCTCCTTCCAGCTGATGAGGTGAATGTATTAGCATATCATCCTCTCATGAGTTCTGACTGTCACTTCCATTCACAGATGGCAGCTTAGATAGGCCTGTAGTGAAACCGGCACCTTACATAGCAACAGTAAAAAACAACAGAACAACCACCAAATAAACAAAAACTCTAGCTCTCACTGGGTCTTAAAAATCTCTGGGTTCTGCAACACTGATGTTCTAGTAAATAGGCTGCCTTTGTCACAGTTAACTTACTGTACTGATAAAGGTGTGATGCACACCTCATTCTGAAAGCCACCACCAAGAACAAGCATGACCGTTGTAGGCTTTCTACAGCTTTGTAGTCTTCCCTTGGTGCCAAGGAAGCACCTGGCAGTATTATTATTATTGTTATTTTTAATGAACAAGTGCTTAAAAATATGTACCAGCAGTAACAGTGTTATGACTAAATTTGGTCTTGATATGCATGAGATATGAGGTCAATTTTATTGCAGCTTTTTAACAAACCCTACTGCTGAATTCATCCAACTTTATTCAACTGGGAACTGTTGCCAGTCCAGGGTGGCTACAAAAGCCTGACATACCCTCTCACTGCAGCTTAAGGTGGAGAAGAGAAACCAAGGCAGGAAGGCGGAACAGAGACATGGTGGCATTCTGGGAGAGAAGGAGGGAGCAGAAGGGTCAGTGCAAAAGTGGATTCTGGGAAGACATATCCTCACAGGGACATGAGGACCTCAGGCAGTGACCAGTGTCCTGATTTGGTGATGGCAGAAACATTGAACAAAGACCATAGGACTTAATGATATTTCAGTCCCTTCCATCATAAGGTGGTTCGAGGTCTTAGGACTGTGATTTCCAGGCAAGGAGCCAGAGTGGCTTGATGGCTCTCACCTGTTTGTAACTTGGCCGAATACCCATGTAGCTAGCCATCACCGCTCTCCTTAAAGTGAACCACCTTCTTGGCTGCTGCCACGTCATAGAGCCCTGTGACCTGGGGAGTCTCCTCAGCTGCTGTCACCTCACAGAGCCCTGTGACCTGGGGAGTCCCCTCAGCTGCTGTCACCTCACAGAGCCCTGTGACCTGGGGACTCCCCTTCCCACAGATGTCCAGACATTGGGGAGTTCATATTCTAGCTTCTCTTTGAGCTGGAGGTCCTGGGCTGAGAGCCTCAAGCTCCATAAAATGTGTCTCAAAGGGTGTGCACCCAGGCTCTGGACCCAGCCCACCTAGCTCCTACGACCTTGAGGCCTCAGTTGCATTTTGAAGATTCTTTCCATTGAATTCAAAGATAACAGTCCTGATGGTAAGTGAACATATTTCATCTGATTTAATATAATAGCAGTCCTTATATTTCCTCAGAGTGAAAAAAAAATGATTTAGGAAAACATTTACTATTTTAAGTGTTGTTCCAGGCAGAATATTGATTACATTATTTGAGTGCCTCAGCCTCACACAGTAAATATAGTGAAGTGCAGACAGCAGAGAGTGGGTTCATTGAGAGGGAAGGACAGAACTGTGTGTTGTGTGTGTGTGCGTGTGCACGTGTGTGCTTGTTAGGGTTATCTGAGTTTAGATCAGCAACTATCATACTAGAGAATGTGCAGCTATAATTAAAGAAATAAAGGAATATAGGTTACAACACTGGAAAAGTTTTGATATGCTAGGCTGTATTTTCTGAAGACTTTGGGGGGTGTAGTTTGAAAGGACATGCAAAGGCAAACTTGCTGGCACAAATCTAGATGTGACAATAAAGGGGTAGGGTGGAGCCACCTTGCAGAGAGCGTCTAGGGCTGACCTCTGCACCTGAAAGTTTATCATTAGGATTTGGGAAGATTAAAGTGCCTCTAGTCCAGATGAAATTCTTGCTGGGCCTGATTTCCCTGAGATATATTTAAGTCCTAATTTAATACACAGATTTGAGTCTCATCATCAGTGGAGTGCATTTAATAGAAATCAAATTGATTTGAACAATCAGGGAGGAAATGTCAGTTTAATCTCTCCTGGGAATGTTTATCTACTTAGATCTGCTCTTGGGGTTCAGGGGTAGAAAGAGTTTGACTTAGAGAAGTGACACGACATGCAGTCATTTTAGTTGATTAAATACTGACCAGAGCCATTGTACAGATGTATTATAAAAATAAATGTGCTTTAGACATTTTTTTTTCACCAAGGCTAACTGAAATCCATAGTCCTGATTTAAAAGATTCTAAAATAGTTTGTAAATCAAAGTTTTGTCATTTTAAAAGACATTTTGCCTTAGTACATTACAAGTACATTGGTCATTCCTAAGAATACTCATGTTTAAGAAATAGTATTTGATTAAAATTTTAGTGTAATTAAAAAAATTCTTATGTGCTTTGAAAGTTTATTTTTAATTAAATCTCCTCATAAAAGTACAGTTATTAATTATCCTTATAAAGTTCATCCTTCTGATAACTAATGAGGTAATTACAGGATTAACACTTAAAAATTATGTTTAGTATGGCAATATCTTGAATGTTTTCTCATAATATATGCTAATATATGCTAATTTAAGAATAATTTCCACAATATAAATCCCATACTTTTCCTTCCTTTGTCCTAGAGACAACCCCATTATAAATGAGAAGCATCCTCTCAGGTGTGCCTTATGTAAATAATGAGGGTACACAGACATGCACATGCACACATAGTATGTATTTTAGGGTTTGTAAATACATGCAATTGCTATGTACTTAGGTTTGCTCTGAATCATAAAGAGGCATGCAGTGCTGTCTCATCAATGTGCCGCAGTTCGTCTTGCCAGTTCCCGCTGAGCATGGGTATGTAACCTCTGAAGTGGCAGCGAACCCTCAGCACTCTTCTCTCTTCCAGTTTTCCATGTAATTACTTAAAGTCTCGCTGGGTCTTCATACCTGATATTACTGGATTAAAGTAATTGTGTTGTTAATGTTTAAAACACGTTGTCACATCTCCTAGAGAAGCCAGATCAGTCTATATTCAGCATAAAATACCTGAAATTTTCTATTTGCCTTCCATTTCACATTTTAATGTTTTTGAACAAATAATTATGTGTATATACATGGTAATTATGTTTGAACATATTTGTAAACAATTCAATAATTTAGAGATTTTTCTCTTCTCTCCAAATTAGCTTGCAACCAAGTTTTAATTTATGAACCTTCATTCCATATTTCCCACAATGCATACCTGACCCGAGTTTTAAGGTGTTTTGTTTTCTTGTGTGCTCAAACCTAATCTCTCCTTCGTGGTTTCTATGATGTCTCTAGTAATGCTTCTATGCATTCATTTATTCAGCCTTCCCTTTGCAATTTCTATGTGAAATAAGCTTTCCCATATCCTGTAACATACATGCTTCCTTGATTATTAGCATACTGTGTTTATTTGAATAGACTTCCCCTTAGTCCCTTCTGCTCCTGCAAGGGTGGTTTGTAAGGCAGGTGCTTATTTGTCTGCATGCTGTGTTTTGCCACTGTTCCTTTTGATTGGTTTTATTTATTTATTTTTTTAAATTGGTTTTTCACTTGATGTTTTGAGATTTTTCTAGTTAAGTCTATTCTTTGCTAATAATATCATTCACCTCCTTTATAGGGTTTCACAATTAAATTCTCATTCTCTTCCTTTCTCTGTCATCTCTATCTGTCTCTCTCTCTATCTTTCTCTCTGTCTCTGTCTGTCTATCTCTCTCGTGTGCATATATACACACTGTGTGTGTGTGTGTGTGTGTGTGTGTGTGTGTGCGCGCGCGCGCGCGTGTGTTGTTTTCTCAGAATTCCAAAATTATTTTGATCATGTTAAGGAAGTTTTCATGTTTTTCAAGTTTACAGAGAGTTTTGCTGGGGTTTGACAAATCCCAATGTGTTTTAGCAGATGTCTTCTGGGAGCTATAGTTATTCTACAACTTTTTTCCTTTGGCTTACTTGGGTTCTTTTAACCTCTTTATTGAATTGCATTAGTGAATTGCCTAATGTTGCTCTGTCTCACATTCCTGGAATAAACCTGACATTGACATTTGTTGCTGTTTTGATGCACGCTTGACTTTTCTCACAGGAGAAACAGATCTACCAGTGGGGATTCCTATCAGATGACACTCTAGCTTGTCTCCTTGTTCCTTAATGTGACCCTTTAAATTAGATCAGGAATTATCATGTTATTTTTGACAAGTGAATATTGAAAGTCATAAAACTTTGCTTGACCCAAAGTCACACAAAATAGAGATCTATTGAGTAAAATTCATTAATTCCCCGATCAGGCAAATTCAGGGAGAAGGGATTTCATTATTTCAGTAATTTCTACCAGCTCAGTGTTTATAGGCTATAAGTTTTTCTCAACTAAAAAATATCTTTAAATGGTTTCCTTTCACATTTTTCTACATTAAGAGAGTGGATTTGTTTCTACTTAAAATGTGGAGCCTTCACAGAGAGGGAGAAGGCAGGGTTCACCTGGAAGTGATCTCTGTGGCGAGAATGTTCATTCTCTGAGCTCAGCCATCTGTTCCCTGCCCATGAGCAGATGTGGATGCTCAGTTAATCAAAGGTAATGCAATCAGATTAAAGTGTGAGATGGTCTGAAGCCATTCTGGAAGCTTTGTGTCAAACTTCAAATCTGTAATCACATTCATCCTTATGGTCGAGTTGATGTTAGATCCGAAGAATTTCTATCATGTTAGTGACTAATGCCAATGGACATATTCTGTTTTCACTGTAGGAGAAAAAATAAGAATGTGTGGCACACGCCTTTAATCCCAGCACTTGGGAGGCAGAGACAGGCAGATTTCTGAGTTTGAGGCCAGCCTGGTCTACAGGATGAGTTCTAGGACAGCCAGGGCTACACAGAGAAACCCTGTCTTGAAAAAAAAAAAGAATATGTTTACACATAGCAGTTGAGTCAAGAGAATTGGCATGCTATTTTCTGCATGATTCAGAGAGCTGTGGTGTAGAAAGCTAACATTTTTAAAAAGGATTTAATAAATTGGAAATACTACATTAGAAGACTTTATAAAACTGGTCTATTTAAAGAGTCACATCTATTTATTAGGAAAGACCAGAATTCTCTGAGTCTAGAGAAAGGCGAATTCAGGTTGAATAAGAGTTGAATAAGTTTGAATAAGGGTTTATTTGCATGTCACTGAAGTAGAGTACCTTCATCTCAAGTCAGAGTTATAAATAAATTCTTTTTAAAAAATATTCTTTGACTTTTTTCTAACATTAAAATCCTATGCTTATTCACATATATCACAAGCTCTAATCTCTGAGCAGCAGGCTAACCATGACATGTTTTATTAACTCTAATCTCTGAGCAGCATGCTAACCATGACATGTTTTATTCTTTGCTTGGAATTTGCAAGTGATACATATAATCTGGAATCTTCTTTATATCAAATGATGTACAGGAAGCCACAAATTCCTGGAAGTTGATCATTCTTCCAGTTCTAGTTTATTAATGAACACTTTATGTTCTAAAGCGAGGCTGATGATGTTTCCTGTTTCCACTTAAGCTGGTCTAATTGCAGTCGGCTTACTCTTATGACACTTGTTTCTGAAACTTAGCCTGAGCAACACGCTGATAACCCACGGTAGAGTTCCATAGTGCTGACCTATACTGGCCATTCTCTTTTCAGCTATAAATATACCTTATTCAAAGATAAGTGACTAGAGACTGTATCTAAAATTTTAAGCGACTAACAATAATGCAAACAATATTGCTTTCTCATAATCGAGGGTAAGTATTCCAATTACAATAGAAAAGCTACACTGAAGGAAGGACTGTTTTGTCACTTGTTTACTTAGCACATTAAAGAAAAAAAGGACTCTTGTCAGGCACATTTGTGAAGTGAGTTCTATTTCATAATGTTCCATTCTTGTTAATATTTTAAATTTCAAATCAAGTATTTTAAGCAAATGCACACTAGTTAGAATGAGAAAAACACAGGTATGCAGAGATTTGAAGGAGCTCCTAATAATACATGGATTTCTGACAAAGGCCCTAATAAAGCACTATGCTATGTGTTTATGCCTAAAAACATGACTGTGTTGTTATGTTTAATCCCTGCAGCGATCAATGGAAAGATATACATTTGTAATGTATATACTCATTCAAAGTACACATTTAGAAGTCCATCACTGTGGACGTTGAAGGAAACGCAACATCCTATTTTCTATAAAGATAGCCTCCAGTTAGTCTCCACACAAGAATCAACCAAGGTCAGCCAGAATTCCTGTGCCCTGCTGTGCAGGGGTCTCTCGGGGAAGGGCATAATCATATCTCAGTCTCCAAGCCCACTTGGTTCTTGGCATCTCTGATTTGGAGTCATGCAGGCCTTTGATAAAATTTGAATGTAGTGCATTTGAGAGTGAGGCAGATGTCTCTCCATCCTGGAGGAGCAGGACTGATAGCCACAACCCGTTCCTCAGAGGATGCTGAATAATTGTCAGATGACCTTTCTTGGCATCTCCCTGCTTTTGTTTACACTGGTGTGTCAGCAGCTGGATAACTGAAAAGGTCATGTGACTGAATGTAGCATGGGCATGCCCTTGACAGTTACATGTGCTGTGAGGGCTGAGAGAGGAGAAGAGCAGTAAGACTGACGTGAGACTCAAGCCGTTCCCCCCCCCCCCCCCCGGAAGGCAGTTAGTGACAGGACCATGTGAGCTACGCACTTGACAGGAACTTGAACTGGGACTAGAAAGCCGTTGGCCAGGGAGGTTTCACCATAAACAACTGCAGGTTTTGTGTCCTGGTGCTGGGGGGAGACAGAAATGGTTGGGATCGATGGAAAAAGGAATAAACTGCATGTTTGCAGACGGAATTTCTAAAACCATTTCCTGCCTGGTTTCCTCTAGTCAGGTCCCCTCATGTCCATAAAGTTTAATTTTCTGAGTAAAAAAAAAATCCCAACAAGAGTGACAGACATTGTGTCTATGTGTGAGAATGGCTGGCAGTGGAAATGTGAAGATTTGTGGTTGATTTTACTAATTTTGTTCCTCAAATGTGTGAGCGAAATGAAGGGCTCCAGAGAAAGCAGGGATACAGCTCCACCTTCCTGTTTGAGTGACTGACTGTTGAAGGAGGATTCAGATATTTAATAAATTACATTTTGCTCTCTAACTTGGCACACAGTAGTGACTTTGACCTCCTGGAGTGTTGGTCTTACAGTTCCCTTGTTCTGCTTTTGTTTTCTAGTTTTGTTATTGTTGCTAAACATCTCAACCACCGTTTTTCCTAATCCGTGAAAATCCTGACCTAGAGGAGGACAAAGAAACCTTATGTCTCAAACATAGAAATGATGACATGTTACTGATTTTGCTATTCCAGTCCTTTTAGGAGATGTTCAAAAACAATGATTTTTTTTTTAAAAGGACAAATCACTTCACAGCACACAGCACATGGTATAAACAGAGGGAATCGTTGTGAAAATAAAAATTGAATTTAAAGTAACACAAAGTATAAAGGATCAGAGTCATCCTTGCAGAAAAGTCAAAACTGGGTAGAAAGTACACCAAAGAAGGTCTTGAGTCAAGCACTCAGAGTTTCAAGTCCTAATGACTCCAGGGTAGCAGGAGGGAAGCTTCCTCTTCTTAACAAACCAAAAGTCCCAAGAAGCTATGCTGAACTGGACCTGCTGTCCGAATCCTCAGATTCATCTGTGAAACATCAACTGGGTTTGTTTCCAAATAAGAAGAATCATTTAAGATACGATGCACAGGCATCAGACTCCCTGGCTACCTATATTTTAGTTTGTAGAAAGCCTTCACTGACTGCACTCCATATTTTAGTCTATATTAATCCCTGTCTCTTGTGATGTTTCTGAGAGGAGAAACCTTCAGTGGATTTCATTAAATGGATTTTATTTAATAATGAAATGTGGGATTCAACACAGCCATACAACTTAATTTGGAAGGACACTTAGGTGCATAGTCTCTGGGCATCGCCTTTACTCCTGTTGATTTGGAGCATGGTATAGAGTGAGTGTGTTGTCTGGGGACAATATAGTGTTCAGTTGCTTAGCAACTTCACTTAGAGAACCGTGAGGGAAAGTTTCATGGTTTGTGAACCTTGAGCCAAACTCTAGCTTCTTGACACTGGTGAGTATCCAGGACTTAGTTTTCCTACATGCAGTGTGGGCTGCATGTCGTGAGCAGTAACCCATGTACACCAGCCGCTGCGTTAAGTCATTGGAGTTTTAATGGGAAAGTAACTCTGCAAGTTTTAATTTGGAATCAGTGCTGTACTACAGAGTTGTGACCTCCCTTTACCTGAACTATGAAGGCAAATGGTGGCAGTGGTCCTCCGCCTTCCCTCGCCTTTACAGTGTTGTGTGAAGTTAAGCCTGTGTGGGAGAGCTAAGGTTTCCTCCCGATGGTTTGATGGGCAAACATTTATGTGTACTTGTGTGGATGAGGGAGGTGTGTGCGTGAGAGCTGAATTCCACCAGTGACGTGGAGAAAGCCAGGGTCCTTATCATGCTGTTGCAGCCTGTTGCTCTAGTCTCACTTGGCCACTCTACCCTTCCATATTGTACTGTAGCATCCTTGGTCTCTGCTCCCAGCACAGGACCATGGTGCCTGCTTTTCTCTCCTCAGGTTTTAGTTCTCAGCGCCATCCTGAAAGGAATATAAATTCTTTTCTTGTTAAGGTCAGCAGCAACGTAGTAACTGCTGAATCTGGGGAGCTATTATAGATCCATCTTCACAGTGCTTTCTTCAGGCCATGGCGTCTGTGAGAGCTTTAACATCTTTCTTCTTCTTCCCCTTCTCCTTTTCCTCCTCCTCCTCCTCACCATTATTTTACACCTCTCTTTACTCAGCCTCAATATTTGAATGATCCTGTGGGCTTAGTCCATTTCTCAATGTCATTAGGTTATGGTCGCTCCCAACTCCAGAGCTTATTTGACAATTACTAGCCCCTGGAGCTAACTTTCCTCTGTAGCTTCATCTAGAGCATCCACAGTCATCTAAAAATCCAAGCTAGCCAAAGCTAGCCCAAAGTAAAACCTTTCTCTTTAATGTCACCCTCACTGTATTTTATAATTCATGCAGTGGTGTTTATATTTACCTCTCATTCAAACTTGAGACCTATAAACTCATCTTACATCAAGAAAACGACTGCTTATTTTACCTCTGCTTTCTTCCATGAAGGTCCCATTGCATTTATCTCTGTGTGGGGGTGTGTGAGTGGAGAGAGGGGTGGGGCATGCATGTATCATGCGTGACGCACGTACTTGGGAGGAGGTCAGAGGACAGCTTGCCAGAGTCAGTTCTCTCCTTTCGCCATGTGAGACCCAGGGACCGAACTCAGGTCATCACGCTTGATGATACTCACGTTGTCTCTTGCATCAGTATAGTTTTTCCCTAAAATTATCCCACTGAAATAATGTTTTCATGAACAAGATTTAAAGCCGTGCTTCGCTGAATAGACTCTTTTTCCAGGGCTTATTAGTGTATTGTGAACAAAAGTTATTTTCCTGTTATGCTGCTGCATATTGATGTAGCTGGATGGAAAACAAGAGAGCAAATGTCAGTGGATATTTACAGAAGCAGTTTTATTAATTTAGCTTCTGTGAACTCCCTCCTGCCCTGTTCCCAATTTCAATTTAATGAAAGATATTTAAAGAGCTATAAATCTTCTACTGTTGTATAAGCAGGATTCTCATTTAATGATGACTGGTTTTATTTTCTTTACCATAGATAAAAACAAACGTAGAAAACAATGAAAAACAATTAAAACAGTATCTCATCATTTCCCCCTAGCATTTCTAAAATGATTTCTAGATTAAAAATTAGTGCTGATAAGCATGAGATTATGTATATGTTTTTATGATATGAATGCACCATGAATAATGTTTTAGGTAAGTAAATGCATTAAAGAATAAAATATTGATTGCATGCTGCAAGGACCTAAAGCTCTGATGCTGGTGGCTAAATCCTTTATAAGTTATTGCTTTTATTTACAAGGACTGTAGATCCAAAACATGAAGCAATGCATAGAGCCATTCGGGGAGCATAGAAACCCAATTTGGCCTATTTGTTTTACTGTTTAGCTTGTTTAAATGTGATTGCTTCACAGAAAACAATCATTTGGAAACTTAAATGAGAATTTCAGGACATTGAAGGGATTATGCTCAGCACGTGATTCTTAAGTTCTCCTGGACTGTGAGACCAGCCTTCAGTTTAGGAGATAACGGCCTCACCATGTGCTGCTCTATCCTGGTAGACTTCAGTCTTTTGTCTTTATTCATAGTGAGGAAAGACTTTGGGAAGAATTACATTCACATGCTATATCAGAATCTGCTAGGGACATGTTCTGATGGAATCCTTTCCATCACCTAAGTGGGTGGAAACTGGAAAGAGCACACCCAGACTGGGGTCAAACCTTGCTCTTCTTGGACCTCACCCATGTGCCAATAGGACCGGGCTTCACAACATACAGATGTCTCTAGACAACCGACTCGTTGTGTAATAGCTGTTTGGAGTTTTCATCCACGTCCCAAAGCCAACACTTTAATATTTGTCAGGCTGTTTACATCAACACTCACCTTATCCAGGACCAATCTGCATCTGTATTACTGCAGTGAAAACAGATATCGGGTAGAGGGCACTGTCCAGGTGGCCTTGGGAACAAGAGGTTTCAAAAGAGACTTGAGTCTCCCTGTACATCCATACATCAGATGATGTCCCTACTCCTTCTCCCAGCCTACCCAAGCAAGAACATTGCAGTAACAGTGTGAGGAGTGTTGTCTAGGGCCAGCCATTTTCTTTTTCTATGGTAGAACTAGAGAAATACTCAGCATCCTGAATCTTTTCCAGCAGTTTTAAATATAAATAATCTTGGCCCTAGCCATTAGTAGACATACTAATTACCTGTTCACACATGCATGGCCAGTTTCTAGATCACTTGGGGACTTATAATAACTGGATTTTATCTTTTCTGAGATGACAAACTGAGACTCACATCTTTTTCAGATTCCAAGTTTTAAGGCACTTTGGGATATGTTTTATAATCACGCATGATTTTCTAGTCCAGGCAAGAACCTAGAACAGTGGAACAGGTGAATTCTTTTATAAACTTGATAGAAAGCATTCTTTTCTTGAAATCTTTTCTTGATAGTGGTATAGAGTTGATTTTAGTGGCTATCATTATTAAGAAGGTCATGCTGGCTGTGACAGCTTGTTATGACAGCATAGATAAGCAGTGTCTTAGTCAGGAGAGGAGAGCTGGATGACAGAGATGGACTCTGCAATTGCACATACAGAGCTGAGGAACCAAATGTGTGCTTAGAGGACCACTGATTCCCCAAGTTCAGTTTCCTGGGAACTGTTGTAGGTTCTATGACTCTGCCAACAACATTTCTATCTGGAACACGATCTCATATAAAATATATGTTTTTAAGCTGAAGCTCTCATTAGTGTAAAAGGCTAGGCAAATGGTTAGCTTGAACGCCGAAGAATCACAATTTAACTTGCCACCAAGATTCAGTTTCCCTCTTTATTTTACTTGGTGGATTAATCTCATTTAGCAGTGTCAGTAGGTTCCTACTTGGATGGGGTGGAAACATACACACAAGCATCTGATATTTCTGAGCACGTGGGCTGTGATGAATGTAAACGTGCCCTAGCAGAGTACATGTGTTGGAACGGCTGAAGATTTATCATTGTCTTTTAACTTAAGGACGGAGGAAATTGACCACCGTGGGATAATTAAAAATAGAACGTCTCTGGGAAGGCAGACGCCAAGTTGTCAATGCCACGGAACCAAAGGGTCGCAGTCTCTGTAACTCAGATGGGGTAATTTACACCCGTGTCTCTTGATCAAATATGTAGTTGAGTCGAAGAATCATCCCACCACATACCATAACTAGAGCAAAATTTATTTCCCTTTTGCTTGTAGAGTTTTAACCAATTAAATAATAAATCACCATGCCTCTGCTGAATATAGACTAGACAGGCTTATATGGGCTGGATGGATTAGATGATGCTACTGCCCCAGAGAGCAGTTCCTAAAGATTTTTTAAAAAAAGATTTATTTATTTATTATATGTAAGTACACTGTAGCTGTCTTCAGACATGTTTTTCTTCTCGCTCCAGCTCCACTGTAGCTGTCTCCAGAAGAGGGCATCAGATCTCATTACAGATGGTTGTGAGCCATCATGTGATTGCTAGGATTTGAACTCATGACCTTCAGAAGAGCAGTTGGCACTCTTAACCACTGAGCCATCTCTCCAGCCCTCTAAAAGATGTTTTAAGAGGGTGGAGGCAGTGTGACAGCTCAGACTGCTTCCTTCTGCTTCTCAGTGTTGAAGGTGGTGATATCATTTGGATGTTTAAACACCTTTCAAATTACTGTCGAAGGTGTTGCTTAAATGTTTAGGAGTCACGAATGAGTTAATGTCTTGCTAACTCCCAATGTTCCAGCAGATGCTTGTGAATGGTCCTACAGGCATGCATAGAGAGACATAATCTTTCTTCCAGAAGAAAACCTCTATGAGGACTTCACATTTACAAACCAAAATGGGCATGTGCTTTCTCTTTTGAGTATCATGATAACACTGAGCAATAACACAAAGATTATGTGTTCAGATATTATTTGAGAAGTAGAAATTAAAATTCAGAGAGGTTAAGTGACTTATTCCAGATAATATACCTAGTAAGTTAAATGAAGAAACTCAAGGACTACTTATTTTTGGCTTGAGGACAATGTCCTCTGAAGTATTCATACTTCTGTGTCATGGGTGCGCTTATGAAATCTAGTACTCTGAGTACATTAAACATGCATTTTACACACACACACACACACACACACACACACACACACACACACACACATATTTATTTATTTATTTATTCCAGGGAGAACTGTTTGAATTGGTAATGTAGTTGAAAACTTTATTTATTAAACTTCATTAATATGATGAATTATCCACTTTTAAGTGGAAGGGGTCAGGTGCTCAATGTAAATGAGTTGGCAGCAACAGAGCAGATGAAATCTATCATCTTGCAGTTATGAGTATTCATAGGCTGGGGTCGGCAGTTTAGGAGAGACGATAAGTGAGGAGAGTCCTATGTACGTTAGAAGGGAAGACCACAGGACGCATGTAACCTGCTGAACACAGTCACATGGATGCTGTGTGCTGTGGTTGGTGGTGGTTCCTAAGAAACTGTACCTAGCATGGTTCAGATGAGCCAAGGATGGGCTTTATTCTTGGAGGGCGCACATGAATTTGTAAAATAAGTTTCCTTTGGAGCCTAATGGCATTAATTCTCTCAGTACTTTAGCTTCTGAATCAGTGAAAAGCTACATTTCAGGCTAGCTTCTATTAGCTAACAGACGATCTGTTCAGAGTTTGAGAAGTTCCTACAGTGTTACTGAATTTGTTTCCTAAAGGAGATTGATCATTCTTTTCTGATTATTTTATAGGATCCTTCAAATCAAAAATGTGGTGGCAGAAAGAAAACAGTGTCTTTCAGCAGCATGCCATCAGAGAAGAAGATCAGCAGTGCCCACGACTGCATTAGCTTCATGCAGGCCGGCTGTGAGCTGAAGAAAGTGCGACCAAACTCTCGAATCTACAACCGATTTTTCACCCTAGACACCGACCTCCAGGCTCTACGCTGGGAACCTTCCAAGAAAGATCTTGAAAAAGCCAAGCTGGACATTTCTGCCATCAAAGAAATCAGGCTGGGGAAGAACACAGAGACCTTCAGAAACAATGGCCTTGCTGACCAGATCTGTGAAGACTGTGCCTTCTCCATACTTCACGGGGAAAATTACGAGTCTCTGGACCTAGTTGCCAATTCAGCAGATGTAGCAAACATCTGGGTGTCGGGGTTACGGTACCTGGTCTCTCGTAGTAAGCAACCACTTGATTTTATGGAGGATAACCAGAACACCCCACGGCTCACGTGGCTGAAAGCGGTGTTTGAAGCAGCAGATGCCGACGGGAACGGGGTTATGTTAGAAGACACTTCCGTGGAGTTGATCAAACAACTCAACCCTACTCTGAAGGAGTCTAAGATCAGGTTAAAGTTTAAAGAAATCCAGAAGAGCAAAGAAAAACTAACCACCCGGGTGACAGAAGAAGAGTTTTGTGAAGCGTTTTGTGAACTTTGCACCAGGCCAGAAGTGTATTTTTTACTTGTTCAGATATCTAAGAACAAAGAGTACCTGGATGCCAATGACCTCATGCTCTTTTTAGAAGCTGAGCAAGGGGTCACCCACATCACTGAAGATATGTGCTTAGACATCATTAGGAGATACGAACTTTCTGAAGACGGCCGCCAAAAAGGCTTCCTTGCAATTGATGGTTTTACCCAGTATTTATTATCTCCAGAATGTGACATTTTTGATCCAGAGCAAAAGAAGGTTGCCCAAGATATGACCCAACCCTTATCTCACTACTATATCAATGCGTCTCATAATACCTACCTGATAGAAGATCAGTTCAGGGGACCAGCTGATGTCAATGGGTATGTGAGGGCTTTGAAAATGGGCTGTAGAAGCGTTGAGCTTGATGTGAGTGATGGTCCAGATAGTGAGCCCATCCTTTGTAATAGGAACAACATGGCCATGCACCTTTCCTTTCGAAGTGTTCTGGAGGTGATAAATAAGTTTGCCTTTGTTGCTTCAGAGTACCCACTCATTCTCTGCTTGGGGAATCACTGTTCTCTGCCGCAGCAGAAAGTCATGGTTCAGCAGATGAAAAAGGTGTTTGGCAGTAAACTTTACACAGAAGCACCTTTGTCTTCAGAAGCCTACCTCCCATCACCTGAAAAACTAAAAAATATGATTATTGTGAAAGGAAAGAAGTTGCCTTTGGAGTCAGATCTGTTAGAAGGGGAAGTGACCGACGAGGATGAGGAAGCCGAGATGTCTCGAAGGATGTCAGGGGATTACAACGGTGAGCAGAAACACATCTGGCTCTGCCGAGAGCTCTCTGACTTGGTATCCATCTGTAAATCTGTTCAGTACAGGGATTTTGAACTGTCTATGAAGACCCAAAACTACTGGGAAATTTGTTCATTTAGTGAAACAGAGGCCAGCCGGATCGCAAATGAATACCCAGAGGATTTTGTGAATTATAACAAAAAGTTCTTATCAAGGATCTACCCTAGTGCCATGCGGATAGATTCCAGTAATTTGAACCCACAGGACTTCTGGAATTGTGGCTGTCAGATTGTGGCAATGAATTTTCAAACTCCTGGCCCAATGATGGACCTCCACACCGGCTGGTTTCTTCAAAATGGAGGATGTGGCTACGTCCTCAGGCCATCTATCATGCGAGATGAAGTTTCGTACTTCAGTGCAAATACAAAGGGCATTGTCCCTGGAGTGTCTCCCCTGGTTCTTCACATCAAGATCATCAGTGGTCAGAACTTCCCAAAGCCCAAAGGAGCTTGTGCCAAAGGGGATGTTATAGACCCCTATGTCTGTGTGGAGATTCATGGAATTCCAGCTGATTGCTCCGAGCAAAGAACTAAAACTGTACAACAGAACAGCGATAATCCAATTTTTGATGAAACTTTCGAGTTTCAAGTCAACCTTCCCGAGCTGACCATGGTCCGTTTTGTTATTTTGGATGATGACTACATTGGAGATGAATTCATTGGACAGTATACGATACCATTTGAATGTCTGCAGCCCGGGTACCGGCACGTCCCCTTGCGCTCCTTTGTAGGGGATATCATGGAGCACGTGACCCTTTTTGTCCACATAGCAATAACCAATCGAAGTGGAGGAGGAAAACCACAGAAGCGAAGCCTTTCTGTGAGAATGGGGAAGAAAGTTCGAGAATACACCATGCTCAGGAATATCGGTCTTAAAACCATAGATGATATCTTCAAAATAGCAGTCCATCCTTTACGAGAAGCCATAGATATGAGAGAAAACATGCAGGTAGGAAAACAGACCCATCTGCCTCCACTACTTCTGTTATTTACACTCATCTAAACTAGTGACTATGGTGGTTTACTAATGGCTGGCTTGTAAATATTCAGAAATATACTGTGCAGACCCGTGCACCACTGAATTAGCTTGCCTGTCACCTGGGATAAAGCAAGTGGTTTCTAATTGTGAATACGAGGTTGAGTTTGGCCAGCTAATGGCACATCAGTATAGCAAAATGCTGGGTATCTTTTCAGTATGTTTAGCATGTAATAATTAATTAACAGAAATGTATACATGAACAGTATGGAACAAGTGAAATATAAACGATGTGGGTAGATGCTGGGGATGTGGCTCAGCAGGTAAGAGCACTTACTGTGCTATGCACCAGTGAGGAGCTAAGGCCAATCCCCACCCCCACCCCCAGCATCCACATAAAAAGTCCTGTGTGGTTGAAAGTGCTTATAACGCCTTGCCGGGTGTGAGTGGAGACAGTAAGATTTCTGGGGCTTTTTGGCTACCAACCTAACCCCAGATTCACTGAGAATCCTGTGTCAGAGGAAAAGATGGAGAGGGATGGATCAGGAGACCCTGCATTCTCCTGTGGTCTCTGTGTGGGCCAGGCATATCTACCTGAGATGCACGCGTGCGCGCGCACACACACACACACACACATGCACACACACACTCACACACACACACACACCCTCATGTAGGTAGTATATAAAATATACACCCAGACATATGCATATTGTTTGAAAGTGTGTATGTAAAATATTTGCAGATGTGGATATAGAAGAGAATTTGAAGTCATGTATTATAAAAGTGATGCCCATTATACTTCTAGTTATTTAAATGTGTACTAACAAATTATTACCCACAAAAGAAAACACAGCTAGCCAAATAAAGCTCAGCACTTAATTTTTTAAAAAAATGTATTTAGCCTTCTCTTAGAAAGGCAGTTAAATTGAAGGAATGTGGATTCTGGGATAAATCTGTGTGGTCCTGAACAGATGATCGCTGGTCTCTGGTGATCCATGTTTTTGGCTTAAGACAAGATCAAGAGAGTTACACCACCAGGCTGTTATGAGAACTGAGAGAGCACATAGCAACCACCCAGTTTTAACCTGAAGAAGCCCAGCACGCCTTTCCCTTCCTTATAATGCATGGCCACAGACTTCTTCACAATACCTTATATAGTCAATTAAGGATAGTGTTCTTGAGACGTGAACAGACAACAAATATTCACTAAGGTCATGTATGCCAAAGTGAAAATAACTCATTTTACTTCATTCTTTAGCTAGCATTTTTATAAGAACTTAGCCACCCAGAGACTTTGCCCTCAAGAAAGCAGAGACATTAGAAGACATTATTTCTCAGATCTTGCAGTTAATAAATGTCAAAGTTAGACTTTAAATCTCAGAGTGTCTGATGCCAAAATCCATTACTATTCACATGAAGCAGAAGCACCAAGCTGTGACTTAATGAAATTATTAAGTCATGGGCAAGTTCTTCAAAGAGCCAAATGGTTGGAAATAGTATGATACAAAATTCACATATGAATACCCACAGTCAGATTATGTGTGTATTTGTTTCAAGGTGGGTTGCTTAACCACTTTGTTAAAAATTAGCCTCCGAATATGCTTTTATCTTCTTTGTAGTATTTCCCTACATAAATCTGGCATTGTTATAAAGCCCTATGTAGATTACCCGTAAGCCATTTTTATACTTAACTCCATTAGAAGTCTACTCTATGCATTACTGTGTAATTCTTGAAATAGAGCCTTTATCTCATATTTTTAGAATATATCTAGAGAAGAATTTGGCTGGGGTGATGGCTCAGCCAGGAAAGCACTTGCTGCCTAGGCACAAGGCCTAAAGTTCAGATCCCCAGAACCCACTTAGAGGATGGGTGTGTGGCAACCTCCTGTAATCCCAGTGCATGCCCAAGTCCGAGACAGGGGGTCACTGGGGGTAGGATGGTCAGCCACATTATCTAATTCATGATTCCTGCATCTAGCGAAAGAACCCGCCTCAGTAAATACAGAGTGCGCTCCCAGGTCTCCTCATGGTAAAGGGCGAGCTCCCAGGTCTCCTCATGGTAAAGGGCGAGCTCCCAGGTCTCCTCATGGTAAAGGGTGAGCTCCCAGGTCTCCTCATGGTAAAGGGCGAGCTCCCAGGTCTCCTCATGGTAAAGGGCAAGCTCCCAGGTCTCCTCATGGTAAAGGGTGAGCTCCCAGGTCTCCTCATGGTAAAGGGCGAGCTCCCAGGTCTCCTCATGGATGCCTCTACACATGTTATGCACCTGCATACATGTGTGCCCCCACACAGAAACATACATACACACATGTGTGCACACCACTATACATACACAAAAAGAAAATCTGTTAATAAGGCTTTCATAGGCATAGTTAATAATTAAGTAGCCTAACAAAGTAGCTTGGATAAAGGAGTATTTAGAGAATAATATGTAAAAAAAATAAAAATTCCATGATAATTAATAAATTCATGAGACACTCAGTAGGTTAGATGCTGCTCATTATTAATAAATGTAAAATAGCTACAATCTCTATTCCAAGTTATTACTTTAGCATCAGTTTGAGCACATTAATAATAGCCCCAGAGTACCCAAAATGTGTTACTGTCTCATTAAGGAAAAGAAATTAAAAAGCACTTCTCATGGTGTCGTTTAACCAAGAGTGAGCCCAGATTCGAATTACCTACCCCTTTCTCCCTTCGCCATCTGTCATTTCTCTGTCTGCTGAATGAGTCTGTCTCTTTGCTTGTCTGTCTTGTGAATCACTTTCTCTGTGTGTGTGTCTGTCCTTGTGTGTCCACAACAAAGAGATTTTGCTGTTAATTAAACAGCACAGAAAGCATCACATGGGTAAGAGGGGATACTTAACAGAAACCTTTAATAGAGTTTTACAAGGGATTAAGTCACTGACTTCATCTGACTCCAGCTGGCCTAGATAGCAAACAAAGGCTGTCAAGCAATATCCATAGGTTCTTTCAACCTATTTGCTATCCACTGCATTTATTATCATAGCATACATACACACATATGTTACTGTTGGGTCAGGGACATGGAAGAGAAGACAACTTTAGATTAAGCTATTAATTAGCTTAGATTGTAAAAGGTGGTTATATGGGAAATCCACAGCATGTAAGATTGGTTGTTATATTGCTCTCTTAATAACAGGGTACACAGAAGGATATCAGTCTTAAGTGACCTCAAGGTGTATTACTAATTCTGAGGCCCAGCAAAAGTTCCAGTCTCTTTGTATGCAGAAGATATTTTCATAAAATTATAGTGCCTCAATTTTGTTAAAGATTATAATGTCAATGAATAAGAGGTCCATGTAATTCATTTTCTGTGTGTGCTGTGCATTTCTGATGGGCTGACAAGGCAAACATTGCTGGCTGCTCAGATGGAGGCTGGTGAGCAGTGATATCCCACCGTCTTAAGATGCTAAGAGAGATGGCATCTAGTTCAGTGGTGTGATGCTTTTCTCATCCCCATGATATAATTTGAATGTAATATTCATGTGTAGATACTGCTAGTGTGGGGGCATTCCTGTTGCTATATCTGCAAAGCACAGAGCATCCTTGAGTCATAATCAGCTTTGTTTCTGTTGGTTATCTGTGGTCACCGGTAACTACTAAAGCCAACAGTTCAGGTTGTGAGTAAGCTATCTGTGTTACCTCTGCGTGTTGCAGCAGATTGGCGTGGCTGTGATCCAGGCTGCTCTGCACTGTACATATCTCTGAGGGTATAATTTGGTGACTTCACTTGGGTATAAACTGGGGTGCAGTGGCATGTGGTCAAACATGTGACTCCATGTTTTCTCCTTGTAGAACGCCATAGTGTCTGTTAAGGAGCTGTGTGGACTCCCGCCGATTGCCAGTCTGAAACAGTGCCTGTTAACCCTGTCCTCTCGTCTCATCACCAGTGACAGTACTCCCTCCGTGTCTCTGGTGATGAAGGACTGCTTTCCTTACCTGGAGCCTCTGGGTGCGATTCCAGATGTGCAGAAGAGGATGCTGGCTGCATATGACCTGGTGGGTGGTTGCAACTTCCCATTACTTACCTCATTGTATGGACATCTCTACAAGCAGGGGTTCTGGGGTGGAATTCCAATGCCCAGAGCAGAGTGGCTGCCTCTAAAGTGTGGTTGGAGGTGGCAGAGCCTCAGGAAGGCCTCTGGTGACATGGCAAATGGAAAGACCTCTGATTTGACAAAGAGTAAGTGATTTCCCAGTTCTCAGAAGCAAGCCTCCTTTTCTTCTGAATGATAGCTCCTGACAGAGGGATGCTCAGGTCTCAGCACTGCTTGATGATGGTTGAGACAAATGGCTTGTCTGTAAACATTTCTAAGCTAATGATACTATCTTATTTCATTCTGAATATTTAATAGAATTTATGTAGTGATTGGATTTGGGATAACTTTATTTTGTGTTTCATGCTGTAAACAAAATTAAAGAACAAATGACAAAATGTCTAACATAATTAGGTATAAATAAACATATTTAACTGGAAGAACATTTACAAACCAGTAACAATAGAAATATGTAGAAACTTCGTCTATCAATCAAGAGTAAGTTCTCCCACATGTGATGTATGAAATTTTCAGGGAATAAATTTAAAAAGTAATGTATCTTTTAAAAAGTAACCCAATTATGGCTTAAAATGCAAACTTTTATTTGGAAATTTAGACATCAATTTTCTAGGGAAATGCTTTTGGCCAAGTTCTTAGGAACCTAGGCTCATTCTAGTTGTCTGTTCTTCTATTCCTTGCATTTAGTCCTTATCTTCAAGGTCCAAGATGGCTGCCTAAACTCTACTTGTAACATCTGCAGTCTACCCATCAGGAATGATGGGAAAGACATATCTTCCTTTATTTAGTATAGTATTTTCTGAAATTACAGACAAGAAAAATATTACTTGTCCTTCCTGTTTATCAGCCTGGAGTTGATATATAGCCACAGTTAATTGCAAAATGCAATGTCAAATGTCATTTCAAGGGGGCTAAAAGTTGTTTATTCTGTTCCTAAGAAGTAGGAGGAGAAGGGACATCAGGGGACAGTGCAGGCTCTGCTTCAGAAGTCAATGGCAATCCCCCTTTGCCTAAAAACCTATCAGTGAAATGTACAGCACATTTATCTTTAAAATAAGTTTCCAATTTCATGTTAATATATGAAATCAAGTATGGTGGTATACCCTTATAGTCCCAGCTATGCCAGCAAGATTGTTTGAGCCCCAAAGATCAAGGCCTTTCCGTCTGAGTAGATCGAGACCCCGTGTCTTACAAGTAATGTAATTAGACATTCCCCTGTCCATTAAGTCGCCAGCTATGCCTTGTGCTTTTAATCATGGTTCTTCTAACCAGGAATTTAAGAAGACAGAGAGCTGGCGACAGCTCAGTGGGTTAAGTGTTTACTGTGCAAGCATGAGGACCTGAGTTTGAATCCCTAGTCCCCACATAAAATGCCACATGTAGCCACACACCTCTGTAACTACAGGGCTGGGGAATGCAGGCAAGTGGATCTCTGGAACATCCTGACCTGCCATTTAGCCAAAACAGTGAGCCCCAGGTTCAGTAAAAGATACACTCACAGTAAAAAAAAAAAAAAAATAATAGAGAGCAATGTTAATCTGTGGTCCTTGCTTATATATGAAAGCGTGTGCACATTTGCACACACAGACATACACACACATGCACACATACTTACAAACATGCTAACACATGCACACACTTAAACAGACATTCACACACCCTTACACACATACATATATGTACACATACATGAAGGGGAATTTAGGAAGATACTTTTCTTTCTCTGCCTATACTGCAAAAAGAAATTGTTATATACATTGTTGGAGAAAAGTTGGCTAAATTACTTAAAATGCTTATTTCATTTGATCTGTGTATTTCCTTTTTAAAAGATTTATTGTTATGATTTATATTGCATAAATATTGGACTTTCATAATGTTGACATGGAGGGATTAACTAAATTACAGTTAGGACCCCAGGAACTGGAGAGACAGCTCAGTGGTTCAGGGCTGCTGCGACTCTCCTGAAGGGCTCAGGTTCTCCATGTCTTCAGCCCCTCCATGTCGGCTTACATCTGTTTATAACTCCAGCCCCAGCCGATGCCATTTCCTCTTCCAGCCTTCACAGGCAACCACACACTGTGGAAACATTTATGCAGACATTCAAGTTAAAATAAAATAATTGTAAAAAAGATGGGGATTCATCTAATGGACTCCTTGAAGCTATCAAGGTCAGTTGTGTGGAGAACCAGTAATTGTATGGAGGGCAACTGAATATGTTTTGTGAAGCAGCCTGGTTGCAATAATGTGTGAGCAGTGAGATTAAATTGCATTTGTATGTATATGCACATGCAATCCTAGGAAGACATTAACAGTGATTGCTTTTGTTTGTCATGAGTGAAGCTTATTTTCTTAGTCCTTCTATTCTATACGTTTCCTGTATTTACCAAATCCTTTTTAACAAACATGATAAATTTGCTACTTGAATAAAATGAACTGTTGGTGAAGAAAATACTAATATTTTACCATTAAAAATGAGTTGGAGAAATGCATCTAGTATAAACATTTCCTAACTGAAGTGAAAAGCCTCCCCTGAATGTACTCTGCCCACAGATGTTTCTACAAGGGCTGCTTTTGCGGAGTGGGGTGGGGCTCACCTATTGCCTGTGTCACATTTCTTGTGAAATCAATTTTTTTCATCATAAAAGTAGGAATTGAAAGCTGTTCAGTGAATAGGTATAATTGCCGCCTAAGAGGTGAAATTAGGGCTCTAGTTGCCATAGAGACAGACAGCAGACATCACTTATTCCCTTGTAAACCGAGAAGGGAAAATAATCCATTGTGAGGGCAGCAGGCCCCAGGAGCTGGGTCTGACTTAAGAAGAATGGCTCTCGGGCTGTGGTTGGACAGCTTCTGCTTCATATCACAAGTGTCTGATGGTGTTTTGTCCTTTCTGTTTTACCTGCTAAGCTCAAATCTTAATATTATGCTTTCTTTCATTTCTGTTTTTAAAATGCAGCTTATGATTGTCAGTAGAACCAGGCTTTAACAAAATCTGAAATAGTTTAGCATGAAAAGCAGAAATAGTTAAATGGAGTCCAGTTATAATTCCCCGTGTTAATGGCTTCTCACTTTGGTAGGAAGCTGAGTGAAGGTAACCTGCTGCGGACCATGCAGCCAGCACACCACAGAAGCAACTGAGAGCACTGTGGTGTCCGTATTGCATATTTCTTCCAACAGTGCAGAGGATGAGGAGGGATGTGTCTATGTGGCCATTGACCCTGAAGAAAAAAGCCTCACTTTTGGTAGTTTGTAGGACTGTGAAGTATTAGCGGGCTTCTGCTCTCAGTGTATTAGTGTTTGCAATTATTCTTAAGAAGTTTCCTGAGATACTCTGCAGACCCAGAGTGATCATGTGACAACATGGACTAGATCATGTCATGATACTTCATCAAACTCTGTGGTAGCTTCAGATTTAGCACGGTCTGTAGACTTACCACCCTCCCCACTCTCCCCGGGCCACACTGACTGAGTTCATGCAGACCTAACTTGTTCTAGCCTCCAGGCTATTATGAACCACACTGCATTTGTTCCTGGAATGTCCTTCCCTTGCCTGGAAAGTTGCATCCTACCTCTTAATTCTTAGCCAGTCATTTCCTGAGAGACTCTTCTCCAACTACTGACCCCACCTCCATGCTATTTCATAGGTGTTTCCCCACCACAACAGAAGTGTCGAATAGTAATCTGCTCAGTCTTTTAAAAATAATTTCCTTTATCTTCTCTGAGTCACTCAACTTGAATGTGTGCTCCATAAGGGTGGAGACCCTGTTTGTCCCACGCTGTTCTCTTTAAAACCATGTTAGCATGCAATATGTTACAATAAATTTTAGTTAATTAAGAGCTGCAAGCATCTGTTACTAATGCAAATAGTGTAGTTTTAGCCTATGATGGGATGTTCCACTTTTGCTTTCCTCTCCAGGGCCAGCCTTGGTGACTTGCTCTCTGTCCTACAGACTCAGTCAGAAGGACCATTTTGCCAGCCTGATTTACCATCCCCATCTCCTCCTACAGTCTCCGATTTACTTCCCACCACCTTCTCACCCCTGGATTTCTATTCCACACCACTTAGAATAACTTCCTAGTCTTAGTCACTTCTCCCACGGTTCAAGTCAGTCTTTTTGCAAATGGTGAAGACCTTTTGTAAAACCGATTTTATTAAGAAATCATTCATATATTGTCTTTATGCACGGCATCAGCACACCTCTTTTGACATATCACTTTGTGTCTGTTTTCTTAGTCTTTATATTAGTTAAAGGACAAACATTCTGGATGCCTGCTCTATGCAAGGTGCTGTGTGAAGTGGTAGAGACTTTCTTTAGAGGGGTAGTTCTAATGTGCAGTAAAACGTAAAAGGGGAGGGGAGGGAACAGTGACACTCAGTGCCCTGAGGGTGAGCAGCTCCTTCCATTGCTACTTCATCACTGTGATTGTAATGTAGATATCTGCTCTTCAGGATTTCTGATGTGTGACCCCTGTGAAAGGTCCATTGACTCCTACAGGGGTCTTGACCTACAGGGGTCTGTAGGTTGTAAACCCCTGACATAGAGTCCTCTGAGACTTCACTGGGTCACTGTGCACCTTCTCCACTCAACAACAGCCACACCGTGGCCTCCCTGGCTCTTGGCAGAATTGTATTTGCAAATAATTTGGAAATGAGCATGCTATCTGACCTTTATGTGCTTTTTTCTTTGGATGGCTGACTTTTTACTACTTTAATGTTCTACCAGCCTAATTTTTCATGGATAGTCAAGATCTATTCGCTTAATATATTCTAACCTTTTATGTGTTTTAAATTAATGTGAGCGCTTTGGGGTAGTTTGTGTTCTGAGTGCGTCATTCAGAGGTAGATCAGTTATAGGGAACTGTAACTGTAAACTGCAAACCAGGGCAGTCTTCAAAGGTGGCTTCTGGACTGAATCATTTAACATTAACATAAAAGTTAAAACTTTACTATGATAGAAGAAACAGATTTTCTGATGATAAAGAAGTCAGACAGTGTAGAGAACATGAATCGCAAATTAATCGTTTACTAAGTCTGTTCAGCTGTGTTTTGGAAAGCAGCTGGTTGTACTGGCACAAGAAGGAATGTAGAAAAAGAGAATTAACTGCCATCTAATCATAGCTGGCAACTGAAGTAGTGGGCAGTATCACAATCAAGCCAAGAATAATGGGTTGGCTTAGCTCTACTCTCGTGTGTTACTGTTATTACCAAAAGATTGTTAGCCTCAAGATGGAAAAATCTCTGTAATTCCTAAAGAAGTATTCTCCTCCCTCCTCCCCTCCCCCCCTCTCCCCTCCCCTCTCCCCTCTCTCTCTGTATACATGATTGAATGTGCCTGCAGAGGTCAGAAGAGGCTGGTGGTCTGCTGGGGTTACAGGAGGCTGTGAGCCCCAATGACTTGGGTACTGGAATCCACATTAGAAGGAAGCTTCCTGCACTTTGAACTGCTGAACCATCTCTCCAGCCCCATCCCTGGCCCCTGCGATATAGTTCTGTTTACTGTTGAAATAAGTAAATAAATCAAAGGTATTCTTTTCCCATCACGGTCCCATTGTTAAATTTGTGGAAAACATTCTATTCCTTTGAAATTCAAAAAGTATACTAGTTTGCACAACCATGGAACTCAGAAAAATAGCTGTGTAAGTGTGTATGCCCAACTTGAGCTAGCTATTTCAAAACCATGCACTTGGTGATGGACACCTTCTCACTCTTGGGTACAGCAATGTCTACTGGTGCTTTTTTTTTTTTTTTTTTTTTTGCAGTTGTTGAATAATGGAATAATTGTTGTCATCTTGAGGGGTGACAATTTCTACTTGATACCAGGTTCTTAGTAACATTGGCTATGGAGAATGCATCAAGAAGAATTACTTCAAGATGCTTCTATGATCTAGCTTGCATGCATTCTCATGTGACCTGTGTTCCCCACTTCTAGAATGTTTGGAACACTTTAGTTAAAGGAATTGAGCTTGTTAAATTGGCCTGAAAATTGTAGAGAGGTTTCATGTGTTGATTCATTTTGACTGTCATTTCAATTAGAGTAAAGAACCCCCAGGGCAGGAAGACAATACAACATTGAATATATCTGTAAAGATTTTTTTTCAAAGAAGATGGTAGAGATCCACTCTGAATGTGGGTGACATACAGCATAGTGTCAGGGTCCCAAACTGAATAAAAAAGGAAGAAGAAAAATGCTGGCCAGTGCCCATGTCTCCCTCCTTAGGCTTTCTGGTCTCCTGGAGGTGAGGAAGCGATTCTGCCACTGTACCTTCTCCTCCATGACGCTGGTCCTCCTCAAGTGACCCAAATAACCTTCCTTCTTTAGGTCACTGTTTGCCTGGTATTTATTCACATCAACCAGAGAAGTTAATAAAATCTCCTGGTTTTTGGGTAAATGAGATAAATTGTACTAAAAGCTGTGTAAAAACCAGTATTTTAAGCAGTTTTTCAAGGGTAGTTGGTAGCTGCTTTAGAAGTAGAACAACGGAGAAGATATAATGATCTCTTTATGAAGAAAGCAGTAATGGGATAGAATTGTCACCACCACAAATGTGGAGACAGAGGATGTGGTCAGCTCTGCTCAGGTTCTGTTGTCCTGTACTGTCATAAATCAGACTGGGTAGTGTGACCTGAGGCTAGGCCCTGCACAGGGAGCACATCCTTGCCATCATGGGAGGCACACAGTGAGCTCATCATTGTCAGCTTCCCAGCAGCTGGTGGGTATTCTGAGTTTTATATTTGTTTTTGTTTCATAGAGTTGGTTATCTTCACAGGTTTGAGTGCTTAAAATCAAAAAGATATCAGTCTACAAGCGGTGCTGGTATTTGTCCTATTTAACAGAGAGTATTCAAAACTACATTCCATCTAGCTTGCAAATATGTAAGTGGTAGCAGTCCCATTAACAAATGTAATGAATGAGTTTAATAGAATTCAAGTCAGATGACTTTCAACAATTTGAATAGATAATCCGTCATACAACCAGAGACCTAGAGACCCAAAGGCCTGGTTTTTGACTAGAAGGAAGGCAGTAGATAGATGGCTCCTAGGGGGAGAGAAGAGCAATGGGTCTGCAAAGCTCCATAAACATCCTCAGACATCCTTAAAAAGTAGGGATGTGCGTGAAAGAACTTCTATCTATTGCGTAGGGAGACTGCCTATGATGGCTGATGTATGTCGTGAATTCTGTCTAGGAGAAGATGCGACCATGGCAAGCTTCCACTTTCATGGATTTGTCTGATGGATGCTACTAAGTGATGCTCTCCAACTTGTTCTTGTAGTAGAACCTCAACCTTTTACACTGATCGCAGGGTAACACAGCAGCTTAGGTCTGCTGCTCACACTGATCGCAGAGTAACACAGCAGCTTAGGTCTGCTGCTCACACTGATCGCAGGGTAACACAGCAGCTTAGGTCTGCTGCTCACAATCCCTGTGTTCCACTCTCAAGTATTTCTCTAACCCTGTGCCTTTAAGTATTTCAGCGCTCAGCTCAGATTCTTTTTCTGCAAAATGGTATTGTCTGTGATAAACTATCCTTAAAGTGACTCTAAATAGAAAGTTAGGTGTGACTATGAATTTAAGTGACATTCCACAGAAAACTAGTGTTAATGGAGAGGTTTTGGGCCGTGATAGGATGAACCCTTGCTGTTTGTCAGTTGAGCTCCCCTGTCCTATCTAGAGGACATATTCACTCTCACAGCAGGTTTCCTGGGCTTCTGGCTCTGCCCCCTCTTCTGAGCTATTTCCTGAGCATTAAGTATAAAAATTGTGTTGTACATCTGTCACTTGGGGCTGGGCACCGCCCACAGTCAGGTTTTCTCTATAGTTTGACCAGCAGTAGTGTTCTGTAATGGGCTTCTGCTACAAAAAGAAACTTCTTTGTTGAGTGGTGAAATCCACACTTCTCAAGCTTGACCTGAACACAGGACATACAGGCTGGGCTGGTTCAGAGGTTTGATGCAAAGCAAGTGCGTAAGGTCAGGGAACAGAGGGGACTTGGCTATAGTGGGTGGTGAGCATCCAGCACTTAGTAACAGTGGAAATCTATGGTGAAACCCGGGCCTAAGGAAGTAAGGGGCAGCTCTTTCTGGCACTCAGTACTTTTCTACATCTGCCCGTCTGGAGCCTTGCAGAGAGCAGGGAAGGAACCATGTAGAGGTAGCTATCAAAACCCTCTGCTCTACTGACTTCTACTCTTGATTCTTGTTGGTGGTTTCTTTGGCTGATGTCAAGTAAGTTCAGAAGGTGAAAGAGCATGCATGGTGCTGCCCAGAGAAATCAACCTCTCTGTCTTGAGCCTAAGCCTGAGCCTGAGAGTGGATTGGGAAGGGCAAACAGAACTCAGAGCAAATAGTACTTAGCATTCACTGTAAATATTGTGTGAATATTCTCATCATAAGCTGTATACTGGAAGAAATATGACAGTGGCAACTGTCTTTCAGCTTCTTTCTAGCATAAAATTAATTTCTTTCCCCATGATGCCCTAGCTACCATTTGGGAACACGTGGCTTTAATTTAGCAAGGTAGCACAATCAACATTTTTCATTTTTACAGATAAAATAAATGTTAAAAGATCCTATTTCATTTCACACATCCAGTATATATGTCGTGCATTCCCACTACATGCCACAGGGAAACCACAATTGTGGACCACTGGAGATGGAGAGAGATGAGGTTAGTTATGAACTGACCTTGATAGGTACTGAATGCTTGATGAATCAAAGAAGGGATAAAAATACCAAGAGAAGAGATCAACAGAGAGAAGAATGAGAACTGAGGCCAGGTAGTTTCTCATATGTGGAAACGGACGAGGGAAGAAGAAACAGCCAGGGAACTCCAGAAGGAGGGTGGTGAGTAGTATTAATTGCTGGGCTGGAGAATTGGGACAAAGAATTGGTCAGGGGACAACCAGTGACAGCCAGGGCCAATGTCTGACCATCACAGTGAGTCCTGCACAGAATGGAAGCAATGGATGTCATCTGGATTTGTTAGGAAGGGGAGACAGGGTCAACTACCCAAATCCACTGCAGCATTTCACTGGTGGTTTTGTTAGCTCATTTTAAGTTCAGAGACAAGACTAGAGACAGAGGTAGAAATTATAAAGGAAAGATAAGAGGAACCTTAGAAAAGGGTCTTCCTGAGATATAGGGGAGAAATGACCTTGCGTTGCCAGTCTAGGCAGAAGAATCAGACTTAGTCACATGGGCAGTGGAATTAGGGAATCTTGCAGGAAATGTCGTCCACTTAAACACAAAGGGGATATGTAATGAAATGCTGCAAATCGACAGAAAGAGGGCTTCTCACTAGAGGATCATGTCATGTTTTCTTGTTTGAGTGTAAAACCAACAAATTGATCTCAGTTAAGATACTATCAAAGGAACTTATCAGTCACCTTTTAAAAAGATTGCCTTCCAAGGAACAGATTAGAATATGGCTGTAATGGATGGCCTGCATGGCCTTCTTTGTGCCTGCAGGCTGGAGCAGGTCTGCCCCTGTGTGTGAGCCCATGCATTCTCTCGTGGGCATGATGGGGGAAAAATAAAAGAGATGGCAGTCAAAAATGGAAGCAGTTGTGTGCCAGGAATGGGGACTCTGAGCTTAGCTCCATCAGTAATTCCATTTCACTCGTCAGGAGCTTTAACCTTACAGTTTCTGTATCTACAAAAGAAAAGGATTAATTATGATATCTAAGATTCCTTAAGCCTTAAAGTCCATATTTTAAAAGCATGTGAATGTATTAGTTGTATTTCCATTACAGTAACAAATACTTGAGATTTATTTATAGAGAAAGATGGTCTGTTTGGGCCCACGATCTTAGAGGTTCTAATGCTTATAAGGCAGACACTTTGATTACTGGTCTCTGGTGGAGTGCTGCCGTGACAATATTCAGGGCACTTGGCAGAGTCAACCATTTACCTCATGGCTGGAAGTGAAAGGGAAGAAGAGGGAGGGATTCCATCCACAGCCCCACCGAAGGTCATACTCTAGTGCCATGAAGACCTCCCAGGAGGCTTCCCTCACCTGCTATGGGCACCTTCCTGGGGATCCAGCCTTTAATACATGGGACTTGGGGGCATTTAAGTTCCAGACTGTAGCAGTAACATATGTTGGTTATGTTAAATGTGGGGTTTGTCCAGCCTCTGAGAATGTTTCTCTTGCCTGAGTGTCAGGAAAACGTTTTGCCTATGATTTGACTCATTGGAACATCTGATAAGTTTTGAGAATAAAAACTCAACTGATAATGCATTTGTAAATGCTGAAAAAGACTAAATTAGGTTGGGTTCATATAGAATTTCCCTCTGAATTCCTTTGCTTCGTAGCTGTACTGTCTCTGGCCACCACTGGCCATCTGATGAATGGTCTTAAGCCTACAAGTCCTGCTCCTGCCTTTCATCCCTCTTCCCTTGTCTTCCTTTCTATCCCTTGCTCTTTTTTCTCCTTTCTTGCTGTTTAGCCCTGGCTGGCCTAAACCTCACTATGTATTTCCGATTGTTTGACCTTTTCTAGGCAAACAGGCTGGCTTTGAACTTGCAGTCACTCTCTTGACCCTGCTTCCCACATGCAGTGGTAACAGGCATGCACCGTTACTTTGGACATCACTCCTTGGACATTGAAGGTGTTAGTGTAAATCAACAGTTTTATTCAGTCTAATCCTTCACAAGTATTATGGTGATGACTAATTTATAATCTGCATTCATTTATTCAACAATTATTATTTGGTACCCACTGCATGTCTGGTATGTTACATAACTGGAGCAATTGTAAGAAAGGTGACTCTTGTCTCAGTGACTGGGTGAGATCTGGGATAGATTTTCTCACCTCTCCCCATCTCTCATGATGTTCCCTCACTCCTGGGTGTATTTTGAGAGCATCTGTATGCATTGTCTTCCCAGTGTAAGGGTTCCTAACAACTACTCTTTGATGTTTTGTGACAGATGATTCAAGAGAGCCGGGTCCTCATAGAAATGGCTGACACAGTCCAGGAAAAGATTGCACAGTGTCAGAAAGCAGGTAATGTGTTTTTTCTACTTTGCTTGGAAACCATAATGACAAGACACAGCAGCTTCAAAACTTTCTGTTCTTCCACATAAAATTAAGATATTTCAGGGCAGTGTTTACAGTTTAAGTTAGATTTGTCTTTGTCTGGTAAAGGAGACCTTTAGGTGGTGACAGGTTATATTTGTGTATCGGAGGGTGATGTTTGAAGAGGTCAAGAGATGAAGGCTTATGAATAAACCCTTGTGGTTGGGGGCCTCTCAGAGTCTTTCACTGCTAGTGGGGAAGCTGTGGTTTTATGTGGCTGTTTAAAACCCACTTCACAGTTAGGATTTGAACCATAGTCCTATTTACTTCTGTGTTTTGGCTCTTCCCGATCCTCATTTTAGATTTGTTTTTTCTTTAAGGATGGGAGAGGTCACATATCTGTGTATATCCACTGATGCCTGTTTATGCTCACTTTCATCTGTATCAGTGAGCTTTTGTTTCATGGATCCATGTGCTCCTCCCTCCACACATGAAGTGAGGAGGAGGAGGAGGAGGAGGAGGAGGAGGAGGAGGAGGAGGAGGAGGAGGAGGAGGAGGAGGAGGAGAGACACAGGACAGTGCTGACGGCTCCTTTATCAGTGTGCTTATGATGTTTGAAGAGCATGTACTATCTTATTTGGTCCTCTTAACAACTGTCCATTAGATCCCTCTTATGGATGGGACATGTAAGAGGCAGGTGAATGATCCAGTCTCTGCATCAACACACAATAGAGTTGACTAGCTTGGAAAAAGGTGGTCCTTATTAGTCTTACAGAGAGCAACTTTGGATATTTTAATTGACAGAAAAACGCAACAATCAAAAATACCCAATGCACACAGGAGTACAGGGCAGTGCTTTGAAACTTTATACATGTTGACCCATTTGATCTTCACCACGGTCCCATCCGGTGACGCTTACTCCCACTGCTTCCCCAGTGAGGAGAGCAAAACCCAGCAATTTTAAGGGTAGTTCAGACTCACACATATAGTGAGTGGGTGACCTAGCATGGAAGCCTGGGCTCTGCGCTCCTGCAAAGTCAATATGATTTTAGGCTACGGTAATAAATAATAAGGTGACTGGAAGATGGTGTGAAATCCCTACCTAATGGTGGGATGCTTCAAGCCCAGGTAGGACACTGTGCATTCCCAGATGGAGCTGTCTACATTACTCAAATCCAGAAAGCCAACTGATGCAGTGGCCCTGCCTGAATATCACCTCAAAGATGGGTAACCAGTAAGCAGAAGCAAGTTAGAATGCTCCCTGCAGAACAGAGAGTCTCCAAGGGCATTTAATCCAGTGTCTTTCTTTATACATATAAAGGGCTGGTCTGCGGATGAGAGATTAGAACTCAGTCTGAGACCAGCTATCACTGAGGACTACAAGCTCTGGGAAAGGAGGTCTTGGCTCAGAGTCAGTCCCAGCCCTCCAAAGACAGAACAAATTGTCCAGAAGAGAATGTGATTCTTATCTTGAGGTTCCAAGGGAAAGGCTTCAGAAGATAATAGTGATGCAGTTTATAACATTCAAGCCTAAGTGAATGGCAGAGCAAAAAGTGTATGAAAGGCCATGAAAGATATGAAGCATGCGGGTGTTCCTAAGATTTTTTTTTTTTTTTTTTAAGTCTGGACCAAATCTGCTAATTACTGTTTTACCTGCATGGGCTCAACGGCCTGCTTTTAGGCCATAGGGCTGGTTCATTAACCAAAGCAAATGATGTGCACACTCACCTGAGCTTACCTCTGCCTCCCATAGCCTTCCACATAAAAACCAGGAAACGAACAAGTAAGGTCAGTGGCAACTCTTGGAGGCTTGGCCACTTGTGGAGGATTTCTCTTGTGTTTCTCTATGCATGCAGGCTGCCCACAATGAAACTTAGCCTGCATCAGTCATCCTTACACATCTTCTAAGGGAGTGGAAACAGAGACAATTCCATCTGTTTAGAGATTTTAAGAGTGAACAGGAATATAAATATACTCTACTGAGAACATGTTCACGGTAAAAGCACGTGTTTTCCCGGAACATGCTCTAACTTCTGTGTGTTTTGTTTCTAAGGGATGGAGTTCCGTGAGGAACTCCATAATCTGGGGGCAAAGGAGGGCTTGAAGGGAAGAAAACTCAGCAAGGCCATCGAGAGCTTCGCTTGGAACATCACCGTGCTGAAGGTATGTGTTTCCCTCCATGATCCTTTTGTTGGTTCTCTGATCTCCTCTCTATGGTAGAGAGAAGCATCATCCCCTAAGTGCAGGAAGTTGAATTTTAAGGCTTGCGGGCCTGACTACCAGGGTTAGCTCTAAGTGATGTGGAGACAACGCCTGCACAGAACTTGTTTTTATTTTTCTTAATGGGGCAACAGGGTTCATGATGGAGGTTGAGGGCAGCACATAAGTGAGACCTAATTTTATTGCTGTGTGTGTATACACGTGTGTGTGTATACATGTGTGTGTATACACGTGTGTGTGTATACATGTGTGTGTATACATGTGTGTGTGTATACATGTATGTGTGAATGTGTCTGTGTGTGTGCTATATGTGTGTTTGTACATGTGAATGTGAATGCTTGTGTGGGTACATGCTTGTGTGTGTGTGTACACACTTGTGTGTGTGTTTATGAGAACACTTCTGCAAGTCAATATGGCTTTTTCATTTGTGTAAAATCGTGCCAAATGCTGCTGGGAGAGTTCCAACGTAAGAGATCTGGAACAGTCTTATACTACAGAGTATCTGGGACCATTTAGGATTTTTATTTTAAGAATATTTACTATAAATACATTTCTTCTTAAAGTTGTTTTAGAAGTAAGTTTCCTAAGATTGTTTCTTAAGATTAATTTGCTTTCTGCAAAATTAATTTAAAATTTGAAGTAAGGATGCCATATTTTATGTCTTCTGATATGAAAAGAGAAACAACTTAGGCAGTTAGAAAAACTTATTCTAGACATTGTGTTGGGCAAAACAAGCCATAAAAAAATTAATACTTGCTAATACTTAGAGAATACCTACTACATCTAGTGTCACTTATTGATAGTTATATGGAACAATCACTTAGTACACCCCCTGTCACTATCATTTTACAGGTGATGTGGGGACATTTGGATCTTGTGTATTACCAATGGTCCCTCAGCTCATTAATGGTGCAGCTGAGGTTTAAACCCATGGCCCTGCCTTTGACCTGCTTGACAGAGCTTCTACATATCTCTGAAAGTGTGAAGTGAGCTGTAAGACATATTCCACATGTCTCTTAAAAATTCAGTGCATATGTATCTATCAGTTCCCACTGTGTGAGATTTGTGGTAGGCATGGACAGAACACAGGTAATACAAGAGTTATAGACTTTGGCCTCATTAGCAGCCCGAGGCTGGGGTGGAGAAGGGCATTATTTGTCTGAAGAGTGGGCTTGCGCTGTAGCATTACAAGAAGAGCACACTAGAACTTTAGTATAAGACTCTTAAGCCTTTTCCACTTGGGAAAATTTCCCTGAGAAATTTTTATGCAATGCCGGGTATACCGATATATGAAATAGTTGTACAGTCATTTGCTGATGATAAACATGAAGACATTCACTTTTAAACAACTATAAAACATATGGCTGTGCCATTTATTAAAGAGAAAATGAAATTTTCACACTAATGAGATGGATGCGGTTATTTGTCTCTACATAAAAAAAATTAAGTCTTGACTGAATTTAGTACTGCAGGGAGTAGAGCATCTCAGTGTTGGTGATATTCTGACTTTATTATCATCAGTGCTAAGACTGACACTTTGTATTGTACAAAGAGGAAGAAATATGTTTAAAGCCATTTCAGAAACTGTAAGATACTCTGGTCTAATCCCAACCTATAGTTATGTAATGATTGTTTTATGAACCCAAGTTACCAATTCAAGCATAAATCTTAAAAGTCAAAATTTCTGAAACTAAACAATCCACAAGTATACTTATTTGCTGTTTACAGGCTGAAGAAAGACAGTGGAAACATCCAGTCTTTGTTGGTGGTACTTACACTGTCTTGCCATAAGGACAGAACATTTTGTACATACAGGGAGAACAATACACAATGTTGAATAGTTTCAAGTAGAGGCAATGTTTGCTAAGGTGACAGCACGCATGCATGGCGCAAGCATGCATGCTGTGTGTTCAGAACTGAGGATGCCATGAAGTCGGGCCACACAGCCAGGTGCTGCCAGTAACCCCAGTTAGTTATGTGCTTGAGTTTTTGATTCATTTTTGTTTGCTGTGCATTTATACTGTAATGCCCACATACCACTATGTAGCCTTACATAATGTTGTGATCCAAAGTGGAAAAGTTGAAACCTAGGGCATAACACAGCACCATGAATTTAATATAAACACTTTCTAAACAGCAGATATTTCTTTGTTAAAGGGACAGTCATCAAAGAAAGCTGCTCAGAGATCTGAGAATCAAGAATATATCTCCTGGGCCTCCAGGACTAGGCTGCAAAGGGGAGATGGGCATGTAACTAGTTATTGTTCTAATTCACAGTTAATGATTCAGCATTTAATAAGAGACCAGCATTTACAGTTAGGTAACACACACACACACACACACACACACACACACACACACACACACACACACACACACACTTATATATTTCCTTCCATTGCTCTTCACCAGCTGTGTGGTCTGACAACATCACATGCCACCTTGACAGATTTCTCCATCTTACAGTTGAAGAAACTGAGGCTGAGGCTGGTATACATTTAGTGTTGAGTCACATGGTTAACACAAAGTTGAGATTTTTAACTGGTTACCTATAGTCCTGACTTCACCTGAACTACCTTCTGTAAAGCCCCATCCATGTTTCCAGGCGGCCTCCCTCATGAGAATGAACACATATGTGTGTAGGCTGCTGGAGAGTGGTGAGACTTCAATGTCTCTGAGCATGGGAGTGATTTCATGAAGAATTAAGTGAGAGAATAATCAAAAGAGCCAATTTTCAATGCACAAGACCAGATGGGACTGCATCGCTTGCTATTCCCATTAGTTTCCAGGTGAGACGTCTCCTCACAGAACCAGAATTTCAGTTGTCATTTTTGTTTTGTTATTAACTTCTGACATCAGCTCACTTCGTTTTTTATCATTTGCTGGTATGTTTGTCTGCTTTAATGACAGGAGCTGATTTCTAGATGTGACAGAGCAAATGTTGTGTAAATCACTCCAAGACAGATCTTTAAAACAGAATTGATCTTCTGTGATTATAGCCTGTGTACTGGCTGCTAGTACTGCAGCCTGAGACAGAACCCTAAGGCAGCAGTTAGTAAATTCTTCCAAACATCATTTATTTCATTGGAAATATTTTGGCATTCCTTCCATTGGTTTTAGGTGGCTTGTTAATTACACATCCATTAGTACTAGAAAAGTTATATCTTCAGAATTTGAATTATTGGGTAAGAGAAAAAAACCTGAGCTGGGGCCCTGTTGATATTTTCCTGTTGGCTCTGCTCTGAGAAGACATTTTTCCCTATATACCTTCTGACACTCAAAACGTCTTGGTCTTGGTCTTAATTCTCTAGGTTTTAATAAATTTTTTTATATTTGATTTCATTTCAGTCAATTTCTTGGATAAATTAGTAATAATCACCTTGGCAAGACACAGTCATAGCATTTATTGGTGGTGTGTGGGGCTCACCTATAAAATTCCTCAATGCCTACTGCAAAACTTCCCTTACACTTCTGTAGGTCAGATATTTTCCAGTATCTAGGGGAATGGAGTGGGGATTTATCAATGCCAACTAAGTATGTGGGTTCATGTTTCTAAGGACATTTAATTCCAGTGTAATTGCCAAGTCTTAGTTGTAATGTTGTAATAAAATACCTGAGACTGGGCAATTTATAAATGTTAATTTTTTTTTTTTATACTTCTGGAGGCCATGTAGTCTAAGATTAAGGCACTATCAGGTTTGGTGTCTGGTGAGAGGCCCATATCCAAGATGGCAAATGGCTATTGAGTGCTGGTGAATGCTGTGTCAAATGGCAGGCAGGAAGGAAGAACCAAAAAGTTATAGCTTAGTCCCCTCAAACCCTTTTACAGGGCACTAATCCGGTCTGTGGGAGTGAAGTCTTCTGACCTAGCCAGTGTCTAAGGCCCCTTGTCTTCAGATTGCTGCCAGGAATCAAGTTGTCAACATCAGTCTCTGAGGCAAGACAAGTGTTCTAACTACAGCACTTTGTTACTGAAAGAATATTAAACTATCAAACGGGAACTTAGTTGTTCCTTAAGAATTCCCAAAGTAAAATACAATTTTTCTTACAGAGCCTACATACTGTTTTGAGGTTTGGAAGAATGTCATTTGTGAAAGTTTGTATCACTAATAAGAACAGCTTGCTATGAGATAGAATTGGCTTAAAGTCTTAGACTCCATGTGTGTGTGTGTGTGTGTGTGTGTGTGTGTATGTGTGTGTGTGTGTGTGTGTGTGTGTGTGTGTGTGTGTGTGTGTGTGTGTATGTGTACAGGATGTTCATCGGGAGAGGGCTCTGGGCTGTTATAGCAATCATTTATAAATATGGGGGATTTGTTAGTTGCTAATTGTTCAGTCCATGAGGCTGGACGTCTCAGCTGGTCTTCAGTATACACCAGCACCCTAAAGAAGTGGACAGTGATGGAATGCCTCGGCAGCAGGACAGATGACTTGCTGTGAGAATGAGGGCAGGCAGGCAAAATGCAAAAACTTCTTCCTTCTCCTTTATGTAGGTTATATGCCACCAGAAGGTGGACCGAGATTTAGGGTGGGTCTTCTGACCAAAAATGATCCAGACTTAAGCCAGACCTCCCAGTGATACAGTTAACTAAAAATCCCTCGGAGGTGTGCCCACCTGCTTGGGATTGTAGTCAAGTTGACACCCGGAATAGCCATCACACACCTGTAGACTAAGGATTAAATGAGTTAGGATACTCAATGTATGAGTACTCAACGAATGAAGTGGAGTGCACATGTTTCTCTTGTGGTTGGTCTTGAGCATCAAGTGCTTACAGCGAAGAGAGGTGTGGTTTTCACAGAGCGTCCTAGCTAATTTTAAGAATAGTCCCATTAAGTTCCTGTTATTACTGTCATTTTACAGAGAGGGGAGCTGAGGATCACACTTGAGTAACATATAGCTAGTAATTGATGAAGTAAAGAGTTCACTTAAAGCCTATGCTACCAGTAACCGTGATGTACCATCAAACAGCATTCTAGTAACAGAAGCTGTGTTGACTCAGTTCTTTCTGTGTCAAGGAAGCATCCCCTTCAGCCTGGCCGCATGTTCCTTCAGTGCACAAAGGTAAATCAAGGCCTACACCACTAGTTGTTCACATCTAACACTGTGTTTACCGAGGAGCTTGCTCGCCCTGCTTTCCAAGGACACTCTTCTATGGAGAATAGAACACATGGGCCAAGTGACAGGAGGAGCCCCATTGGCCCAGGAGTCACATTTCTCTTCCAAATGGAGTAGTTACTTTCCATTTTAGAGGTCTACCTCTGCAGCCTTCATGGCGAGGGTGCATCAGTCAGCTCCCTGACCTCACCTGTGAGATCAGGGATGCAGCTGAACTTTTGGAAAGATGCCCCAGAAATGAGGAAAGCCAAGAACCCAACAAGAATAGTAGAAAGAAGGACCAGACCCCAGGCACTTGAGCACACCCAGCTCCTATCTCTTGGCCAGCATCGTTTACTGGCTTTTAGTTTGTGTTCCTGGTTTGGCATTTTGCAAGGTTTTTGTTTTTTGTATTGTTAATAAAAACGTCTTTTCTGTGGCTTTGGGAATTGAAACAGAACCTTATCCATGCTAGGCAAGCATCAGCTCTTTTTATATTTTGTTGTGACACAAAATTTCAATCCTGATGTCCAGCCTGACCTCAAATTTGATATCTTCCTGCCTCAGCCTCACCAGTAGCTAGGATTAGGATTATAGGCATGAACAATAAACTATACAGGGCTACAATTGTGCAGTCATGAGTATGTTTGAGTGTGAGGGTGTGTGTGTGTATGAGTGTGTGTGTTGCTTGTCTGGAATGTACATGTGTTGTATTTGTGTATGGTTTGTGTCTAGGGTGTGTTCATGGACTTGTGTGAGAACAGACCTGCACAAGAACCATGCTGGTACATATGTAGAAGTCAGCGGACAGCCTTGGATGGTGCCTTCTCTCTTGAGACAGGGTCTCATTTTCTTGTTTGATGTTGTGTATACTGGGCTAGTTTGCTAGCGAAGTCCAGAGACGTTTGCATATCAGCCTCTCACTTCACTATAAAACCCGGGATCACAAATGTTCACTGCTACAGAGACAGCTTTCATGGGTTCCGAAGATTCAAATTCAGTTCTTCCTGTTTGAGATACATTACCCACTAAGCTATCTCCCTAGCCCCGACAGCCCACCACTTCTTGAGGAAACATAGGGAGTTTCAGAGCAGTGTCTCAAACACAAGCTTTCAAAAGTCTTAGTTGCTTCAGCATCCCTTCCTCGGGCCCACTCTTGCACAGTCAACGTTCTGCAGCTCAGAATCCTCTATTACCTGAGCTTTCAGAGCAGAATCTGGGGAACTTTTTTTTGAATAGCAAACCTGAGCTGACTTATAAATGAGAGATGAATAAGTTTCCCAAGTGTTCTTCAGAAGGCTCATGAGAAGAAAGAAGATTCCTTAGGATTATGGTTGACGAGCCTTTAAGTCACTGGCCTTGACAGGTGAACATTAAGAGGGTTTAAATAAAGCTTTGAATCCCACTATGTCTGAAGAAAACAATTTCCAATGATATGTGCAGAATGAGGCCTTGGGCTCAAAGTTCCCTCTGCCTTATCTGAGGATAATCTAGGAGTTTAGACAGATGGGAGGCCAGATTATATATTCCATAGAGCCGTGAGTCCGCACACCCATAACTTCCCATCAGCAACAGGGAGCTCTTAACTCTCTTGCCTCTTTGGGGGCTGGGATTTCTAAACGGAAGACAAGATCATCCGTTATGAATGCCAACATCCTTACAACGTTTTATATTTTATGATAACATCAAATACTTTTTTTCAATCTGTTTCTATAGTTTAACTGCATTTCCTTTCTTAAATACATGGGGCTCCTTATCACTAAATTCTTCAGTTGTATAAAATCTCTCCACTTTCTAATTCTTTCTTTTGCATCTGGCATCTGTCACTATACTCTCCTCCCCACAGCACAGCAGGTCCCTAAGCATAAGTCTGCTGCTGACAGTCTCCCATGGTGCCCCACACCCAGTACTGTCTTATCCACATTGCATGGTCCACACTTGCAAACAAAACGCTGTCCTTGTGTTCATCAGCAAGACTAAACTGCACTGAAGATGCTCAAGCAACGTTGCAGATGTTCTGAGAGCTGACATCAGCCTTCCACCCTGGAGATGCACTCAGAAGTGCACCAAACTCAATAGGCCAAATACTCTGCAGTGAAAAGAAATGGTTCAGAACAGAACACAGGAATAACAGCTGTTGCGATGTTTCTGCTTGTCTACTCACATATACTAGTCACCTAGCTGCTCAAAAATTTACCAACCAACCTAAATAGTTTCAGATTTTTATAGGTCAAATGGGATTCATAGCTAGTGGAAGTGATATTGTATATTGCTCTGTATCTTCTCTAGGCTACATCTACTTAAATTCTTTCCAATTTAAATAAAATTATGTTTTATATATTCACCAGTTTGGAAATAATGTTTGAGTTTTGGTAGTTCTGGTATCTGTTGTGTTAGAAAGTTTTAGTGGCTACAGCTGAGCCATCATAAGGCTCCAGGTGAAGGTCTATGGTGGCAGCTGGCTCAGTCTCACTCAACCTAGCAAGTCCTAACTCATGTGATCTCAGCCAGATGCCTCTTACAGTACGCTGCTGATCACTAGGAAGTAGATGGGCAGTAAGAGAAAGAATGGAAGGATTCTTCTAGGAACACACATGAACACACACACACACGCATATTCACACACATACACACGCACATGGCTCCCATACATACACTCGTACTCACATGCATACATATATACACATGCTAGCATTGCACACATACATAGACATGTGGACACATACAGCAACAACAACAGTAACTTGAATCTCATGTAGCAGTATGATTTTATTTATATACACCAAAGAATGCGTTTTTACACTTCAGAAAGTGAAGAGTGTACATCTGAAAGGCACATTTGAGTTTGATGTCTTTATCCTGGGACTAGGTATTTAAAAAGCCATTCCTTCATAGGTGTTTAAACTCCTGTTACTATTTGCCTTATTAATATAAAAGTAATTCTGTCTCATACATCAAGAAATTGATATACTTCTATTTCAACATTTACAGATAAGGTAGTGCTAGGTATAAAATGGACTTCTAATCCATACATCAGCCATTTTTTATATGATCTTGCTGGATATAGACTGGTTCTGTCTTGAGGTTGCAAACCTCTTTCCTCTGTTTCCCGAGTCTTGTTACTTTCACTGTGCACCATTGAAGTTCAGAGAACAGTGACTCAAAACTAGGTTGGGTTGTTTTTTGTTTTGGGTTGTTGAAACCAAATCCATCTACTCAGTGAATGTATTTGTAAGTCTGTAGTAGAAGCTATACTTGTGGCTGGAGGTCCTTTAGTCTCACAGAGGTTGTGACAGTCACTAGGCAGTGAGTGAGTGTTGGCCTTGTCACTGTTAGGAGTGCCTTGCAGGAATTCGGGACACTATCAGTGTGTGAGTAGAGGAGGGCATGGCCATGCACAGCTGTAATCCCAGCACTTGAGAGGCTGAGGCAGAAGGATTATCTCTAGCTTGAGGCTAATCTGGGTTGCATGGGAAATTCCAGGCCCATTTGGGCTCCAGAATGAAACCCTGTCTCAAAATACCAAAATTAAATTGAAACAAAAACTAAAAAGAAGATGTGAGACTATGCTGTGCGATTTGACCTTCTTGGAGAAGTTGGGAAAGTCTGCCATGAGGAACTCAGAGCTAAAGAAATGCTCAACATCCTTAGTCATCAGGGAAATGCAAATCAAAACAAGTCTGAGATTCCACCTCACACCAGTCAGAATGGCTAAGATCAAAAACTCAGGTGACAGCAGATGCTGGCGAGGATGTGGAGAAAGAGGAACACT
>CM052709.1:48188355-48221409 GCA_028551405.1 Uromys caudimaculatus
CCCCCCCCCCCCCGGTCGTCCTGGAGTTTGGACCACCAACCAATGAATACACATCTCTGGATCCATGGTTTGGACCACATATGTGGCAGAGGACGACCTCGATGGCCATCAGGGAGAGAGGAGAGGCCCTTGGGCCTGAGGGTGTTAGAGGCCCCAGTAAAGGGAAATGTCAAAGTGGGAATATGGGTTATGGGTGGGTGGGTGGGTGGGAGGTGGAATTCCCTCATAGAGGCGGGGATGGGGAGGGGATAGGGGGTTTCCAAAGAGGAGACCCAGAAAAGGGGAAACATTGGAAATGTAAATAAAGTATCAAAAATAAAAAAAAAAAAAAAAAGAAAATCCTAAGCCTTTCAAGAGGTCCAAAGCCTGCCTGTGTCCCAATACTGGACAAAGGGTGTCAAGACAATCTGCAAATGACGGTGGGAAGAGAACAAAGTGAAGTTGTGGCAGGGATGTCTCAGTAAGGCGTGAGATGCTCTCAAACTCCTGCCTGGTCAGTAACCACAATTCATTAGCTTCATGCTAATTACAGGAAATCTGGTCAAGAGTCTTGTCAATTACCAACCTTCTAGGAGGTGATCTGTCGAAACTTTTATTTTCTCAGGCCACAAAATTCATTGACGCTTTTAGTTATGGAGGAAGATATTGTACAGTTGTTTTTGAGAGACATATAGTTTAAAGCTGATAAGGGAGAGGGAGATTTTATTACATATATTTGTGTCCTAAATTGGGGCAAATACATTTTTAAAGGCACATGTTTAAAACATTGTTTTATTTTAAACAATTCTTCTCCAACAATGTAGGCCAGTTCAGATAGGATAGAATATTAATGCTTCTGAGCACTAAGCAGGATAGTTACTTGATGTCCGGATTTCTGCCTTGGGTGGCTGCATCCCAGCTGCTCTGCTCCAGAGTTTAGTAGAGATAAAAGCCAGGCTGTTGACATGATTATGGAAGCACACACTGCTTTACTTTATCTCCAGTAGAACTAAATTTAGTCTCCAAGAGGCACACTTTTCTTTTCAAATGAAAACTGCATTATATAATGATTCTGAATAATTCAAAACTAGCATGGGCCTAATAAATAGATACTCACAGACCAACAGACTTGGCTCTAGCTTGTGAGGTTATCAAAGATCTCTTTTCTTATAGTAAACTTTATTTAGAGAAATCCAGTGTTACATACACTCAGATTGTGATGAGTTGTAGCTAACATAAGTTAAATGTAACTTTATTACAACTATTGCCTACAGTGACTCATGTAGAAATAAACTGATGATAAAATTATTTCATCTTTATTTTAGGTTTATGGATGAGTTCCTTCTCTGACCTTATTAATCACTGGAGGGAAAAAAATTGGATGAAAAGTGAGCTCATATCTCTGAACACATAAATATGTGTACACATCATAGGTAACACATCACACACACACACACACACACACACACACACACACACACACACACACACACACACACAATCAAGCAAGCCAAATCTAGATTTAGAGCACTGTGATGACTTCTGAATGAGGGATAACTGCACAGTGGAGTGAGGGCTAGTGAGGTAGGAACTGCGGTGACAGGATGGCAGGACGTGTGGGGACTGAATGTGAGGTGTTCCCGTGTGTTTCGGATGCTGCTCAGAAGGTTGTGGAACCTTTAGGAAATATGGCAGAAGTGGATCATTAGAAGTGGGCCTTGGACTTACAGCCCAGCCCAACTTCCTCTGCTCCATTCCTGGGTGTGGATACAGTATGACCAGCTAGGCTCCTGCTCCTGCCACTGTGCCTCCCTGCCAGTTTTCCCAGCCAGGATGGACTGAATCCCTCTGGAACTGTGAGCCAAAATACCCATTTTCTTCTTTAAGTTCATTTTGTCAAAGTATTCAACCGTGGCCAGAAAGCATCAACTCTCTTGTAATAAACACAGGGTTTTCTCTATTGAGGTTTCTTCTTCCCATATGACCTCAGCTTGTGTCAATTAGGTAAAAAAGTAAACAGCAGAACATAAAATAGGGATGGTTGGGTTGTAGGCTTGAAGTTTGTGAGATGATTCTGTAGAAAGATTATTAAGCAGTCATGTTGTAGGCTTTCAGAAATGCTGTGTAGGTTCTTTGTAGCTGAAGAGAAAGAATCCTTTCTGTGGAAGTTAACACACCAACCCTTCACGATGCAGTTTGTAAGTCTGCCAGGACAAACTTACATGTGCTAAAAGTACTGAAACTCCTCTCAGTGTGTATTTTTAAGGTTAGTATTCCCAATGTGCTTTGGCTGGGAAGCTCGTAAATTGCTTGATAATGCACTCTAGTATAAAAAGATTGCCACCCAAATCTTTCCTAAGTAGCCCTCAGTCAACAGTCACATGTTACCAGCAGATAACATTATGAATCACCTAGAACAAAAGTGCTTTACTGGTTTGTAAAAGGAATTATTTATTCTAGCTATCCTGTATAAAACACACAATCCCAGGTGTTTTATGTACAAGCTGTTAGCCTGAATTGGGCAGGTTTGGAGTTATTCTAACTCACATCCCAGCCATAGGTCCCTCGTTTACTTGCTGTTGCTCATGGCCCATCTCCTCTCATGGAGGCTTCCTCCTCTTACCCTGTCTGTGATTACCAGACAAGTAACTGAAAACCCACTTACCTCTGTCTACTGCCAATCACAGGCTTTAGCCTTTTATTGACCGATTAACTTAGGGTGGGGGAGGCAAGGTTACATAGCATCACTTGGTGTACATGAGGAATTCCTCATCAGAGGGCAACCAGATCTTGGGGGACAGTATTTAACATCTGGATACATAGCAACAACAGACCAACCTCAACGTAGATTCTTTTGTCTGGGAATTCCTAGTCAATGGGAAGCAATTTTAGCTTTAGAAGGTTGCTCTGCTTTCCCTAGACATGTGCTAAACAATATATTTCTCACACACATTTAAAATACATAGCAGTCATGGATGGTTCTTAGTGCATCTCCAGAGCAGTGCTGCAGGCTTGGTTGACAACCTGTGGAATCACAAGGAAGTGACTCTAAGAGGTAGGGTGTGTGTGTGGGGGGGTGGAGGGTGGTTAGTTCATAGATTGGAAACCCAGCACCTTCCTTGTTCTTTCTCTGCTTTCTCCCCTTGAGGTGAGAGCACTTTCCTTTCAGGCTTTTCCACTGCTGCTGAAGGCCTGAAAGCAATATGGCTGACCCTGGTCTGAAAACTCTGAAATTGTGAGAAAAATACACCTTTCCTTTATGAAAGGTTGTTGATCTCAGGTGACTTATAACAAAGACACAAACTGTATGTTCTCTGTGCAAACATTTCAATTGCTTTGCATCGGTCATATGGGCCTGGTTTGCTCTCATTCTGTCCCCACCCTCACAACCCCTGATTAAATCAGACTTCAACATTTTTCTTTTTTGTCTTAAGGCAAAATAAACAGATAAAGAAGGTTAACTACTTTAGAATTATCTGTGGCCTATGGGGGCACGTTACTGAACTGGCATTTTATTCCTCCAATCTGTTTAAACTCCTGTAATGAGCTTTCCCTGGAATAATTCTACAGACACTTGAGAACTATAGGTGTTTATCTGCCGGTGAGCACATGGCTATTGGCACACTGTGTCTTCACTCTCTTATTACACATGTTACAGGAAACTGGTTCCTGCTTATTGTGGCCTTGATATATTCAACCAATAGCTCCCTGTGACTGCTAAAAATGAAACCAGCCTGTGAATTCTTATATATGAAGAAAGTGTCTATTAGCAGTAACTACAGTGAGAAGAACTGAAGACTTTTGACGATGGACATTGTATGTCCTGAGTCAACTCCTACAGTTCTTGTGAGCTGGAATCAGAAAAGGAGAAAGCCAGCCACTTTCTTCCTGCTCTCCTTTACATTTAGGCTGGGAGAGACCAGATTCATGGAAAAGAACCATCGACTACATGAATGTACCCACTTTGTGTATGTGGGTGCCTCTGGTTCTTTATGAAATGTCTCACCCACTATCCCAGTCATCGTAAGCTCTGCAAGAATAGATGGAGGTGGTGGCTGCAGTGCTGGAGAAATGGGCCTCTCTGTCCTTCCAGCTATTGAAATCTGTCCCCAGGACAAACAGGAGACAGTATAAATAGTACAGTCACTACAAGCACCATCAGAGTGAAGATTTGCATTCCAGGTTCTGGAAAGCGCACTCCTTGCATCGAAATCACCGGTGCATCAACTGGACGAAATCATTTCTGTAATCTCCATTTAGTAATCGACACCTAAAAATATTGCTTTCATCTCCCCAAGTATAATTTTGTTCTAGTAATTTTTCTCTGGTCAGAAAGAGAGATCAAAGCGTGGAATAATTACTACGGTCCTTGGTTTTTAAATGTCCTTACTGTTTAGACAGCTGTTCCTGGGAACGTCAATTCTCTCGGATTCTTCGTCAAGGACACCCGGTAGCTGTTTGCAGAGGGATTCTTGAGCTTTGCTGGCCTTGACAATTAGTCACATGAGAGTTCATGAATTTCACTGAAGTTAAACATTAGTACAGCTGAACTTATCTTGCTAGAAATGTCTGTGACAGGGCTCCCTTCTGCCCATGAGTTTTATTAATTAATACTGGAGCTGGACAGAGCTGTGCATCCTAATATGTGAGGTTTGCACCGAGTGAAGCCTTGGGGCACCATTCACATGGGATCTCTATGAACGTGCTCTGTACGTTTGTCATATGGCTGCTCTGAAGTTGTCAGTCTATGTATTTTCTCTCTGGCTTCTGTTTACCATGACGTTTTGTTTGCTTTTAACATTCGTTCATGTTCATCGTAATCATTGTATAGTATAGTGATTTTTCCTTATATTATACTTATGAGTGAACCTTCATAATTTCATGTAACTGTTACTAGTTTCGAAGTTCCCGCCAGCGGGTACTCCGTGCTGTGGAAATGCTGTGGAAGGAAGCCATTGATAATGGAAAGAAGCAGGAAACAAAGGAATGTGTTGGAGCAAGACGGAATCCGATCAAGCTCAAAAGAAATCTTTTAATGTTACAATGTTTTAAACACATTAGGGCGGGAAATGGCAGGGGCGGGGAGAATCCATAATGTGACCAGACATCAATTATGACATCGTTGCACCTGAGCTAAAGGCCGGACGTTTAATCCCTACCTGGGGGCAGTAACAATGGAGAGGAAACAAGGAGAGGCCTGCTGGAGCCCGAACACCTTGAAATGCTAATCAAGCCCAGCCTAAAAGTCAGGGCCTAGAGGAGACACCTGCTGAGCGATCCGAGACACTGTGACTAGCATACTTAGACAAACCTGGGATCTTTGTCCAGCAGATATGCAAAAGGCCAAGGCCTTTGTCTCCAACAATTTCACAAGGGTTCATATGTAATGGTGAGTCTCTTCCTGGATTGACCTATTTATTTGTTTGTTTGTTTATTGTTCACTGAAGCACAATAGAGAAGTTTAAAGATCCAGAAAATGTTAGGTGTGGGAATTGCAGCTGCTATTCAGCTAGATCTTAACCTTAGGCAAATTTGGCAAATGAACACGTTGTAATTTCTAACTCCACAGGAGAAGTAGAATTGTTGCTGGAGCTCATATTTTTAGAACATTTGGTCCTCTTTTCAAGTCTAATAAAACATCCTGTTAAGAAAAACTCAAGGGACAGATCTTGGTCTCCCGAATAAACAAAGACTTTGAAGACTTTATTAAGGACATTCAAATGAAAACACTTTCATAAATAATCCAAGCATACTTGGATGAGAGAAATGACCTGCTATTTGTCTTTCAAATGGAAGAGAAGCTGCCATGTGCTTGGCCTGGAAAGGTCCACTGTCAGGAGGCCCTCTCTTGGCTCTGCACCTTCACCTTGTCTACACTTGCTTGGAGTTCCAGCTCATAGAGCACCCTACCCCACCTTCACCACAAGCTCAATGAAGCTTCAGGACCATTTCCCCCTCAGACTCTTGCTCTCCCTACCCACCTGACCAGCTAAAAGCTCCATGTCACTCAAAAAACCTACACAAGCTCTTTCCTTTCCAGGGAAGCTTCCTGACCCCCAACACTCACACACCTTCTCATTAAAACTGTCTGTGTCTAACACAGTGTCATACCCGAGTTCTGCTGAGTCACTATATCATGGTTTGTTACTGTGAGAATGCTGAGTCAGCTCCTTCAGGGTGAGAGTGAAGGTGAGCACAGAGATGAACTTCAGCTCAGAAAAACTGCTGTACAGAGGCCACCTGGCAGGCACCAAAGCAACCAACTAGCAAGCAGGAGGGTAAAACTCTTGCTCTGTGTGACTACGAAGCCTGTTAACAATCTTGGTCAAGGCATCCATCATCCCACTTTGACACACCAAGCTTCTGCACTTTCTGGAAGTTTCCTCTTTCACTGCTGTGGAACTCGGTCTTCCTCTACACCCTCTACCTTGTAGGTCAGTCGCAATGTTTGTGGTCTGTTTTTAGTTTTCTTTTCGTCTTGGTGGTTGCATCTTTGCTGTTGGAATCTGAGACTGTCTTGGGATGATTGCCAATGGCATGGTGGTGCACAGGTTTCTTGGGTAGTGAGTGCTCTGTCTCCCTGAACTCTTTCCCCTGGCTACTCAGAGCACAGATAAGCAGAGCCAATTTTATAAGGCTTTTGTTTTGGCCTTATTCCTTATTTTATAATTCCAATGTTCATATTGCATTCTTATTATTACAAGAGAAAGAATGTAGGGTCTGTGCTCAAGATGTGTTTGTTGAATTGATGGACATGAATATAAACCTATAAAAGAATATCTAAAATTGCCCCAGTGGAATAAGACTTTAGAAACTACTGTCACTGGTTGCTTGTAAGAGAATTGAAAAGGGCACTCGGGTCCTCTTCAGATTTTTGACATTTTACAGTAAAGACCCATTATTAATAATGAAGGTGAACTTCAGAGGTTGTCACATAATCTTTCTAAATGTCTGGGTGACTTAACTTTGAATTTCTTCCCACTTTGTAAATGTATTATCATCTTCATCACTGATACTCTTTAAATATGTATCTAGAGCTCTACATACATAGTGTGTATAAATACACAGAAATGCTTATAGGGAGTGCACCCTTTCCTGGAGTTCACTTAGACTTTATACCAACAACCCACCTGCTTCTTCACTCCCTCACTTGGAGAATAGTAGCCCTGTCATATCAATATCATTGTCATTTTCGTCCAGGCATGAAGGTTGGGCCAGGATTGAGACCCAAGCAGTCTAGACCTAGGATCCTTACTTGTAGTCTGACAAGATCCCTTATCTGCTACCCGGCCATTTCTGATCTAGCAAGTGAAAAAGCAGATAATCTTTTCTACTGAAAAGCTACCCAGTATGATGAGGCTGAGCTCTTAAAGCCACGGATGTGCAAATGCAGAGATCAGCACGGGAGTCAGAGGGCAGGCATGGCTTGCCCTTCACAGTCTTGTAGGAAATCTTGCTTTAAACACAGAGGAGTCTAGTGTGCTTGGCTGTAGATGGTAAGTTAGGGTTTGGTGAGAGCAGAGAGAGCGATGTTATAGACTGGGTGCTATCACCTCTATGTTGTAATCCTAATCCTAAAACCTCAGATTGTAACTGGTTTTACAAGTAAGATTCTTAAAGAGGTAGTTAACTTTCCCTGAGGTCATAAAGTGAGCCCTAAAATATAGAGTGTGCAGCTACTGCACACAGAGACTTAGGTTCATGTGGGAGAAGCAGTTTATCAGATTGTATCTAGATGGGCTATTAAATTGTAACTGTGGCCGTTGCCATAAGGAAAGAGGCTGGAGTGAAAATAATGTCACTCCATTCACCTCATTGCTGGAGGTTGGCAACTCTCTGCTGTCCAATAAATGCTAGCTACGAGTGGCCATTAAAATGTACAGTGCATCATTAAAATTAAATGATGTTCTCAGTCTGTTCCTTGATGGTATGAGTACCATTGCAAGTGCTCAGTGGTCATGTGCCTGGTGTCTCACACTGTGGGCAGCAGATACTCATTGAGAACACTGTCTTGGCTGTTGAGTCAAGCAGGATAGGGAACTCAGAACTGTTAATTCCTTAGAGAGTGAAGATAGGCGTGCCTACCTAAATGACTGCCTCTGTCAGCAGGACCCAGTGCAAATCTCACCTCCATGTGGCCTTCAGAATGGTGAATGAGGCTTGATCTTAAAATAGAAGCAGATTTCCTTTTCTTTTAGTAATCGGCATATTGAGGTTTTGCATTTTTGAGTCTGCTCCTTGTATGTGTTCCTACTAAGGAATTCTTCATGTTTTCCCAATTCCATAAAGTGAATGCCATGTATATATCCCAAAGCCTTGGAGACCTTCACTTTAGCATGAGATAGCATTGAATGTGAATGCAGTGTGGGCCAATCTGCTGTGCTCTAAGCACAAGAAAGAAAAAACTGAAACAAAACAAGGAAACAATGAATGAGTGTGGACTAAGAAACTGACTGTGGTGGCCTAATGCCCTTGAAATTAGCATTCATTTATGAAAAGGTGCAGTCAAAACCACAGATTATGAAAATTCTGTAGCATGTGGATGGAGTACGGCTGTTTTCTCTACTGCATCTCAGGGTCGTCCTGGGAAGGGAGCTGAGACACTGCCCAGATCCACTGATTTCTTGTGAGTTTTGAGATGTCCTCTGGCAGGTGCCAGCCTGAATCTTTGAGTAAGTGACAGGGAAAGTTAGGATGTCTCAGGGGATCCCGTCTGAGACTGTCTAGGATGCTATGTTGATGTTCACTTAGGCAGCACTGCAAACACGACACTGTAGAATGTGTACACGTTCATAAAACTAGTTTTTTTGGAATGCGTACAGCTTCCTGAGTCTGAGTAACAAAGTTATAGAATCCTGTAGAGGGAGGTGTGCATACTGCCTTAATTGTTTCTAGAAGACTGTTGCTTCTTGCTAAATAATTTCATTTAATGATATGCTCACTCTTTTTCTCCTGGTAGTTTCCATTTTCACTGTGTGCTCCAACTCTGGCTGTCCTGCCGAGGTTTTTCCTCCTGGTCACATCTCTCTGAATGCATGTTTCCTTTGGCTCTGCCTTACAACTTCTCCATGGTCTATAAGGCTCAGACCCAAACAAGTCCTCAAAAAATATATATCTATGATTATAAATTTTCAGAAAGCAAGGAAAGATAAGAGAGAAAGAGATGAAACATTTTGCTGTCCTTGATCATGCAGACAGGGCTGTGCCATCTCTGCTGTACACTGGTCTTGTATTCTCTCTTGGCTTATAAACCTGAGTTGCTATCATTCATTTTGTACTATTAGCAAGTGTAAAATATGGAATCATTTCCTGAGCTAATTGACAGATAAGAAAACTGGTTTTAACTAGTATTGGAAAAAAAGTGGTGTGTGTGTGTGTGTGTGTGTGTGTGCGTGTGTGTGTTGCATCATGGTGGAAAATAAGCAGCAGTGGAGTTGTGGGCTTTGGAGCTGCATGATTGACAGTTTCAAGGTTTACTAGGACCATTTTCCACCTGAAGTCTGTGAACAGCATGTTCACCATAGAATGGCAAAGTTGACTTACGCAGGTCAGTGACACAGTGTATTTGACAATTTGATAAGCTATCAAAATTTATTTACAGCTCTACATGGAAGCAGAGGAATGAACCAAATGGCTTCCCAAGGGTGTTTCTAATCCCTGGAGCCCAAGTGGTGTGTGGTCAGATGCACTGCTCTTCCAAAGCCCAGACCATGGGTGCCCCCTGCTGGACGATGTGAGAATTTCCCATTGTATGGTGCTAGACATGCCTGGAGCATAGGAAATCTCTGCTTTTACTTTTAACTTTAGGTAGATTTATGCATATACAAATTGATGTGACTCATATTTTTATTTCTTGAGTAGATTTTCCACTTCACACAAATAAGGGGCTCTGAAGTACGGAGAAAAAAACATTAGGATGCTGGGATACATTAAGCTTGAGAAATAACCCTCAAGTTTAGGCTTGTCTGTATTCCGTTTCATATTTTGTCTTTTTTCCTTTCACAATTCATTGTTGAGTTATTCATTGTTCGGCCTAACTGAATTTGTATGTGTATTTCTTATACACATAAAGGGCTTTTAGAAATGAATTTGACCCCTTCAGCATTCTTCCTCTCTGTCCTCACCCACATCCACACTTCTTGACACCGTTGTTTATACACGCTGAATTCACCTCCTTACCTCCCACTCATTCTTAGCCAACTTTAATCTGTCTTCTCCCCCGACACTCCATTAAATCATTCTTTCCAAGGTCATCAGAACCTTGTTGTGAAATACCGTGAACACTTCTCAGCTTCTCTCTTACTCGATTGGTTGGGAGTGTCCCCCTCCTGCTCCTGGTTCACACTGCTTCTGTCTCCTAACTGCATCTCTGGCTTTTCTTCCGGAAGCCTTTGCAGGCCCTTCACTCTTCTCTCCTTCCCTCCTGCTAAATGTTGGTGTTTCTCTGGGTTAGAGGTAGGTTCTCTCTCTCTCTCTCTGACCTTCCCTCCCCCTCTCTGTCCCTCCCCCTTTGCCTCCTCTTTTCTCTTTCCACTCCCTCTATCACTTTCTGTCTCTCTCTCTCTCCATCTCCCTCTATCACTTTCTGTCTCTCTCTCTCCATCTCCCTCTGTCTCTTTCTGTTTCTCTCTCTCTCTTTCCCTTTCCCCCTCTCTCTATCTCTGTGTCTCGCTGTATCTTTGTCTCTCCCTCTCCCCTCTCTGTTCCTCTGTCTCTCTCTCCTCCCTCTCTCTCCCTCGCTCTCTGCATGTCTACAGATGGTTTTGATTCCTTCCTGTGCTGTCAGCTTGCAGGCCTCTCTCGCAGAGGTGTCTGCTTATCTTTGGGTGATCCTCCCTCCCCCATACTTCATCTGTCCCACCACGCAACAATATCCGCTCTACAGCCGAGCCAGTGCATCTCCCGCCTGCTCTAGTGACACCTGTCAGATTCCTACTTCAAAATAATGAAACTGGAATTCTGGGAGGGAGCTCTTTTTTCTGATCCCTGTTCTGTTGGGCCAGCCTCCTGGTCATCTTGTTAAGAGCCCTTTGTTTCTTCCTCAGCCCCCGCCGTCCTGGCTGCCTTTCCTTACCATGTGCTTTTTAAATCCTCCTCTTTCTTATATGCTCCTGCCCTTTTATAGCACAGCAGATGGGGCAGCTTTTCTAAACATAAAAATGGCATGAGCACCTTCAGCCTCGGCTGCCTTCAGCTCTTCCTGCAGCTCCCTGAGTTCCTCTGCACAAGACTGTGGCTGCTCTTCCCCACCCCCTCCTTCCAGTTCCTTCTCTCCTCATTTCTCTCAGGTTCTCTACCTACACTGAACTTGTCCCCTTCTTCAAGGGCCTGGAGATGTGATAATGCTGTCCATACTTGAGGCCTCAACAGCCTGCCTTTGAGCTGGGGAGGGCTCAGCCAGGAAAGTGCTAGAAGCATGAGGATCTGAAAAAGCCAGGTCTGCAGGTGGCCGCCTCTAATCCCAGCACTAAGGACACAAGAGAATTCCTAGGACTTGTTGGTACCAGTTTAGCCAGATAAGTGAGAGATACTTTTGCACAATGTGCACGCACACACACACACACACACACACACACACACACACACACACACACACCCCTTGTACTCATACTCTGGGGAAGCCCACCCTCCCCTCCACCCCTCTTCCCTGAACTGAGCTGTCACATAGCACATCTTCAGGACTCCTTCAGTGATGTCTCCTTCCTCCGTCCCTCTGCACTCCATCAGCTGTGCTTGCTCTCTGTGCGCACAGGATCTGATCCTGTTCTTCCCCACTTAATTACTTCCTTATCTCCTTCCCTGCTCAGTAGTCTTCCCTGCTTCACACAATTACGTGGATTTTAACACAGCACATATGAACCAAGCTCTAATTAATAAACCTTTAGGACGTTAGGTGAACTCAAAGAAGCTCCCCTTAAATCCCATGTTCCCCAGCAAAGGAGAGCATTCCTAAAGTCACTAAGCCAATCCGGAAGTGTTAATCATTTTTCCTCAGCTGCCAGCAGGCAAGGCTCTGTTCTCAGTCCTTTTCAGTATGCTAGTTTCTCAAGAAGAAACCTGGGAAGCCTTACAGTGTGACAGCAACATAGATCAGAGATTATTTTCCCTGCTATTGACCAGGCAGGCAGTGTGAGCAAAGAAGCAACAGGCTCGTTCTTTCCCACCTGAATTACAGGAGTGCAGACTGCTTGGGTTCTTTAGGTGAGACACTGAGGCAGTGCACAGAGCACATCTCCTGGAGCGGAGCCTGGAGATCTCTCACTCTGCAAACAGGCCTTGGGGACAGTGAGCTCTTTTCTTTTCCCTTGGGAGGGGAAGTGGGTGGATTTCTCTCTGGGTGTGTGGCCTTAAGAAGGCTCAGCCCCACACTTCTCTCTTTCCTTTAATTTAGTATGGCTCCATCACTTGGCAGACTGGCTAAGCCTCTTTGAACTTCCCACTTCCAGTCTTTGAAAGAATTAATCAGATTGGTTTTTCTACCTGGTGTGGGGTCATCTCATAGGTCACTGGCCTGTGGCTGATTTGGCCACCTGTGAAGGTGTTCAGAGGAGGCACTGCTCAGGTAGTGAGAGCAGTTCATCCCTGCTCAAGGTCACTTTGTGTTGCTCTCTTTCTTGCTTTTGTTTAATTGAAAGAGAATTGCATCATTTCCCTCTTCTTTCTCCAGTGCCTCCCATGTTAACCCTCCTACTCCTTTCAAATTCATGTTCTCTTATTCTTTATTATTTTTACATATAGATCCAGATATTTGTGCAAATAAATATATAAATGTGACCTGCGGAGTCCGTTTAGTATCACCGACCACTTGAGGTTGGATAACCTTCTAGGGGACTCATCTCTAGGGAAGACAAAGTCTCTCTCTCAGCAGTTGTTAATTGATTGTAGCTCTTCATCTAGGAGTGCGTCGTCCTACACTGGGATGTCAGCTTAGGTTGGAATTGTTCAGGTCTTTGTGAGGCAGCCATATTGCTGAGATTTCATGGGTCTAGCTTACCTATCATATCTAGAAGAAAAAATCTTGTAGTAGGTTTCTGGTTCTCTGGCCCTTACTGTCTTTCTGCCCCTATTCCTCAATGTTCTCCGAGCCTTAGGTGCAGGAGATGTATTGGAGATGCTTCAATTGCATCTGGACACTCCACAGTTAGATAGTTAGAAGTTTTCTTCTCTTGGCAGCTTACATAGTACCTTTCAGTACCATAAAAGCTAGTCCTCATGGAGGGACTTTCTGGTCAGATTCAGCTAAATTCCTCTGAATCCTGTGTCTAAAGTCTGTGGCATCTTCAGCAATAGGGCTTTCTGGGAGGTAACCAAGAACAACAGCAATTGTCTACATTGTTTTTTGGAGTTTCTTGGACTCCCTGGACAAACACTCAAAAGGATGTTTTCTTGCTTGGTACTGGGGTTTTTGTTAGATAGTCTGTGATTTTTGAGGGGAACGTTATGACCTCAAAAGACATAACTTCATTTAAATTATATACATATATTTACATATCGTACTGGCTCGTTAATGTCAACTTGACACAAGTTGGAGTTATCACAGAGAAAGGAGTTTCAGTTGAGAAAATGCCTCCATGAGATCCAGCGGTAAGGCATTTTCTCAATTAGTGATCAAGGGGGGAGGGCCCCTTGTGAGTGGTACCATCTGTGGACTGGTAGTCTTGGGCTCCATAAGAAAGCCAGCTGAGCAAGCCAGGAGAAACAAGCAAGCCAGTAAGGAACATCCCTCCATGGCCTCTGCATCAGCTCCAGTGTCCTGACCTTCTTAGTTCCAGTCCTGACTTCCTTTGGTGATGAACAGCAGCATGGAAGTGTAAGCTGAATAAACCCTTTCCTCCCCAACTTGCTTCTTGGTGATGATGTTTGTACAGGAATAGAAACCCTGACTAAGACACATATATATTTAATATATGCATATACTTATGTGCATTGTGTTAATTCTACATAGATATAAAATTATATGACTTCATATGGCTTTTTAAAACACCATTACTGTTGGTGCTCAGGAGTACGCTGAAGAGGTGAAAGAAGAGGGGCCATGGTTGCTTTGTTTATTATGGATCTGTGTCTGCAGAAAGTATCATCAAGGCTTGTCAGATAGAGATCCTGATTTTCTACTGTGGTAATTGAAAGTTCTTCTTACTTTTTCTTGTTTTCTTAGTTCACCTATCAAGTTTTAAGGAGCATCAGTGGCTATTATGTCAAAGAGCAGACTATGAGCTCCCCCTTCTGCTGTCTTCATTTTCACAGCAATCTATTCTGGGCAGAAATCTGAGGCCCAGATAGAAAGAAGGATTAGGGAGGTGTTGGCATGACACAAAACCCAGTAGATTTTATGAATATATGTTGGGTTGTTTTTTTCAGGAATACATATTTATAAAGTTGATTTAAAAATAAAAAGGTAAGAGTGATGGTATTTGACATTTAGAAGAAATGTTTTGACACATATATGTGAGTTAGTGGTGTGAATTCCATAAAGTCAGCAGGATTGAGGGTGGAAACATGTGTCTCCTCAGAGATGCCACTCATGCACTGCGTGACCTTGCTGTTTAGTATCTGTCACCTCTGTTCACTGAGTCCTCAGGATGGAGACATTCTCTTCAAAGGTGTTAGTGCTACGTGAACTTTGATTTAGGCTCTGGATTAAAAAAATGACAGTGTGAACGTTTTTCAATGTGTGCTGTATAGCGATGTTAACACTGAATGGCTATTAAGATCCACTCATCCATATTAATTAATAGAGGCATTGTGTTTGTATAGAGATATATAGAGTGGTGTAAACATAGTCGTGATCATTGAATTATCAAGCCAGCATGACCCTGAATGAACAACAAAAAAATGTCTAGATCTCCCACTTTTGTATAGGGTTGAAAACATTTGACATACACAGATGTGTGCTATAGCGGTTTGTGTTGGGGGCGGCTTGAGTGTAAGATCTGTAACCCGAATGGGTCCCAGGCTTGTGCAGAATGGAAATAGACCTTCCCTTGCAGTAGCCATTGCTTTGGTGTTGAAGCAAAAGCTCTGGTGGGTTTAAGCAGCAGAATAAACACTCATAATAGAGCAGGTCTCCAGTCAGCCATGGACGTGGAAGTCGGGCCGGCCATGGACTCAGCCGCACAATAGGGAGGATCAGAACACCCACCTGGAGCCGCACCAGCCTCACTCTTTGGGTGGACTGTGTCTTGGCAAGTCTTCCTGGCAACCCTTCCCTCCAATTTACACAGAACCAGGACTCAGGCCAGCAGCAACGGGTGCTTTCCGGTTCTGGGAATAGGCCTGGGCTACGTGTGCTCACATTTAGTCTACTTAAACATTAGTTGTAGAGACTAAAGAATGAATGTCCTTGGAGAAAAAGACACATCTAGACCAGACACTGGGGCTGTAGGGTGCCAACACTGGAAGGGGGAGTGGAAGGTCTTTGGAGTTGTAGAACAATAGGCCAAGTGTCACAAAAATCCATTTGCTTTTGAAAGCTGTAGCACAGCGCTGGGCTGAAGCAGCTGAAGCTGTTTTGAAGACCTTCACCTTGGGCAGGGGCTGCTGGTTTTACATCTTCACTTTAAGCCTAGCACTTTTGCAAAATTACCTTTTGACGATCAGCCAAGTAACTAAGAATTGGAGCCATGTAATCAGAATGTTCTTTAAGAAGCCTTACACAGAAGATATCATATTGCCTTTTAAAAATATATTCTTGGACTATTAGTAAAGGCCTTTCCAGCTTTTGTCAGCTCTGGCCTTTGGAGCATTCTACATCTTTCAAGTTGTTGTTGTGAGTCTTTGGAGATGAAAATGGTTTTCAGTTACTAGAGGTAAGGCTTCTATAGCAGCGGTTATTCTAGCTCTTCCTGTGATGTCATACGGCAACCATAAGGGTTGTGTGAGCTTAGTTTTCAAGGTTGGTTTTACAGTTGGTAGGTCAACTGAGATAATTGGAAAATTTCAACAATGCTAGTTTTTGAAATTGTATTTGAAATGTGGTTAGTTTCATTAGCATCCTGGAAGAGGTGGATATCCATCTCCCATCTTTCTTATTAGGTCTGTTAACACAGAGATGAAGAACATGAGCAGGAGAGGGAGAGTGGGGAGTAGGGCATCAACAAGCCACACCTCCTGTTGGCCTATTGAATGGTTCTTTTATCAGAATGGTGGCAAGGGTTATCTGGACACTAGGATCCTCCTGGAATAGAAATTCCTAAGGCTTTAAGAATCATGTTTTTCAAGTTTAGCTTAGGGTGTTCTATTATTCAGCTCACTGGTGTTGAAGCAATTTTGTTGACATTTTCTGTAAGTGGATTAGGCTTGCAGTCATCGCCCGCAACAGACAGATGGCCTTTCAAACCCTGCTCCCTTGAAGGGAACCCAAAGCCGGGAATCTACAGAACTATAACAGGTCTGTCATCGAAGATGATGTTCACCATTTACTCCTTTTGCTGACAGACAAATTTGGTTCATTTTTACTTTCTCCTGTTTTAAAAGAAATAGCTATTTAAACTCCCCTCCAGGATTCCTGAGATAACATCTTTTAAAATTTATATTTCATCTTTGCTACCCCAGACCCAGTCGGGGAAGTGGCCCCTAGGGCCACTTTGCCAGATTCTCACATAGCTTTGGGTCTTTAAGTTTTATCTTTCTGCTTCTCTATCATGTTGATTCTCTTCCCTTCTCTCTCTAACCTCACCCCCAATCTAAAAGTCCCACCCCATATCTGTATGGCGATTCTTTATTATCAATTGAAGTCAGCTGGGGGCAGGGACCCTTTTAAGTGGGGCTTTTGGGAGCTTAAATAAGACAAAGAATCAATTCCCAACATTGAAGTGATGAGGTAATCTGCTACTGGGGTGAGAGAGGGTCATTCATCCTGGGGATTAAACTTCCCAATTAAACTTCCACATTACTGCAGGTATTTATTTAAAACAGGATAAAGCAGTATTGCAATTCTGGTTTTATTCTTGGGAACAGCCTATTCCTAACCTTTCCCAAATCCTGTGTGTCACTGCCAAAATAGCTTCAAGGTTCATCATTCCTGGAGTTCTGATTTTTCTCAAATTATGTGGACTGTCTCTTTGGTGACCAGCTTTCATGGGAGGTAATTTGGGCTCCTTGCTACTGCAAGGGGGACTCAATCTGAGAAGTCAGTAATGAGTCCTCAAGGTAACAGCATCCTTAAGTCTTAGCTCATATCCACCATGAACCAAATTCTTTAATGATCTCTTTGGAACTGATTTATTAGGGTTTATGATGGCAGCATACTAGGGGTGTGTCATCAAGAGAAAAACACTTATTCTGATATTAAAACATTTATATGTATGTAGTGTGTAATTATAAAAAACAGTCCACGCTAATCCAGCTAATCATTGCCACAGGCTTTCTTGGTCTGATCCCAGCAGGGTACATAGCCCAAGACTGAGACCTAGTGTTTCTCCTAGCCAACGCCTCTCCCACAAACGTCAGCCCTGTCCCCAGAGCTCCAATATTGCTCTCTCTCGCCCTGTGGCCAGCTGCTGCTGAACCACTCCACACTCCCAAGCCATCTGATCCTTGAGGCTAGCCTGCTGAAACTGGCTGCCACTCACACAAATCTCCGTAAACCCATAAAATCAGAGGTTTGTAATTTACTAGCCAGATTTTTCTTCAACTCCCAAAATGCCCACCCAAAGAACTCCAAAGTCAGTTGATGTGGATACAAGCTGCACACCTAGACTGGACAAATGTGCCCTACCTTATTCAGCCGTCTAAGAAATCCCCAGTTACTTATGGCTCCTATGACCACGTGGTTCTGGCTCATCATCCTCTCCTTCAGGTACCATCTTGTCTCTCCCCTCTCCATCTTTGTGTCCCCCCTCTGTCTGTCTCTGTCTGTCTGTCTATCTGTCTCTCTCTCTCTCTCTCTCTCTCTCTCTCTCTCTCTCTCTCTCTCTCCTCTCTAAAACTTTCAGCTCCGCCTTCCCAATCACAGGCTCTAGCCTTATCTGACTAATAAAGCTTTCACCTGACTGCATCTGAATACAGACACTCTTGAGGGAGCAGAACATACAAACAGCAATCCACAATATATGTATTGTTTTAATTTCTCAAATGACGGATATTGATAAAGGTGGTTTTGGCTTATTTATAATACTAGTTTTTAATTCTTTGTAACATTCATATATTTTATACATATTTTGATCACATCCCACCCAATTTCATGTCCTCCATGTTCATATGACCCCTTGAGTCCAGTTAGCACTGCCTATATGTACATGGGTGTGGGACCATCCACTGGGACATGGCCAACCTACCAGCAGCTATGTCTCCAAAGGAGCGTTGACTCTTCCTCATCAGGATCCATCAGATGCCAATAGCTCCTCTTCTGTTCATGCTGGGATTTTGACAGGATTTTTTCTTGTGCAGCTCATGTGTAAGTAACTAAGTACAGCTGCTGAGAACTGACGTGTGCAGCACTCATGTCATGTTCAGACATCTGCAGTTCATAGCCCTCCTTCCCATCTGCCAGCTTCCATATTCTTGTCATCCATTAACCATGATGTTCCCTGATGCTTGGATGAGAGATATGATATGGATGAGGCACCAGCTGTTGATCACTCAGTTATTTACATTCATACTTTGACCCATTATTAATCTCTGCATTAGCTGAGTAATATGGAGACTCCCTGACTTCTGAATTAGTGATGGCTAAATAAGCCTACTATGCTCCAGCTACCACACAGTAGGTAGAATAAACAGTGCTCTCTTTGCCACCTTGGTCTCTGGGGGCAGCGTTTTCATTAGTGGTATCTATGGGATAGGGGTTCCCTAGCTGTGGATCTGCCTGTAACTGAGTGTACATGTAGAGACAAACAGCCTAGCGATAAGCTTCATCTCTTCATGTGTGATTGTATACATGCAAGGGTCTTTCCATTCCCAGAGTCCTAGTTAGCTGCCTTAAGTATGTGTGGAATACTCTGAGACAGCACACACATTTCCTTCATAAGTGACGGAGGCACAGCCCACTCTCTTCTGCTGCTCTCATGGACTGACACCACAAGAGAGGTGCAGTTGTTCATGGGAAAGGTAGCGGTGAGAGCCCTGGATGCCTTCTGAGAGTAACCAACAGACTGCAGCCAACTATTCTCAGACATTAGGAGGAGTCTGCAGTGTTAGTAAGAGAAGTAGGAAAAATAAAAATCCTGACTATCTTCTGATAGAATATAAAATATATAACTAATTGATGATTTGTGTTTAGAACTCTGGTTTCTTTCATGGGAATGGTATTATGAGATAACAAGAAATCATTTCATGCTTAGTATCTTGGTTTTCAAGTCATATTGGCTACTATTCAATGTCCTGATAGTATTATTGACTGTAATCAGCTTATAAATCTCAAGCTTATAAACTGTCAGTGTAGGAAAGCAGGAAGACATTATAAGGACTAAGTTATTAGAATTAATCAAAGAGGTAATGATGTGACACAGTAGCCATATATACAGTCCAAATCCTGTTGAGTATTTCCTGATCGCTAGGCACTGCACTTTAATTGCCTTTAATGTCGTTAAAGGGATTTGGCAAGGAATGCTTCATGTTTGATTTTAAATGCACACTAACCATCAGCAGCTTTTAGCTTCAACTTGTAAGGATGCACTATGATTTTTCATGTTTCCAACTGCTACTTTCTCAGTAAGTTTGGATTGCTGTGCAACCTCATATTCAGAAGGCAAACAGTCATGGAGGGTGGGTGGTACATACTTCTCAGGACTTGTTCTTCATGCCCATCAGGGTCTGAATGCTGGGACACTGCCCATCAGCTCCTGGATGCTGGGACAGTGCCCATCAGGGTCTGGATGCTGGAATACTTTGTTACCCTTATGTTCCTTTGGATTAAAGTGTCTTCATCCCTTTCCCCCCAGCTGTGAATTCCCGCAGGCTTCCTGACAGAAAAGGAGTAGCAACTTGACATTTCTTTCAAGTTGAGTATTCTGTGGTCAATTGTGCATTAATTTTGCATAATATGCATGACAACCCAGGTTCATTTTAGTGTATTAGAAGTGTTTGGATTTGTATGCCACTAAAGAAAATTAAATTTTCTAGGTTTCACTCTGTCTTCTTTCAAGACTCCCATTTGAAGAGAATAGCATCAAAACATTCTTTAAAGATGTCTTTCTTGGAATGTGCCTTAAGTACACGATATATTAGTCTCTTTTGCCTAATCTAGCTTGAAGGAAATGCTACAATGATGTGTGAAGGAAGGAGATCTGCTCTGAGCTGACTAGTCTTTCTGACTGAGTGGAGAGCAGCTAGCTGGTTAGGGGAAATTAAGAAGAAATGCCAGAATGGGTCTTTAGTAACACACATCACCTCTGTACAGTGTTCTAGACTAGAACCTGAATTCTCTCCTAGTTCCAGTGTCTTAATTAGGAAGATACAAAGGAAAAAGAGCTTGTAGTTTCATGAACAGAACAGAAAGAACCTAATCCTAGCTCCTTTAAACAATGGATCCCAGCCTTTCTATGTAAGCTCTTCATAGCTTTTTGTTTTCCTCCCTTTATGTGTTAGCAATTTTAACTTCTGTCTGTCTGTCTGTCTGTCTGTTTTTCTTCTGCTAGTGCCTGTCATCCCTGGGGCATTAGGCGATGATGTCACTGTGTTCTTGTATACTGGTACAAACTGTTTTCTCCAACTGACCATTGTCTTCTAGAGAGGCTGACTTCTGTTCACCAGAGCTGGCACCGTCTGGCATTTAGGCTTGGATGCCACTGCTCAGAGCTGAGGCAGTAGCAGTGGGCATGCACTTGATAACCTGCTGTCAGAAAAGGCATGGGAGCGCATCATGCATTCCTCCCACCAACACTGATAGCATTGGATGTTTCATTTTCTCTCTTACTTTCAAAAGCTTTGATGATCATTTTGAAAATAAGTCTAAAAGTCTTACAAGTAAAACTATGAAAATGATCTTAGGTGAAGTCACATCATTAATATAACTTATTTATAAAGGACTTTTTCCATTTAAAAATATGTATACTCTTGCAAAACATATGCATTTTAAACATGCGCCTCAAGTCTCTATTGCAAGACAGTCGCAAGTTATTTATGATGGAAGTAGAAAGGCTTAACTGCTTCCTTGATCATTTTATAGCTGTTTATTTGCGATCATTAAATCATAAACAGTCTTTCAACCTGTTTCTTCAATCTTTGAATTGTGAGGATGGCTAAAGACATTCTAATTATGTCCACATATGAGGAAATGACCCACCCTGCAACTGGTGGGAGGTGCTCTGACATTTGTCCCTGCCAGGTGTTCTTTCTGTGTCCTGTATTCCTGGCCTGCATCCCCTCTCCAGATTCTGCCAGTCAGTGTCATGTGGTCAGTCATTATTTTCTGTCTCTGTTGCTGTGTGGGAAGCAATAAATAGGTGACTTAATTGTACTTTGAAGAGTGTATGATTCGCTCTTGAAAGAGGACATATCTTGAAGTGATGAAGACCATAGATCCTTGAAACAACTGTAGATTCACCACCAGGCAGCTACATGATTCTGGGAAAGGAGGTCTCTGTGGGGCTCTGTTTTATAATAGGTAAACTGAGGCTAATAATAATACCTATCTCCTGGGTTATTGTGACAACTGGATGAATAATTATGTTTACAGTAGAAAGCTACCTACACAGAGTAGGCCCTTCATGTATGCTATTATCTTTACTTAATAATTGCATTTTACAAATTTTAAATGGCTTCAGTATTCAGGATGCTGAGGGGACTCATTCATTATTCATGCTGTTAAGAAACTCTTCCAGTTTCCAGGGATGCTGTGAATATTTTTCCCTCAGGAAATGTATCTCTAACTGACAGGCCTCAGCCTACAGTCTCTCCTTATTGTCTTTGAGGATGTTAATCTCATGGTGTGTGCAAAGGGGCACTGGGCCTAAAGGAAAGTTGAGACTTTAGTCCATCTCTGTCCTTAGGTGGCTGTGACCTGGTGGCAGTCATCCAACCTCGTCATGCTCAGACTCAGTTCTTCTCACGGGAAGGCTTCACCTATCCAGCCTCTAAAACCCTGGTCTGTGGTTGGGGTGACTTAAGACAGTCCATTTTAGCACAGACAGTAGGCAAAATGCAGCCACGGCTTATCCCAAGGGATTGGAAGAAGGATTTAGCTATCACTACAACAAGTTAGAAGCAGCTACTGATTTTTATCATTTTTGAGGAAATAAACAGGTTTTTAGGCATTTTTAGCAGGTAGTCTATACACCTCTCAAGAAAATGACATTAATAAAATTAAAGAAAGGTTATCCTTTATCATGGGATACTTTGTCTAATAAGTGGTTGTCCCCTTTCTGAGTGAACCTGTGCTTTATGGAATGTTCCAGCTGTCATAGCTGCAGTGTTTTCCTGTCCCCTCCCTTGTTCTTTCAGGGTCGCACTAGCCTCCTCTGCTTTGAAAATAGGAGGAAGGGGAGTTACTTCCTCATTTGTCTCTTCACCACAGAATCGCATTCCCACTTCTGCACACATCTGTAGTCGTTCAGGCCCGGAGCCAGTATCAATGCATGCACTTAAACACCCTAATAATAAACTCAAGTCAAAAACAGAACTAGCAGGAAAGATTTTTTTTCCTGGCACATCGATGCAAATGACAGCCAGTGTGTCCCAGCAATAGTCTTGTGCTTTTTATTTTGATGGATGAGTGGTGCCTGGAGAGACTTCTTTCCATTAGCCAGACAGGAACATTGTTCTCAGGGTGCTGAAAAGCACAGAAGGAATGTGGATAGCCAGCAATGCACCAGCAGAAGCTTGTGGGGATAACCGAATATATCAAATGCAGCTTAGCAGGCACGAGGCTGTGCGCCCTCCCCAGAAGGATGAGGCCGTGCGCTCCACCACCGGATGCTCGGCTTTGCGCTGTTTACTTTGGTGAACCAATGGAATCTTTAGTTTTATCGAAGAACATCTTTCCTCATTTTCCTCAGAATCTAGAAATGTTGGTCTGACTGGAAAGGAACTGCAATAGTGTACAATGGTATGCAAAGTCTCAGACCATGTTATGGGAAGTTCAGGTGCCCTCAGTTTGTCTACAGGAGGCTCCCCCTATAGGACTTACAAGGAGGAGCCAGCCAGCCAGCATGCAGTGAGCTGGTATGGGCAGGTCTGAGGTTCCATAGTGGAAGAGAACTTTGGGTGTATCACTGGAAAAGTGAGTGTACAGGTCCGGGTCTCCATCCTTCATCAGCGTCTCCCATGAAACCGAGCTTGCTTGGTAACCTTCTTCTTTGCTCTTTCTACCTGTACAGGGACAAGGAGACCTGCTGAAGAATGCCAAGAATGAAGCCGTGGAGAACATGAAGCAGATCCAGCTGGCCTGTTTGTCTTGTGGACTGAGTAAAGGCCCTGGCAGTGGTGCCGAGGCCAAGGGCAAGCGCAGCTTGGAAGCCATAGAGGAGAAGGAGAGCAGTGAGGAGAACGGAAAGCTGTGAGCAGGGCGGTGCTGGGCGGTGCACTGCCCCTGCCGGGAGAACAGGAAGCTGTGAGCGGGGCTGGGCGGGGCAGGGCGGTGCACTGCCCCTGTCCAGCACTCTGTCTGGCTTCTCGTTCTTGTCTTTTTGTTTTATTTTTACATTCTTCAGATGTTCACAGAAATGATGCCCTCTGTGGGGTGTTGTACATAAGCCTATATTTTCACAGTGTCAGTATTTTCCTGTAGTTAATTTATCTAAGTTAAAAACTTTTAGTAGCAGTGTTTTAAACTCTGAGCTGTGAGTATATACTTACATATGGCTGCTTCTGTGTGTGTGTGTGTGTGTGTGTGTGTGTGTGTGTGTGTGTGTATGTGTGTGTGTGTGTATGTGTGTGTGTGTGTGTGTGTGTGAGAGAGAGAGAGAGAGAGAGAGATAAAGAGAGAGAGAGAATAATAGAGTCCCTATTAAAATATTCTCTGTCGCATTGTTGGTTTTAGTAAGTTATTCTTTTATCTTTATGATCATTTGGGGACAGTTGATAATCTGAATTCTAATGAGCATTTATTACAACCCGTTGCTGTGGTTAGTTTTACCTTTGTCATATAGTTTGGATATCTTGGCACAGCTTATTATTGAAGAAAACCAAATTTATAAAAGCAAAGGTTTTGTAGATTACATATAGATTTTAAAATTCCTAAAAATTACATTAGAAATGAAAGTGAATTGAAAATCTTTTAAAATCAGAATTCTAGAAAGATAAACAAATCCATTTCTTCATTAGCAAAAAATCTTTAAAATATGTATTAAATAAAATCAAATTTAGGAAGTTTCTGTAGATGTTTCCTAAGCATGTGGTTTGGGTAGACAAGCTGACCACAGTGAATTTGCAGCCACCAGGAAGTACACTGAAACACACTAAATGCCCTGTTGTAACTAGCACTGTTGATGTGACAGTAACATTCAGTTGTGAAATTTCAAGGTTTGCAGAAAGACCTCATTCTCCTGAGCTTGGAGTTTGGAATTCATTTTCTATCACGAGTTGTGGGCAGAGACAAGTGCTTGGCAAGGAGTAGATTTAGTATAGAGTACTAAATTCAAATGTAAAGACACTGTTAAAATAATATATCATCATGTTGAGCTGGCATAAATTCTGTAAGTCAGATAACATCTTTATGATGATTTGAGAACTAACTAATTAGACAGGCATGTATAGTATAATTTTAAAACATACAGTAAAAACCACGAACAAATGGCTAATTAGGGTACATTTATAATTATATCTAGATAATTTTATCCTAATGTCTTCATAAACTTCTTAAATGTAATGTTCATTCATTGTCACCAACAGAACTGAAGGTTCTATGGCTATGAAAGAATATATTTATTTAAAACATTGCTTTTATTTTGAAAAGCTTCTTAATTAATTTGATTAACAAATGCTAATTTGGGGGAGCCTAGAGAAGATTATCGTTGAAATTTTGCAAATATGAACATTCTCTACAGCTACTGTGTTATTTCTGACTGTTCTTAATACTACTCTGTTCTCGTTGCACATTACCAAAAGAGTAAAGATGCTGAAAACAGATTTCTTGATCTCCTTTCTTGTAAATTTATTGGAGAAAAGCAAAGTTCTTTTGTTATATACAAATGATAAAGGATGCACTGTTTTCACAGACCAGATATCATAAAATTACCCAAGGCATGTGGGATAAGTGGCTGGCTTCACTTGAAGACAAATTTCCAACAGTCCTGAAAGTATCCCTTTACCCTTGGTTCCTCTTACCCTGCTGAGAGAGGAATAATGAAGAAGAGTTGCCCTGATTCCCTAGGACAGAAAGGTCAGTGCTGTTGACAGAAGAACTACCTTACATCTGCCTGCTGGAGGCTTCCTGGGCACCAAGATTGCATTTGGACCAATCCATTCCTTGTTGGGTGTTATTTTAAAATGCATGCTTGCTCCTTGCCTGGTGCTGGCAACTGCAGTCTCACCCAACTCCCATGGCTAGCTTCACCAAGCACTCTGGTCTCCACTTGTTCCTTGCTCTGTGCCCTTTCTCCAGGCTACCTGAGTCCTGTGGATGGAAAACACCAGGCAGCCTTCATATTTTAAAACTAGCTAGATAACTCATTGGCTGGGCAAAGAATATCCTGCCCCATCCTCCTTAACCATCGCCACCTGCGTAGGCTGCAAAATTTTGGTCCCTGAGGCCTGTATGTCTGCTCAGCATCCTGGTCCAAAAAGCCCCTTCTCTCTCTCTCTTTTCCTCCTCTTCCTTTTGGGCCCGGAAATTCTACCTCTATATCTTCGCCCAACGATTGGCTTCTGCAGTCTTTATTGACATAATCAAGAAACAGTTAGGGAACCAGATTTTAGTTATCAGCTCCTCCCCTTACAATGTCCTGCAGGTGATAAAGTTGTGTGACAAAAACACAGAATGTTTATTTTTGTTTTGCCTTGGGGTCGAACTTAGACTTTAGACGTAGCGCCTAGTTCATCCCATCCATTTTTAAGCTCCTTTCATACTTGGCATCTGTGTGCATCTCTGGAGAATGTGCTGTGGACTCTGCCTCTTCCCATACTCTTCCAGCAGTTGTCAGTACCCTTCTATCCAATCTCTGAGCATCTCTGCTAGTCGAGAAGTAGGACACAGCCCAGAAAGGAGCTTTAGAGTTGCTGAGTTGCTCTTAAGACAGCGGTGCCTTTGGATAGACTAGAAAAGCACAATGACAGACAAACTGTGTTTGGTATTTATACAATACATTTTTTAGTCTACAAATGTCTATCTCCATTGTAGTCTTGAACTACCTTATGGAAAGTCACGTCTATCCATTATCTTTTGGTGATGCAAAAGAGTTATTAATTCTATTTTTATTTTTGTATCACTAGTAGAATTTGAGGCAGGAATGGTAAGTATAACCACTGACATTTATAGATGAGAAGTCAGTCACTGAAGTAGCAAATGGAAAACTACATTTGAACTCATATCTGTCTGATATTATGCACAAGAGTATTTATTCAGTGATTTTTATTTTAATTTTATTCTCAAAAATTTAACTACATTTGTAACTTTCTTGTCACCACAAAAACATATATTGTCTTTCTTCTGAAAACATTAATAATCAATATGAAAGCTCAAAAACAGACAAATCTATAAAATTAAAATAAAATAAAACTATCACTTAGTAACATTTTGATTTTTATTTCTTCAGACATCGTATGTAAGTGTGCATGTAATTTTAGTAAAATTGATGTATTTTATTTAGTCATTGAATGTTTTTCAAAAGTAGGTAAACAGTAGTTTTGAGAGATGAAGAAATTTCGTATTTAATTCAATTTATTATTTTCATTAAAGGATTGGATGTTTTAATAACCCAAGACACCTTTCCATCCTCACCTTAACACATACAGAAACACACATACCTACAAACACACACACACACACACACACACACACACACACACTGCTGCTTGGCATCAGTTGGAGATACTTCTCTATAAAGGACATATAGTATCCCATTAGTCAGAGAAGCTTTTTACTCATGATGCTATTTCTGGTAAGAGTGAACATCTAAGTGGTGATCTTAAGCCCATATAATAATTTATAATTATTATACTATGTCTTGAACATTATATATCATAATATATTTAACTAATAGCCTATTGTTAGACTTTTTCTACTTTTTTTGATATACAAACATTACTGTGATAACATCTATTGTAAAGTTATTTAACTTTCCCTTTCAAAGAAATTTCTAGAAGTGGTGTGGTTGACTCTAAGGTATTTTCAGTCATGTGTCTACGTATGGTACACAAATGCTCATGGCACTGTTATTATAATAGTCAAAAACAAGAAAAAGTTCAAGGGTATGCATAACAAATGATAAAAGACAAACCCCATGTGATCATAAAATGGATTTTTAGTATATTTTTACTAGTTTTTTAAAAAAAATATGTTTTTAATTGAAGTATAATTACATCACCTTCCCTTCCTCCAGACTCTTCTGGGTATTAATTAAAAAGGAGGAGTAGATTATTTCAATTAAGAACACACTTGGAGCCCTCTGGACCGAGCCTAGTTGCCCAGAGCAGCCTGCCATTCCAGGGTTTCCTGCTGCCTCTCCACCTCCATCAGACTCCTGAACAATACAGACAGGAACAAGTTGTCCTCCAAGAGGCTCCGCCCAGCAGCTGACTCAGACAGATACAGACACCCACCGCCAAGCAGTGGAGGGAGCTTGGGGACTCTTATGGAAAAATATGAGGAAGGATTGTGGACCCCGTAGAGGATAGGAACACCCCAGGAAGACAAACAGAGTCAACTAACCTGGACCCTTGGAGCTCTCAGAGTCTGAACCACCAACCAAAGAACATACATGGGCTGGACCTAGGTCTCCCTGCTCATGTAGCAGATGTGCAGCTTGACCTTCATGTAGGTCCTGAACAACTGGAGCAGGGCTCTCTCACAAGCTGTTACCTGTACATAGGATATGGGCTGCCTTTTCTGGCCTCAGTGGGAGAGGAGCTGCTTAGCCTTGCAGAGACTTTAAGTGTCAGGGTGGAGAGGGATACCCAGGAGGAATGCCACCTGCTCAGAGGAGAAGGGGAGGGGGATGGGTGAGGAGTTGTGAGAGAAAAAATGAATTTAAATAAAAGGAAAACAATTTTATACACCTGCAAGAAGGAATTTCAACAAGGAAGCAGGATGTTTCAGTTAGCAGCAAATGAATACATTCCATTGTGATCATTTAAACACTTCAAGTCCAAACAAAAATCCTTATTTTTATTTAAAAATTCAATTCTACATGCAGCTATAATAGTTAAAGAAGAGATGATGAGTCAGGGAAGAATACACAGGGGAAATTAGACAAAGAGAGGGAGAGATGGAAGTGACAGAGATACATTGCTCGTGTATACGTCCTCAGAGTTTAAAATTATTAAACACAACAAGTCCAGGTTAAATTTTCAACTCTTCAGTCACCTGCATGACTAGGGAGAGTGACACTTGATTACAATTAATCAAACACCATGGATAAGGGAGCCTCTCCACACTGCCCTCTGCTGTCAGTGCCATGGCTAAGTTGCTGTCTGGTGTGGGGAGTCACTGGCTTTACAGGAGTTAGCAGAGTGTACTAATGGTGACTTACATTGATAGCTGTAGCTAGAAATAAGCTCTTAATTACTATGTAACATGAATATGTGAGGAAATTGTAACATTTGAGGAAATTTTTAAAATCAATCAGTTTAGTCGTTAATATTTACTACATTGAACTATAGTTTAGAGTCTGTTATAATAAATATAATGGATATTTTTAAATAAAAGGAGTTGAGAAAGAATCAAATTATTTGTGCTTGAACTCCATACCATCCATTCTGTCATAGATGACAAAGACACACATGTACAGGGCTTACTTGATTTCTCACCAGTCTACAATCTGTGTTATAAATTATCAGTTATATCTATTTTTCTTGAATATGTATCAAAGCATATAGCTCAAGCAGTGAATTCAATATGCTACTATTATTTTATGTTCCTTTAAATAGTTATTAATCAGATCTTCATGTATCTGCCAGCTGAATGGTTTATTTTATCAGGATACAATATATTTTAAGTTATTTATTTTAGTTTTGAGATTATCATACCATTTTCTTTCCTCCCTCCAACCCCCTCATGTCTTCTTGCTCTTTTACAAACTCATGGTCTCTTTCTTCATTAATTTTTGTTAAACACACACATTTATTCCTAAATGAATAAGTACAACCTGCTCAGCCTGTATAATGTTGCATGGCTGTTAAATGCATAACTGATTGGCACCCTTCCCTGGGGAAGACTATTTCTCCCGTGCCCAGCATTCCTTAGTTCTCTGAAGTTCTTTATGTAGCGCTGAAGCCTCACGGGCTTTCCCCACTTGTGTTTCCTTAATGAAGTATGAGGTCTACGCTCATCTGTGGGTGTAAGGATAAATATTTAAAATGCAGTTAGGGGTTATGTTGGGTTAGTGACATGGTGGTTGTAGTTTCTCCTTCAAGATCAGTGACATTTCTAGTCCTGCCTAGTTAGCTAGGGTTCCAGACCTGGCATGGCTTCCCTCTTGCTGAGTGGGTCTTCAGTCCAGTTAGAGAGCTGGTGGTTGCCTCTAATCCTGCCATGCAGGTGGTTTGTAGGCCTCATAGCTAGGTAGGACTGTTGGTTTATTACCTCCTTTGGAAGCTTGCATAGCTACTTCCAGTCCATGAAAGCTGGCCCACAGGGAGGAAGGAGGCTTTCAGGTCTGTCTAATCTAACGGGTATCTGGGTTCTGGGTCTAAAGTGCCTGTTTTCAGCAACAGGGACTTACATTCTACCCCTGGGCAGGGAGTGATGGGGGCAACCAAGGCCGATAGAGACCGCCTGTTGTGTTTGGGAATCTCTTGGGTAACCTTGGCCAAACAGTCACAGGAAGGCCTGGTATTAGGGTTTTTGTTAGATGTCTTTGGCTCTTGCAGACAGCATTGCAGCCCCCAGGGGAAATTTTCATTTAAACTATTTAAGTCTATGTTTATGTCAAATTACATGTCTCATAGATGTTTTTAGGCAGATAGTAATTAGTATGACGAAGGATGTCTTCACACATCCTACTGTTAGCATTTAGCTCCATCCCCCCATTAGAGCCCTCCCACTTTTCCACTTTCCCCATCAGATAGATTGGATCCTGATATTTCCCTCCTCATTGCTCCACAACTGACACTGGTGCCCTTTTACCTTCCTGGTTTCAGAGGGTTCTCAAAAGAAGAAACAAATTACATAAGTTATTTCTAAATATCTCATGAATTAAGGGAGAATCAGAATAAAATGGAGATTATTTTGAGTTCAAGTTAAAATTAATTAAATTCAGAAATACACCTTCTATTTTTCAGGAACTAGAACAATAGAAAAATTGAACCCAGTGGAAAGAAATAAAGCTTACGGCAGAAAGTAGTGAAGTAAGATTAACATTGAGTGGGACAAACCAGTGAAACCGAAGTTAGTTCTTTGGAAAAGATCAATAGAATTACAAGCTTCTTACAAACAGAGGAGAGGAAAAAAGACAGAGCAGTGATTCCTAATGCTGAGTGTAAAGGAACCATCGATTCAGATTATACTAATATTGGAAGGAGAATACGGCTGCATCTTAAATACTCTTTGCCAATAAATTCAGCAGCTTCAACAACATATAGTAAATTTCTTGAAAGATAAAATAGCAAATCTAAAAATAATTATGAATAAAGGAGCAGAGTCAAATTACACATTGCAGATCTGACATGTTTTTAGAAATGCGATGTAATGAAGAGTGACAGAAAACCAATTGCTGGTTGCCCAGAAACAGTGAAGAAGAGAGCAGGAGCAAGCTCAGCCCCAGAACATGCTGAGGGCTGATCCAGGTGTGTCGAACTGGGTTGCAGGATATTTAAAAATATGCTGTAAAACATATTTAGGTAGAACTAAATGGGATTCTCAACCAACTCTCCTGTCATCAGGTGGGATTATTTGAAGGTTAGAACCTGAGATCTCTCAGAGACTTGAATCACACCCACGGCTGGTAGTGGATTCTGTGGGACCCATGACCCCATCATCTTGTTTTGATTTAACTACGCTTTAGTCACGTGGTACCTTTTTCTTACACATTATACCCACTGAAGCAACTATAAAATGGGGCTTCACTCCTTTCAATCCTGATGCAGAATTCAAAGGTTCTGGAAAAGCATTCAAAACCAGAACTTTCACTGTTAGCCACTTTTGAAATCTATTATCTTGTATAGATCAAGTCAGCAGTTTTCATGAGGCACTTAATAGAAATAGAGTTTATTCTTAAAAAACTGATTTTGTGTTTGATGGACTATAAACAAGATGTTATCTAGTATTTTCTTGAATTAGAATTTTGACTTTCTATTTCTTTTGTGCTTCCTTGTGTCAGAGGGAGAGGCTTCATTTTATGTTGTGTTCCTTAATATAACACTGCATTGCCACAAGATCCTTCTGATTGTCTTTTCCTTTTGCTCTTGTAATGTCTCGTCAAAACCTGTTTGATACAGGTGTATCTATGGGGCTGCAACCAACACATTCAGTTTAAATACATATTGTATTTAGTTGTAATTTTCTGGGATGGTCTCTGTGGTGGTTTGAATATGCCTGACCCAGGGAGTGGCACTATTTGGAGGTGTGGCCTTGTTGAAGGAAATATGTCACTGTGGGCATGGGCTTGAGGCCCTCTTCCTGTCTGCCTGGAACTTAGACTGCTCCTGTCTGCCTTTGGATGAAGATGTAGAACTCTCAGCTCCTCCTGCACCATGTCCCCCACCTTGATTATAATGGACAGAACCTCTGAACCTGTAAGCCACCCCAATTAAATGTTGTCTTTATAAGAGTTGCCTTCTCATGGTGTTTGTTCACAGCAGTAAAACCCTAAGACAGTCTCCATTTTCTATAAATAGGAGCGTCTTTGATGAGGGGTGGTAGCTACACTTATCTGAGAGCATAAGGATAAGATTTAGAATGTAGTAAGGAGTTATGGTGATCTGGCAAAGTGGCAGTAATAGATTCTTCTCTAAGGTCCGTGACCTCACTAGCCCGGGAAACTGGCTAGGTTTGCAGGACTAAGCATAATTGCCCACTTGTTGAGGGGTCTGCATACAATTAGACATCTGTAGAATGTGAGTGCTGCTTACTGCTCCTTTATGGATGTCTTGCCATGCTGGTTACTGTTGTGCTTCGTGGGTATTGCAGCTGAATAGGACTATTAATTGCTTTCTATCCCTCGGCATCCTGCACAGCATTTTCTGGTACTATGGAAGTTAGATTGCAGGAAAGAACCATTCAGGTCAGATCCAGGGGAATGATTCGAGTCCTACCTTCAGCCTCAGAGAGGCAACCACAGGCTACTTAAGTAGTCTATCTATGTTGTTTTAGGAGTCAGTCAGAGTACTCTGACCAGCCATCCAAAAATGCCTGGTACTGGGGGTTTTGCTAGTCTCTGTTTCCTGTGGGGAGCATTGTCAGCTCAAGTGGTATAACTTCCTTTAAAAATACACACAAGCCTATGTGCATGCATGTGTGTTTGTTTCTGTCTGTCTGTCTGTCTGTGCATTGGCATCTATGACTCAGGTGACGCCTAGGAAGAGGGTGCAGGAATTGAGAACTGGAACACCATGAAGTCTGGAAAGTCTCTCCTAGAAATGGCTGTGTAAAGACAACTAGAAAAATGGCAACAGCAATAGATGTGCCAATGTGGGAGGGGTGATGTTTACAGGACCCATCCCTAGACAAAGAATTACAGAGGATAAATGACTACTGAGACAGGGAGCATTAGTCTTCCCCAGGGATGAACATATATACATGCATATATGTATGTAATAAATGTACATGTATGTATCTGTGTAACAATAAATATATGTGTATGTGTGTGTATATGTATGTGCAACAGTAAATTAAAGGAAGCTTATTGTCTTAGTGAGGGTTTCTATTCCTGCGCAAACATCATGACCAAGATGCAAGTTGGGGAGGAAAGGGTTTATTGAGCTTACACTTCCATGCTGCTGTTCATCATGAAAGGAAGACAGGACTGGAATTCAAGCAGGTCAAGGAGCAGGAGCTGATGCAGAGGCCATGGAGGGATGTAACTCACTGGCTTCCTTGCT
>CM052709.1:48221509-48234964 GCA_028551405.1 Uromys caudimaculatus
TAACTCCAGCTTGTGTCAAGTTGACACACTAAACTAGCCAGTACAATTGACCCCTTGTCAATTTGACACACAAACACATCACCATTAAGCCTCAACCCTTACTTTCTTATTCATCCCCAAGATCTAAATAACTTTAAAAATCCCACAGTCTTTGCAAATTCTTACATATTAACATTTCAGTCCCTTTTAAACATCCAATCTCTTAAAATTCAAAGTCTTTTAAAAATTCAAAGTCTCTTAACTGTGGGCTCCACTAAAATACCTTCTTTCTTCAAGAGGGAAAAATATCAGGCCACAGTCACAATCAAAAGCAAAATCAAACTCCAACCGTCCAATGTCTGGGATCCACTCGCAATCTTCTGGATTCCTCCAAGGGCTTGAGTCACTTCTCTAGCTCTGCCCCCTTTGTAGCATACACCTTGTCTTCTAGGCTCCAGATGCCTGTACTCCACTGCTGCTGCTGTTCTTGGTGGTCATCTCATGGTACTGGCATCTCCAAAACACTGCTGTCTTCTGCTGCAACTAGGCTTTACCAACAGCCTCCCATAGGCTCTCTTCATGGTGCCAAGTCTCACCTCCTTTGCATGACTACTTCAATCCTGGGCTGTCAACGCAACTGAGGCTTCACCTTCACCAATGGCCTTCCACGGCCTCTCACAGTGCCCAGGCCTCAGCTGCTCTTCACGACTCCTTCATGCCTTCAAAACCAGTACCACCTGGGTGACTCTTACACATTACCAAGTCCAGCCACAGCACAAGGTACAACCCTGGCTATCTCTGGAATGCAGCCTCTGTGCTCTCAGAAAATCCTTCTCAGAAGATTTCACCTCAGTGATGCTGGTCTCCTCTCAATCACCGCCAATTTCCCAGCTCCAAACAACCAGCATCAATAGTCCCAGCAATGCAATGATTTTGCTTTAGTAGTTCTGGTATCTTGTTAATCACAGGCGATCCTTCAGCCCCAGCTAACCAAAACCACAGAACCTTCACAGTCAAAATAGCAATGGCTCTGATAAGAGTCTTCCCTCTGAATTTCACAAGCCAGGCCTCCATCTTCTGCACTGTTCTCAACATTATCTTTCAAGCTCCTACAGCATGCCCCACAGAGCTCTTAACATCCCAATGGCTCTTCTAGCTCAAAGTTCCAAAGTCCCACCACAGTCTTCCCCAAAGCATGGTCAGGTTGTCACAGGAATACCCCACTACGCTGGTACCAATTTGTCTTAGTCAGGGTTTCTATTCCTGTGCAAACATCATGACCAAGATGCAAGTTGGGGAGGAAAGGGTTTATTAAGCTTACACTTCCATGCTGCTGTTCATCACAAAAGGAAGACAGGACTAGAATTCAAGCAGGTCAAGGAGCAGGAGCTGATGCAGAGGCCATGGAGGGATGTAACTTACTGGCTTCCTTGCTTCTCCTGGCTTGCTCAGCCTACTTTCTTATAGAACCCAAGACTACCAGCCCACAGATGGTACCACTCACAAGGGGCCCTCCCCCCTTGATCACTAATTGAGAAAATGCCTTACACCTGGATCTCATGGCAGCATTTCCTCAACTGAAACTCCTTTCTCTGTGATAACTCCAGCTTGTGTCAAGTTGACACACAAAACTAGCCAGTACACTTATAAACTTGAAAATTGGGGCATGGGAGGACACACAGGGAGGAATGGAAGGGGAAATCAATGTAATTCTATTTGCATAAAAATGTATTAAAATAAAATCAAAATAATCAAAATCTGTTGTTTCCCAAGAAATGTCATGAGCTTATTCTTGCAAGTTTTCACCCCCTCCAGCTTGAACATTGGTTGTGCAAGCTGCTTTTAGAATTTCCTTGAAGAAGTAAATGATCCTAGATTATCCCAATGTTAGCTGATCGTGTTATCACGGGCATGGGAAGTCTCAAGAGATTCGCTTCCTGCTAAAGAGATAGTAGAGATGTGTCCTAACCAAAGGGAGTGCTTTATTTGCTCTTTTAGATTTCATTCCTGCATGAGTTATTGTTTAGTGCTCTGTTTTGCAATGTTCTTGTGCTATAAGGTGGCTTTTAAGTCCCTTAGCCAGCTGTTGGAGAAATCAAGTCATATTTATCTAATGGGTCCTGGAGGTTACACTTGCTAGCTCTGAAACTGGTGACTGTCAGCAGTGTTCTGTCAACAACAACGTAAGGAAGCCAAACTACTCATCCAAAACATGTTGTAGTCATAGTGGATTGAAGGTTAAATTTAAGGTGGTTTCAAAGACATAGTACTGGGCCTCCTTAAATATTTTGGCATGGTAAGCCTGTTACTGTATCTTGTTGGAATTCAGTATAAATGGATATCTAGGCCCTAAATTTCCAGAGTCCCTGGTTGGAAATAACATATAAATATTTTATATGTTGAAATACATAGAAAGCGCATGCTAGAATATATGGAGGACTCTGTTTGTTGTCTGGTTTATTTGGTGGTGTTCTATTGACTCTCTGCACCTGCATTTATCCATCCAAATGCATCCCATAAGTCACATCCCCTCTGTATAATTTGTTTTATAAAGTAAAGCATATAAATATTTAGATTTTAGGCTGCTAAAGCAAACAAACCCACAGCTCCCAGGACGTTGCTGCTGCAAGGCCTTTTCATCTGTCTTTTATGTTTGTAACCACAGATTTCTCAACAAGGAATTCACAATTACTTGATGGGTGAAAACAAACCACCATGGGAAAGGGTAACAATAGCTTCCAGAGAACATTGTACAGCCCTTCTTATCGCTAAGGCAAATAATGAGACACAGCTGAATGGAAGAGTGCTATTCAAATGCAGTCTCGGGGGCATTGTACCCGCTCAGTGTGAGGCATTTCCTCTGTAGCTAATATTAAAATCCTATATTCTCAGCGTTCTTGTTGTCTTTTTCACTGAGATAACACAGCCATGACAAGTCAACATGTATAGTGGGAGTAATGGGAACTTGCAAGACAAAGGGTCCAGCTCTGAGATTGCCTGCATGGTGTCTCTCACAGGATATCCACATAAACGAAATTATCCTTCATAAAATATAATCTTGTCAGACAAAGGCAGGGGAGTACATCAATTCTAACATCAAATACTAGTGCAAAGAAGCCCAGAAAATACATTGATTTTCTAATGTATTTACATTTCATTGTACTTCTTAAGGCTTCAGTGCCCTCTGGCAGAGCATATGGAGATACCTGGTCAAGGACCCAGACTCATGATTATCATGATATCTTCACGGTTTTCTCATTTTCCATGACAGTCTTCATATCCTTGTCCCATTACACTTCACTGCATTGAATTTTTTCCTGTACTTAAGTTTTCAGCTAGTATTTTAAGCAAAATCAATACAAAGGTTCACAATGGCTAGAGCTAAGCAGCTTAGTTTGAAGGAAGCCAGGGATTTTATTCCTAGCACTACATAAACCAGCCTGGTGGTACACACCCATAATCCCAGAAGTTCAGTACCATCCTTGGTTGCATAATGAATTTAAAGCCAGAAGACCTCATCTAAATAGACAAAGAAAGGAATAAATACCAAGATCTCTGAAAAACATTAAATCTTGCTTATTAACTACCATATATAAATACTTATTGATGCTCCTTCACTTCAGGGTCCTGTGGCCTTGAGCCATTTTCATTGCATTTTGACTCTCGGGTACCATTCCCACATCTAAATTTAACTGTTTCATTCTTCTATGAGGATGCATTTCCAACTCTGAATTCTTCTATGAGCCAGATGTTGCAGGGTTGTTCACTGTCCACTAGAAAAACAAAGGGGTTTCATGTTGAAACTGTGTTAGAACAGTTATCACATTGACTATTTTATTTCCCCTTTATTTTTTTGGTTGAAATATTGCAATGGATTTTGTCACTATCAATTTATGTCTCTGTGCCATCCATTTAACTTCATTGGAAAGAAGAATTCTAACATGATCATTGAGGGAATTTTAATTGTTACTAAAATATCAAATGGTAAGAGGAAATGCTTTAAAATTGGGGTTTCTGTGTTTGCTGGTGTGTCAATAGTGTCAGATCCTTTACCATCTTTTTTTTTTTTTTTTCCCAGAGAGAATTTCAGCACCTCTGAGGTTTAAAATAAATCTGAGTCAGAAAATACTCATTTGTTAATGCCCTGCTTTGTGAACAATCTCTGAGTAAGCAGGAGCTCAAGTCTTCAGACCATAAGTAGATTCCATTGTTCCCCGAGGCCCACGTAAGGAAAGACACATGGCCATTCCTTTGTGGTGCAGTTTACAAAACATTGCTTTTTTCTTAAGTTATAAACACATACGCTGGATTCTACTCTTAAAACTAGAGAAGCTTAAAGCCAAAATTTCCTATTGTTAGATCTGCCTACCTCCTAACTTACCTCCTACTAAACAACATCTAATTCCCCCAAAGACAGGTTAGATTCCAGGGCCCACCACACCCAGCTCTTCCACTCATCCTTGTCTCCTCTATAATTAAGTGGTCACAACATCACCCCCTAAATGTATCGAGAATCTTCCTGCTATTAACCTCACAGCCTGTCTTGCCTTGCTAGCAGTATTGAAATATCCTCTAAGTAAGCTTTTTACCTAGTAGTCAAAATGGATAAAAAGATGTATGTGTATTTTTCTGTCCACCTACAAGTGTGTATGCATATAACTGTGAGATGTTTCTCTTTAAAACCCCTAAACAATATAGATTATACTTAAACCAACATTCTCAAACATGGCTGTGATCTCCAAGCCCTGGTCCCACGGTCTTGCTGCTCGACTTCTGATGCCCCTTTACTACCATGGTCCAGTCTCCAGCCTACGAAGCTTATTGCTGCCTCTGTATTAGGACTTTTTCTTGGGAAGCATGTTGATTATGTCATTTCTTTGTTTCTTTCAGATATCCTTTGTCAGAAAGACCTTACTTGACCATATACTGTCCAGCAGTGTCTCCCAGACATTCCCTAGGCCTTTATTGTTTGGATTCTTTGGAGCATTGTATTTATTTAAAGATCAGCCCCTCCCAGGGAAATACAAAAATCACAAAAACAGAGACCTCGTCTAATTCATCACTCTGCCTTTGGACTCTAACACAGAGTCTGGCACATAGGAGATGCCCTAACTATTCCATGAACATGATAAAGCAATGATATACTGAAAGAAAGTACACTAGGAAGATCATGTGTCCTGGATTCAGGAGGATTCTGTCTGGAATTCTTTCATCTCCACTGAGATAGTTTTGCAGATTATAATTCCATGATTGAAAAATGAACTATTACAAATATATAGTTCTATAAGGTACATGTGACTCTGTGAAACAGATCTAAGTGACCCAAATTCAATACATTAGGCCTTCCTTTCATAGCATGTTTAGTGAGAGTGTTTTGTGTGTGTAAGAGAAGATTCCTGGAAAAAGACAGTTATTTTCAGTGGACAAATAAGAGACTTAGGTAAAACAAATGAAGGATCAACTATTTTAAGCTTTATGAAGTCCAAGATGATTTACCCTGTGCTGTGTATGTTGGGAGGATGTAAAAGGGGTTTGGTTTCTATAAAGGCTTGCAGTAGAGGGCTTGTCGAATCTCAGGTGAGTCTATGACCTGGGACTTCAAAGAAATGCTCAAACTTTGGGGATTCTCGGGATGAACTACATGCATTTTTGCATGAGGACATGGGCAGGACTCTGAAGGCTCCAGCAGTGAAATAATATGGTTTGGATATGAAATCTCCTCCCAAAAGTCTAGTGTTAAATAAAGGCTTGGTTAGCTGGATGTTCCAGGGTAGAGCTTTTAGAAAGCGTATGAACCTTGAAGGCATTGATCTAATTTATGACTATTGGGAGCCAGTAAGAACTGTGGAAGGTGGGGCCTGGCTGGAGGAAGTGGGTGGATAGGGGTGTGCATTTGGCTACCTCTCACTCTGACCCTTGTCTGTCTCTTTCTTGGCTTACAACCTGCCAGGAGATAATCACCTTCCTCTGTCCTGTGCTCCCATTGTCATGGTGTCTGGCTTACAGTCATCCCATTGCAGGGGGAACACCTCAGAAAGGGGCTGAAACTTCTGAAGCCACAAGCCAGGCCCAAGAGCGAATCTTTGACATTTAAGTGGTTTACCTAGATTATTTGTCACAGTGATGAAAAATGAACAAAAGTTCTAAAAAATCATAAATAGTTGAGAACTGTAAAATGTGATACATGTGATTTAAGTGACAGAACAAAAACTCAAGAAGGGTGCTGTTTTGGGTATGATGGGACCTCCATTTGCAAAACTATGTAGACTTAGTCCAAAGAAAGCCACCTGGAGTCTTTATGTGACATGGCGTAATTATCCGAGCAATGAATTAAGATGTTAATTCAATAATGATTTATTAAGGTACCTGATCCAACAAGCATTAGAATAGGTCTGGAAACACTGCTGAAGAAATTAGAGTTATTCTCTGACCAGTGTATAGTCGGTGGTGGGGAATACAGAAAGCTAGGAAAAGCAATTACTGCACATCCTCTTGACAAAGTAAATTAATAAAAGACGAGAGAGGAACTAGTGGCACGCAAAGAATACAGGATTGAGATCAGACTCCCTAGGTTCTCTCCTACATCCCATATCTACTAGAAATTGGAGTTTGAAATCTAAAGTAAGAATTATAATAGCACACATCTCACAAGGCTGTGGAGAAGGTAAGGTGGGTGTCACAAATGGTTCATCATAGACAATGAATGTTGAATTTTAATGTCATGATGGAGGAAGCACAGGACAGCCCCCAAGCCCACAGGTAATTTTTCCAGATAATTTGGGAAGATAGAGGACCCAGGTGAGGACCTAAGGATGAAGGACCAAATGGTCAAGATGTAGTTCTTGTTGTCTAGAACAGAGTTTGTTTACAGGGTTTGTTTATAAAGGAGTATGATTATATAGGTATCTATTATAAGCCAACAAAGAAAAAGCAACTCAATTTAAAAGTTGGCAAACCACATGAATTGATGTCTCAAGAAATGACAAAGTAGTATGCAGGAATAGTCATTAGCTATCAGGAAAATTAAACCAAACCCACATTGAGATACCACTTGGCAGTTATCAGCATGGCCCTCACTCCGAAGACAGAAATAGCAAGTGTTGGTGAGGTTGTGGATATAATTGGAACTGTCTGAGATGGCTACTGGAAAACTAAACTGGAGCAGCTACTTGGAAAACAGCTTGGTACTTCCTCGAAAGGTCAAACAGGGTCAGTACATGATCTAGCAACTCTATACTGTAACTGTAATTTTTTCAAACCTTCTTTTTAATGACGGTTCTTAAATGCTTTAACCTCCCTTTCAGCCCACAACCCACCAGATGTAGTGGAAAGAAAGGATGTGGGGGAAATGGACCTGTTTAGAAAGCAACTCATGTCTGTGTTGTCTGGAAACTGGCGGTTCAGTTCACAGGTCAGCAATGGTAGCTCGATTCACTCACAAACACTCCACAGATGCACCAGCAGTCTAGTGTGGTAGAGTCTGGATAGCAAACAGGAATCAGCAGTGGTGGCACTACCTAGCAGGGACAGCCAGGCCTCAACTTCTGCACAAGTCAGCAGGAGGGACCTGGAGGGATGCCAGAAGTTCTCCACTGTGTTTCTCTCAGCAAAGCAAAGATCAACAAAGACTCGAGACCCACAAGTGTTGCACAGCTAGCTCTATAAGGAAGCCCAGCTCAGTTTTCCATCTGTCCTGTCCGTCGAGTCCTATTTATACCCTCCAAACATTACCTGTCCTTCATGGGTCTCGCCTCAGCACATGTATCTGTCTCAGCTGACATCATTCTGCCAATCAGCCTGAGTCCTCCTTGAAAGCAGCAAGAAACTGCAGCATACCACCAGATGTGTCTTGGTGCATATCTCTCTATGGAACCCTACAAATGCAGCTCAACTAAGCAATGTAAGGCAGACTAATACATGTGTGTTGTTTGTAAAGAATTCTTCATCACATCTCCTTTCATGTGCTTGTTTAGCAGAACATCCTTTCTCCTGTGTCTGCTTAAACCAAATGTTACTTCATGTGTTTGCCTCAGCAAAACACCATCCAACCAACTTTCCAAAGAACCCTTAAGTTTCTGCTTCACAACACCTAGATTTGTACCCAAGAGAAATGAAAACACAGATCCATGCACAGAACACCATCCACAGGAGGAATATCCATGACAGACACAGAGTGGAAACGAGCCTATACTGTTTGTTATGTAAACGAAGTCATGGGATGGTCTGACATTTGGTCAAGCAATATTTTACTAAGGTGCTTTTAGAGGAAGGAGTGGGTGTGGAAGCCAGAGAATCCTCTCCTGCCTCCCAGTTCCTGCCCTGTGTTCCTGTTCTGACTTCCTTTGGTGATGAATAGCAATGTGGAAATACAAGCTGAATAGACCCTTACCTCCCTAACTTGCTTCTTGGTCATGATGTTTGTGCAAGAATAGAAACCCTGACTAAGACAAATTGGTACCAGAAGTGGGGTATTCCTGTGACAATTTGAGGACTGTGGAAAGGTCTTTGGAGCTTTGGACTAGAAGAGGCATTGCTATTAAGAGCTCTATGGGATGTTGTGTAGGAGCTTGGAAGACAATGTGGAGAACATTGTAAACAATGAAGGCCTGACTTGTGAAATTTCAGAGGGAAGATTAAAGACTCCTATCAGGGCCATTGCTGTTTTGATTGTGAAGATTCTGTGGTTTTGGTTAGCTAAAGAATCAGCTGTGATTTACAAGATACCAGAACTACTAAAGCAAAACTTTTGCATTACTAAGACTATTGATGCTGGTTAGCTGGAGCTAAGAAATTAGTGATGATTAAAAAGAGACCAGCACTATTGAGGTGAAATCTTCTGGTAAGTGTTTTCTGAGAGCACAAAAAGCTGTTTTCCAGAGATAGCCAAGGTTATACCTTGTGCTGTAGCTGTATTTGGTAATGTATCAGAGTCATCCAGGTGGTACTGGTTCTGCAGGCATGAAGGGGTCATGAAGAGTAACTGAAGCTTGGCACTGTGAGAGGCCATGGAAGGTCATTGGTGAAGGTGCAGCCTCAGTTGCAATTGATGGCCCAGGACTGAAGGGGTCATGGAAAGGAGTTGAGGCTTGGCACCATGAAGGAAACCTATGAGAGACCCCAGTGTATTGGAGATGCTGGTACCATGGGATGGATCACCAAGTGGCAGTGGAGTGGTTCAACCTGAGCTTAGAGTGTTACAGAGGGTAGAGCAGGAGATGTGACACCAGTCCTTTGGAGGAGCCCAGAAGATCATGTGTGGATCCCAGACATTGAAACAAGAAGCTGTAACATTGAAGTTGCCTTGGAGCCCCCAAGATGTTGATATGCCAGAGCCATGGGCTATCTACTGAGGAAAGCTTCTAAAAGGGAATGGAACCAGCCCAGAAGAAAGAAGTTTGTTATAGTCAAAAAAGATGAAAAAGGAGTTGGAGATTTAAAGACCATTTTGACATTAGGCATAGAAATGCAGAGTTAGGAGTTTGCCTAGCTGGTATCCTGTCTTTCTTTGGGGATTACAGTTAAGTGATTGGATGAATCTCAGAAGAGACTTTGAACTTTGGACTTTTAACATTGTTGAGACTGCTATAGAGTATGGGGACTTTTGAAGTTGGACTAAGTGTATTTTCCTTTATGCTATGTTTAGGTATGGTTCCCATAGACTCATGTATGAACAAGCCTATGGGGGCCAAGGAGTGAAATGTAATGGTTTTTGTATGCTTTGCCCAGGAGGTGGCAGGATTAGAAGTTGTGGCCCTCTTGGAGTAGGTGTGTCACTGTGGGTGTGGGCTAGAATCCCCTTATCCTAGCTGCCCGGAAGCCAGTATTCTGCAACCAAGTTGCCACATGTAGTAAGTGTTCAAAATTTATAAAAAGATTGGAATATTTAAAAGTAAATTGATTTAGCCAGATTAGATAGTACATAGATGTATGATATAGTCCTACATATAAATATTTCAAAATGTAGAGAATTTGAAATATCAAACACAGACATTTAATGTTTATATTCTGATTAGTACCTAGCAAAATAGGAATACATTGGGTGGACTAAGAATTTGTCAGTTTTAAAAGAAAGAAATAAGGAGAAAAAAAAAAAGAATTTGCCAGTTTTATAAGTCAGAATTAGTTGAGAATTGGCAACTTGGGTTTTTTTTGTTTGTTTGTTTGTTTTTTGTATTGTTTTGTTTTGTTTTTAACCTAACATCTAGAAACAGCAACTTTCAGGAAAGTAAAAATCTTTCTGAGGTGCATGCTTATGTGATCCATAATGACCCATCCTTTGAGTTCAGAGCAAAGATATCCTTTAGTAATCCTCGTCAGGGCACACAAACTATAGAAAAGGGCCAACTTTTGTCTTCAACTTCCATGGTAAAGGATAGATAGAGCAGGTTAGAAAGGCTTCCTTGTTCAGTGTCTGCTGCAGCAGGACCTGTCAGACTGTTTGAAACCCAGTTTAAGATAAGAAGTTTGTGAAGGCAGGTATCTGAATGGTAGCACTCAAATCTACAGGCCCCAAGATTGTGCAAACAGCAAATCTTAATGCTACTTTTCATGGGGCAGAGTTAATGTGCAAACAAAAAGCTTGCTAGAGTCAAGAGTGAGACTTATGCTATACCACTAATTCTCGATTGGTGGGCTGTGACCCCTTTGGGGAGTCGAATAACCCTTCCACAGGGGTTGCCTAAGACCATTGGAAAACACAGATATTTACATTATGGTTCATAACAGTAGCAAAATTACAGTTATGAAGTAGAAACAAAAATAATTTTATGGTTAGGATCATTACAACATGAGGAACTGTATTAAAGGGTCACAGCAATAGTAAGGTTGAGAACCACCTTATTTGATGGGATTAAGATTTAGGTGATCTATTGATTTTTTTCATTTTGCTTTTCTCAAGTGTGTGATCACACAATCTCTCGCAACGCCTCAGTTACACAGCTCTTCCTCATTGCATTCCTCTGGAGGCTTCCCTTGCCCTGAGATTTACCAGGTAGATATAGAAAGATGGGCCCTTTGTCTACAAAGTATTCTACTTAGCAGTTGCAGGAAATGTCACAGAATCTTTAGATTCATTCCCATGGCAACAGGCACATATCACCAGGGACACCACCAGGTTTTCTCTGTATGAAGGGCTACACTATATATCAGAGGCAGAGCTATTTTCTTGACTAATATTTATATTGTGATGCACTGTAACTGCTGAGATGACATTTGCTATGTGCTCTGGAGAGGGAAAAGAAGGCAATCAGTTCCTCTTCACCAAGGAAGCAGATCATGGATCTAAGACACTTTGTAAGGCAGAATCATGGGGACTCTTTATATGACTAGGATGGGATAACTCAAGAGACAGAAAAAGACTAATTAGGTATTGGTATTTGGAAATATTCACACTTGCACAAATGTGCATATGCACTTACAGAGACATATAGACAATGACATCAACAACAAAATAGAATAGATAGATACAGCCATGGTATAATAGCCCCTCTGAATACTTAGCAGTGAACTGAAGGCTTTGCTCTTAGCCATCTTGATGGTGAAATTTGTTGTAGAGATGGTGGTGGTAATAAGTTGAGTCCTTTCTTCCAATTGTCTCTGCTGTTGGGGAGATTAGCAAGAGTTACTGTTCCTGGCATGGCTGTTTTCAAGTGGTTGACCTTTCATTCTTTCCTCACATTTCCTGTGACATGACTTGAGGTCAGCAAATGATTGGAGACATCCATAGATGTAATCTAGTAAAGAAGCAAGTCCCGTGAAATGGAGACAAGTATTAAAGGCTCAGAAAGGGGGCCCTTTAAAACAAGCACCCATGCTCACCATTCCCAAGAGACTACTCTGGGCGGGATTAAGATTTGGAAAGATCTCCAAGAAGTTTCAGTGTCTGAACAAATTATCAGTTCAATCAGCTTGGAAATTACTAGCTCTTAATTTGATAAAGGCTTCCTTTTCCATCCATCTCTCTGACATGTGGGCTGCCTCCTAGCTTTAGTCAGGGGACTCTTACAAGCTTTTAAGTTGTTCAAAGTACCCCACACATAATGGTCACATTGAATTTCAGAATTAGCTTATCAGTAGGAAGCATATTACTTCCCCTTCATCAGAAAAGGCAGTGAAGCATGAGGTATATCCTGGTGATAGGTAACACACACACCCGAACACACACACACACACACACACACACACACACACACACACACACACACACTCCGGAGTATGCTAAACTGAAGGTCAAGGGCACATGTTTGAAAGTTTAAATGGAGATGCAGGAGTACCTCTGGCATGTCCCCAAAGGGTTTATTTGACACAGAAAGGACGGGCATTGTGAATGGGCGTTCTTCCAGGAGTTTGGTACTCAAACTGCCCACCTCACATATCTACTAATTCTAGGTGGACAGAAGTTGGGGGTTGGGGACACTGCTGAAGTTCACTCACTGTAGTCTCTGTTCAGTGATTTGTGTGATCCATCAGTGAAAAACTACTGCCCCTATATTTTATGTGATGCAGTAGAATGGTAGGAATTATGAAAAATTGTGACAGAGCAGCCCCTGGGAGAACCCTGGAGGACATGGGTGTGGTTCTGTGTGTCTGCCTCATGGCTGGGGTATCAGAGCGATGCTCAGGAAGGCGAAACACAGAGGTGAAACACAGGTGCTAGGCTACATTCCTTCCTTGCCACCACAGGGTGCTGGGCACATGGGAGCCTAGACATGCTGCTCAGGAGAGATGAAATGGAGACTAAGATAGGGGTCCCAGCCTGTGTTTCTCTGAGTAAGAAACAGTGGGGCTGGGTGGAGGCCGTGGTACTCACATTTCTAGGCATCTGGACACTGCTGGGAACTGGGAAGAGTTGAGAATGGGCGGCCCACAGGCCTGAGATAAGATGAGCTTAGGGCAGGGAAATCTGGCTTAACTCAGGGTGAGTGCCAGGAAGGAGTACAGAGTAGCCTTCTGTGGGAGACTTAGACACAGAAGGGAAGCTTATTGGCTAACCCCTCCAGGCCCATCTAGATACCTCATTAGCATGGAGCACTCCAGGTTTCTTTTCTTTTCTTTTTCTTTTCTTTTCTTTTCTTTTCTTTTCTTTTCTTTTCTTTTCTTTTCTTTTCTTTTCTTTTCTTTTCTTTTTTCTTTCTTCCTCCTTTCTTCCTCCTTTCTTTCTTCTTTCTTTCTTTCTTTCTTTCTTTCTTTCTTTCTTTCTTTCTTTCTTTCTTTCTTTCTTTCTTTCTTTCTTTCTTTCTTTGATATTTTATACATTTCCAATGTTTCCCCCCTTCTAGGTCTCCTCTTTGGAAACCACCTATCCCCTCCCCGTCCCCTACCGCTATGAGGTTATTTCACCTCCCACCCACCCGCCCACCCAATCCCATCTTCCCACCTTGACATTCCCCTTTACTGGGGCCTTTCCTCCTCCTGAGGTCCAACAAGGCCCTCCTCTGCCATATATGTGGTCTGAACCATGGGTCCCTCGATGTGTAT
>CM052709.1:48235464-48262311 GCA_028551405.1 Uromys caudimaculatus
AACAATGACTTAATGAAATTTGCAGGCAAATGGATGGAACTTGAAAATATCATCCTGAGCGGGGTAATTCAGTCACAAAAGAACGAACATGGTATGTACTCACTAATAAGTGGATATTAGCCCAAAAGTTCGGAATACCCAAGTTTCACTTTACAGTAATCGCTGGACTGAGAGTGAGGTCCCAGATGGAGGAGTGGGAGAAGGGACTGAAGGAGCTGAGGGAGTTTGCAGCCCCATGGAGGGAGCAACAGTGTCAACTGGCCCGACCCTCCCCCCCCCCAGGTCCTCCTGGAGGCTGGACCACCAACCAAAGAATACACATCGAGGGACCCATGGTTCGGACCACATATGTGGCAGAGGAGGGCCTTGTTGGCCATCAGGGAGAGGCTCTTGGGCCTGAGGGTGTTAGAGGCCCCAGTAAAGGGGAATGTCAAGGAAGATGGGAGTGGGCGGGAGGGTGGGTGGGAGGGGGAATACCCTCATAGAGGCGGGGGAGGGGGAGGGGATAAGGGGTTTCAAAGAGAAGACCTGGAAAGGGGGAAACATTGGAAATGTAAATAAAGTGTCAAAAAAAAAGTTAGAAGCTAGGATCTGCATATGAGAGACAACATGTAACATTTGCCTTTCTGAGCCTGGATCACCTTGCTTACAATATTTCCTAGATGCTAGTTAGTAAAGAGCTGGCTCAGTGGGTGAAGAGCTTGCAGCACAAATTTAAGGACCTGAGTTCAATCCCTCCCACCCATGCAAAGAAGTTGGGTGTGACAGTACATTCATGTTCTCCCAGCATTGGGGAGATATAGACAGGAGGATTTCTGGGGTTAGGTGGCCACCAAGTCTAGCCTATTTGGCAAGCTTCCGATTCAGTGAGAGACCCTGTCTCAAAAACTGAAGTGGAGAATAATTGGTCATAACACCCTATTTCAATGTCTGAGTTCACCACATGTATGCACACGACTTGAAAAGTAGATGCACACACACATACACCTAGAATATTGTCCAGTATTATTTTCCTGAAATTTTCATTTATAGACGAATAAAATTCTATTGTGTATGCAGCCACATTTTAATCATCCACTCATCAGTTAATAAGCATCTAGGCTAATTCCATTTTCTTGCTGTGAATAGAGAAGCAATAAACATATTTGTGTAAAAATATCTCCAGCAGGATATAGAGTCCTTTGGGTATATGCCCAGGAGCGATATGCTTGCTCCATGATGTAGTCCTGGCTTTGCCTTTTGAGAAGGCTCCATCTGATTCTACTGGTCTACACTTCCACCAACAGGAGTAAGGGCTCCTCCACTTTCCCACACCTTTACCAGCATGTGTTACTGTTTGTTTCCCCAGCAATAGCCATTCTAACTAGAGTAAGGAGTTTTCATTTGCATTTCCCCCGAAGCACATGCTATATGGACACATTTAAAAATATTAATTGGCCATTTGTACTTCTGCATTTGTTCCCTTGGTCCTCCCTCCTTTGATCTGATTGTTTTCTTGCTGTTTAGATTTTGTTCTTTATATATTTTAGATGTTAGTCCTTGCATATCTGTCTGAAGGTGTGCAGGTATATCTGAATGAGTGCTTGTGTGTGTGTGTGTGTGTGTGTGTGTGTGTGTGTGTGTGTGCACCTGTCTCTCTATGCCTTATTCCCTTGAGAGGAGGGTCTTTAACTGACCTTGGAGCTAGACTGGTGGCTAGAAAACCCCACTGATCCTCCTATCCCCACTCCTCCAGAGTAATAGAGTTGCAGGTGCTTGTGTGTAAGATCGCACATGGCCTTTTACGTCAGTGATGAGGATTTGAAATCAGGTCTTTATACTCGCTCAAGGAGTACTCGTACCTGCTGAGCCATCTCCCAGGCCCCTGTCAGATTTTATAGCCGGTTTACACATTGATAGAGGATTGTCTTTATTAAGGCCTAATCGAAGGTATAGGAAACACAGCCTTTATTCCAGGTCTTACTCTTTTCCCTATGGCCACTGCCCCTCGATGTGCTTGGAGGGGATTAAACATTGAAACAAGAAGAGACTCATGGGAAGAAAATACTGCCCTCGATATGGCCATGAGAGATGGACGGTTCATGCTCACGGACTTTACTTGACAAAAGCTACATTCCGAGCTATCCTGACACCTACACATTGCCACTACTGCTGACAGTGTGACCTGAGACTCCTTGAAGACTCCTAAGCAACTTAGACATGTTGCTTCCACCAACAGATAGGAAATTGTCTTGGTTTTTTGAAAGCAAACCAAATGTTGCTAAAAGAAGCTTCCCTATTTTGGTAAATGTTAGTAAAGAGCCTCACGGTTTTACAGTCTTACAGGAGGATATGTAGGTATGTTAGAGGGGATGGCGGATGGATGGGTGGGGAAGGACAAAGGACAGCTCATGCTACCAGGGGTAAAGGCCCTGTGAGGCTGGGGAAGAGACAGCAAGGACAGAAAATGCTAAAGGCCCACCCGTGGTGCCAGTATTTACCAAGCCGTCCAGTGTCGGGAAATATTTACACTTTTCCCTGACTCTATACATGAAACTTCTACAAGTTTGCCTTCATTAAAAGCAAGACATTTAATTTACATGGGCGGGCATTGGGAACACTCTATGAATTCTGATTCATTATTTTTCCACACCCTGCAAACACTATTAGAGAGCAAAGCATCCTCTCTGTGTTAAGCAAAGTGTCTGCCTATGATTCATCTTTGAGGAAACTGACTGGGAGTCAGGAGTCACCCATTTCTATTCTGGATCCTACAGCATATGATCCTCTTGCTCTTGATATTTGACGTGATCATACTACGGCAGCAGTGGCTCCCTGAGATTCTCCTGCTAATCACAGCCCTGGCAGCCCACGCTCCTCCTGCTGTGTCTGCCAACAGCTAGTGTAAGTTCCTAGCACCATAAATAGGATCCTCAGCCCCATGCTGGCTCGTTCTCTTCAGTCCTATTACATTACACCTGTCTCGTTTCCTACAACCAGACAGCAACACCTGTCATTAACACGCAGCCCTCACTCTTTCTGAGTGCAGTGTGCAGTTTCTTCCTGATAGGTCCAGCATGCTCTTTCTTTCTTCCTTTCTCTTTCTTTCTTTCTTTCTTTCTTTCTTTCTTTCTTTCTTTCTTTCTTTCTTTCTTTCTTTCTTTCTTTCTTTCTTTCTTTCTTTCTTTCTTTCTGTCTATCTTCCTCTCTCTGTCTCTCTCTCTCTGTGTCTCTGCTCCCTCCCTCTGAAACCTATCACCAAACCTCACCCCCAGGAGGTGAAAAGGCTTAGGATCCTGGGGCAGTATATAGGGGTACAGAAGAGAAATGAGAGAAGCAGATCTGCTTCTAATTGGGGTAGCCCACTTCTTTTCTGTCTTTCTTTGTTAATGCAGCTGCCTGTCATGGTTTTATTATCTATTTTTATTTCATGTGCATTGGTGTTTTGTCTACATGTATGTTTGTGTAAGAGCGCCAGATCCCTTGGGGCTGGGATTATAGACAGTTGTGAGCTGCCATGTGAGTGCTGGGAATTGAACTCAGGTCCTCTGGAAGAGGAGCCAGTGCTTTTAACCGCTGAGCCATCTCTCCAGCACCCCCACTTATTTTCTTATATTTTTCATTTAGTGGCCAAAAGACCATGTTTATAGTTGGCATCCTGATTCTTTTGGCCTATGAATTTTAATGGCCACTGAGCATGACATAACTATTTTAAGCCACCTTGACTACACATGGTCCATGTGATGGGCAGGACATCATCTAGCCACTAGCCTTTTGGGGGTCATTCTCAGGTGTTAGGGGTGATCAGCAGCTCCACAGCCTTTCTTAAGCACTGATATCTAGTGACAGAGTGTGGCAGGTGGACACACTAGCAGCCATCAGGACACTTCCGAATTCCCTCCAAGGTGACCTGGCTTTGCTGGCCTTTGATCACAGTCTGATTATCCCTCTGTCCAATTATGTCCCTGTCACTTCCCTTTCATAGGCAGGTCTTTAATAAGGATTCTGTATTCAACTCCACCTCAGTATTTGCTTCCTCAGCACTTGACCAACAGCAGTGACAGACAATATTATTTGAAAGACTGATGTTTATCTGGATCCTTAAAATAAAAAATAGAGTTGCTAAGGCTTCCCTTGGGAGTTCTGAGAGACTGTCTGGGAAGGCAAATGGCCCTGACTGACCATTGCTGGAGTCGCCTGTGGCTCTGGTTCTGCCAGCTGTAAGAGTTCTGGGGAGGGAGGTTTTATCTGTCTAAGCAAGCTCGGAGCATTTGGGATTAAAGCCCCAGTTGCCACTGTCCAGGCTCTTTATGATTTAGTTCCTTCTTCTCATGAAAGGGGAAAGCAGAGTTCTGTGGAGGATTATGGGTAATGAACTCATGACACTTTGGATTTAAATGGCTTTATTGTTATATAGATGATATGCAGTGAGCTATGCACCTGAAGTTTGATGAAAGCAACACCACAGTCACAATAATTAGCAGATGCAGCATTATTCTTCTCCTCTCCTCTTGTAACCTTCCCTCTGCTGTACCGCCCATCTCCAGGCAACGTCTGATTTGCTCTTTGTGACTATAGATTATTTGCCATTTTCTATAACATTGTATAACGAGAGACACTCAGTATGGACTGCTTTGTCAGCCTTCTTTAATTCTGTGTACAGATTTTGAGCACTTATGTTGTGGTGTTGACTATTCAGTCTTTTTTGTTGCTGCCTAAAAACCCATTGCATGGATTTATCACACTGGGTAAATCCATAGGCTTCTTGAGAGATGTAGGACTCATTTCTTTGCAACTACGAAGAAAATGCAATGAATATTTACTCTCAGGATTTTGTGTGAGTATCTGTGCGTATTTCCACTGGCTACACCACTGAAGAAAATGTCTGTCTCCTTCACCAACCAAAATAACAATGAATTATTTGCATGTAAATCCTAAAGGATGGGTAGAGCCCCATGAATCCCTCTCCTTTCCATAAGAAGATATCATGGAGATCCTGTCCAGATAATCAAAGCTTCTGTGAGTTCAAGAGCACAACAACTCCATCCCTCCCTTCAGCTCCTGAATTCTTCTCACCCTTTCATCTGTGGAGCTCTCTGAATCTCGGATGTTCCAGCTGTTATAGATGTCTCATTTATGGCTTGTCATTTGAGAGTAATGTATTCTCTGTACTTTGCAGTTATCCTGCAGGCACTGTTGATCATTGCAAAAAGGAGTTTTCTGGCCAAAGCTGATAACGCTACTGTTATCAGTAGTTATTTGTTATTTGTGAGAATAAAACATGTATTTAGATTTATTAAGAATTATTTAAATATCTAAACAATTATTTAGAAGACAATTTGATAGGCATATTTTATCCACTAGCAAAATGACAGCTGTAGCTTCTTTACCAGGGGGCTATGACCTTCCTGGCTATGGCTTTTAACCAGATATAGAGTACCAGACATGAATTACCTCCCATGGAGTAGGCATTAAATCTAACCAGAAAGTGACTAGTTACCATTATGTGGTGGTTTGAATATGCTTGGCCCAGGGAGTGGCACTATGAGGAGGTGGCCTTGTTGAAGGATGTGTGTCACTGTCAGTGTAAGCAATGAGACCCTCCTCCTAATCATGTGGGAGCCAGTCTTCTCTTAGCAGCCTTCAGATGAAGACGTAGAACTCTCAGGAACTCCTGCACCATGCATGCCTGGATGCTGTCTTGAAGACTGAACCTCTGAGCCTGTAAGCCAGCCCCAATTAAATGTTGTCCTCATAACAGTTGCCTTGGTCATGGGGTCTGTTCACAGCAGTAAAATCCTAAGATACCTTGTAACAGGCTTGAGCACTATTGCACTAGTAGGCTGTTCTTGTCTGGCCAGTTGGCATGTTACACTCAGAATCCACTGCTAAATAAGGCTGTTGATGACAATGCTTCTCAGCCACTGGTCTAGCTTATCCCATCAATATGAGGGCTAGCTAGCAGAAGGTAAGCTTCTAGCCCAGCTCCCACTTGGCTTGTTTTTGTCCTGTGATTAAGGTATGTGTTGTCCTATGCTAATAGTAGTGTTTCAGGTTTTGATCTAGTAGAAATACAATTTTCTTTACAAATTTAATTTCTAGTTATTTGTTGGTATCATAAAGATTACTAATAGATTATTTTCTTAAAGCATACATTTTAAAAATTAGCACTCAAAATAATGGTCTCATCATGACATCTTCACACCTGTGTCTATAATTTGCTCACCTTAGCCATTCTGTCTTGTTCTCTCCACCCCAGGCATGATTAGCTTTTATAGTTTGAGTTTGTTTCCTATAACCTTGTTAAACTTATTCTAGGAAACTAATTGTAGATTACTTAGAATTTTCTTTCATAAATAATAATTTCCTTTATAAGTAAAGACAGTTTTATTTCATTTCCTTGCCTTATTAGATTGCCTTCAGCATCCTTACATGACAGGAGGCAGGAAGAATGTGATTCTTGCCTGGCTTCTGACGTCATAGAAAACTCACTGAGTCTTTGGACATTAATAGTGAATTCATATGTGGTTTAATGCCCCTTTTTAGTTTAAGGGAGTCTTCTTTTTTCCTAGATTGTCAGTTTACATTTTAATTATTAATAGGTGTTAAAGTTTTTCCAAATGCTTTTTCTGATATTATCATGTACATAGTGTGTGTGTGTGTGTGTGTGTGTGTGTGTGTGTGTGTGTTGTGTCCCCATATGAAAGGAAGGGGTCAGCATCAGAGTCTTCCTCACTTGCTCTCTGCTCTACTTTTGAGGGCAAGTCTTCTACTGAACCAGGGAACACATTAGGCTATTAATCTAGGCTGGCTAGTCAATGAACTCTGAATATGCCTGTTTCAGCCTTGACTTCCCTCAGTGATAGATTTATAGGCATGAACTACCACACCAGCATTTACTTGGTGCTGCTGGAGATTGGAACTCAGACCCTCATGCCTGCTCAACAAGAACTTTCATGACTGATCCATCTCCTCAAGATGTGTGTGTGTGTGTGTGTGTGTGTGTGTGTGTGTGTGTGCATGTGCATATGTGTATACATTTGTGTATATGTATGTGTGTTTGTGTGTTTTACATGTCCATGTGTATGGGTATGTGTATATGTGTGTGAGTGTTTGTGTTTGTGCATATGTATATATGTATATGTGTGTATATGTGTGTGGTGTGTGTTTTATTTTACTATTAAAACTTACATTGATTATTTTTTTTAACAGTGAACCAATCACTGTTCACTGAGGTCAATCTAATTATGATATATTCTTCTTTTTGCATATTGCTGTGTTGAAATCACTGTCTTTGTTGATGACTTTTGTGGCTGTGTTCATGAAGTATAACAGTTTATAGTATTTATTTTTTTATGTCAAAGCCTTCTCAACTCAGCCCTGTGGCTCCCTAATAGAAATCTGTAAATGCTCTTTCTGTTTTTCTGCAGGAGATAAAGTTGAATTTGCTACCTCTTTAGAATAATGTTTCCTGTATATTTGAGATTTACAACATATATTTCAGTAAAAATAGTAAAGAAATCACTACAGTTAAACCAAATAACATATCTGTATCCTACAAATTAGATTTTTATGATAAGAGCATCTAAAATCCATTGACCAAAAATTTATAGTACAACATAATTTTAGCCATAGTTCCCAAGATATACATCTTTTCTCTATGCTTGTTCAGCCAACATATAAGTAACTTTATACATTTTTGACTTGTGCTTCCCATTTAAAATATTATTCCCTCTTTGTGGTAACCACTATTTTATTCTCAATTTCTAAATATTTGACCTTTCTCCTTTTCATTCTTTGTCTAAGATTACAACTATAGGTGAAACTGTGCAGCATTTCTCATGATGTCCTTGGACCCTACTCATGTTCGAGGGGATGGCAGGCCATCTCCCTGTGGAGACTGAATAATGTTCCCTCATATCCATTTTTGATTTCTAAAGAAAAGTTCTTTATACATCTATTGATGGACAACTGTTTAACTTTTTCTCCCCATATCTTTGCTGTCGTAAGTGAATGCATCAGTGGACCTGGGAGTGGCGTTGTCTTTCCTAGTTGGTGATTCCAGCTCCTTGGGGTATGTGCTAGTAAGAGGGCTGGCTAGATTACAGGGTATTTTTATTTATAATTTCTTTAGGACTATTCATGTTTTATATAATGTATATACCAAAATACATTTCCAAGAGTGTCTCACCATCAACATTTGCATTCTGGGTCCTTTTAACAGTGACCACCCTAATTCTTTGATTTTTCCACATTGTTTTTGGTGATGTCAACTGCTGTGTATTCAAAGTCACTAATCTTTTCCCTGCAAGGTCTAATCTGTTGTTAGTCCTACACCAAGTGTTTATCATCACAGAGTGTTTATCTCTCTAAAATTAAAGCTGGACATTCTTTTTACACTTCATACTTGTTTAATCCTTCCTTTAACTTACTGAGTCAGTGGGCTATGGTCACAATTACATCTACAATACTGTTCTGATCAAAATAATATGTGATTTTATGACATTGCTGACTTGGAATTTTTCTTTTGGAGACAGAAGCTTTGTACCCTACACTGGTCACCAACTCCCTATATACCCAATGCTGTCCTTGGGCTTCCCAAATGCTGGCATTACAGGTGAGTGTAACCACATCTGGCGGACTTTATCATCCATATAACTTATCATCTCAATATGGCTCGTATCTTTTTGGTTCTGTACTTGTCTGACAACAGTTGATGTGATGCAGGGCATTGCATATTATATCTAGATGGATACTAGTATTTTTCTATTTCTTTAAGCATTCTGCAATATTGTACAATACAGTTAAATTTATTATAAATAGATGTTATTTTGTATCTGGCCCTTAATCTTGACTAAAGTGTCCAGTCAAGAGATTTCTTGGTTTCCAACCAATTCTCCATGTATTATGAGACTTTCTGCTCTGCCTGGAAAGAATCAGAGACTTCTTGATGCAGCATCATCCTTGGTCACTGATCCTACCATGCAGGCCAGACCTATCTAGCTACCACCCAGCCCAGGCCTTAGGTAGTCTCCAAGGCCCACAGGCAGATGCCTAGATGAGTATATGAGAACGGTACCTTGCAGAGCTCTGGCTTCCATATGGGTACTTAGCTGAGTACTTAATGGACTATGTTCTCTGGATTCCTTGGGGAGAATACTTGAAGCAGGGAATACTTCAAGGAGGGATAGCCTATAGATTACTGGGTTTCTTTATATATGTACTACTGCATTTCTACTACTCTGCCTCATGAACCGTAGCCAGCTTATTCTCTGGAGAGGACTACTCTACGTCTTTGAACCACTGAGCTCTACCTGATTACCACTTTCTGCTTCATAGGCTAAGACATTTTCTTCTTACTTATCTTCTGTCTTATTGGGGATAGTGATTGTTGTTGCTTTGTGTTCAGGTTGGTTTGGTTGGTCACTCACTCATTCATTCATGTGAAGGGTTTCAGTTTCACGCTGGTTTCTGTTTCTCCATGTTGATCCAAAGTGAGTTGAACATCTGAGCCCTTCCTGCTTTTCTCCTTTGCTCTCAACTCAAAAGTCTCCTGCCATTCTCTGGTACAAAATTGGAGGGATTTTGTAAAACAATTCTGTAGCTCATATACCATTGGAATGTGTATTTGGGTGGTATGCCTGGCCTATGCCTTCCTGGGTTCATTCTTTGGTCTGATGTTGTAGGTTCTGACCTTGATATTTATGTCATTCAAAAGCTTTTGTGTTTGTTCCTGTCCAGGCTGGCACAGGTATGCCCTTGTCAATAACCATCTTGGGCATAAGCAGGCTTCTGTTGTCAGGATTTTTATTTATTGATTGAGATATATTTGAGATGTGAGACTCTAACTTCTAATTTCATGTACATATTTAAATATTTTTGCTATGTAGATAGCTTGGGTACACCCTGAAAACTTTGTGAATTTTGCCTATTCTATAAAGTGCTAGAGAGAATTAGAAGACATGGCAGTTCTTTCTCTAGTGTAACTGATTCTCTGCTCTTTCTCCCTGGGAGAATACAAGTTACATTTCCTTTTTCTCCAGCTCTCCAGATGAGGTCCACATGTAATAAGTACTGTTTCTATAACATGGAGGCTCCAGGTGCTGACCCTCCTGTTAAAACATGGTTCTAATTTCTTCAGGTCAGACATAGGATGCTCACGAATTAAAAGCCAATATTGTCACAAGCATCACAGTGATAGGGCACCCAAGGAAACAAAAATAAATTAGCAGATGACCTAAGAGTTGGAGCATTGCTTTGGTAAGGCAGGTAGAAGAGAGGACCATCGACTGGGGGAGTAACAGAAACATACTTTCCAACAATCTGAGGAACGAATGTCAAAGATTGAAATGCCGATGCCTGGGTTCTGAGGCAGCTTTCTTTGGCTTATAGATAGCTATCTTCTTTTGGTGTACTCAGTGGAATTTTCTCTGTGTGTATTGATCTTTCTTTCTTATAAAGATACCAGTCAGATAGGATTAGGGACCACTCAAATGGCCTCACGTTTATTACTGCTTTAAAGGACCTGTCTCTAAACAGTCACGTTCTGAGGTATTGGGTTAGAGTTTTATTATATGAACTGAAGGAAGATGCAGTTTAGTCTATAAGAAGCAGAATGGTGACCATCGTGATTACGTCAGACAGACATAATTCACTATATCTTTTCTCTTAGTTTTGTGTTATATTTGAAAATATTTTTATAATGAAAGTGTTACAAGCAATAAAGTAGAGAGACTATAGCTAACCAGGGAGAAATTCTATCTAAACTAGTATTTCTTTGTGTCATTTCTCATTGTCTGTGACATGAGTCTCCCCTTTGGAACTCCAGGTGCATGGGCTATAAGCAATCTGTCAATCAATCAGACATCTTCATTCAGTGCAAGCAAGACTGAGGTTGGCAGCAACAGTAATGATGACTGGCATGTAGAGTGTGACAAAAGAATTGCACACATTCTTTCACACTTCTTCCACTTAAACCCTCAGAAGATATGGAGATTTAGATGTTATTGTCATAGGGTAGAAACCCAGAGATCACTCAGAAGTGCTAAAGTTTGAAATGAGAGTCTATATGAAGCCAGGTGACTGCCTGGAGAGAAACCCTTCTCAAGGAGCAGACACTGATGATATTACAGGGAGGCTTTAAAGACAGAACACAGAAAAACAACATCCTAGTCAGCAGCTGCAGCAGGAAGCAAGCAAGCAGTTTAACCAGAGCCAAGAGCTGCAGTTAGCTGGGACATTTCAACCCCGAGTTTCCAGAACAGGGTTGGGTGCTTTCCCATGGGACTTTTCAGAGCAGGCGGTAGAAACCAAAGGTTTCAGCTGAGGCAAGATGGGGAAAGCTTTACCCTGTTATATTATTCCCAAGATAGAAGCAAGAAAGAGATGTTTGAGTCTTGACTTGTCCCTGCCCCCAGGGCATTGTTTGCAGTGGTGGAGATGGACCCTGTACAAGGGTCCTTTGTGCTGGAATGATAGAATTCATTCCCACCTTATTTTGCTCTTCCTATGTTGCAAGAAACCATGGTTGAATGTTCAGCCTGTGGAAGTGACCACTTTGAAACTGCTGTTATTTTTTGCTAATGCTGCTCTTTGGAATCAGTGCTTTAATCTATAACCACCACGATTCCTTTCATGCTTAACTGATAGTGTTTAATTTCTAAGGTGCTGGGCCTTTGGGCATTTTTATCTTCTCGGAAAAATTGGATTTCTGAAGTGGACACGGAGGACGATTTTATGCTGTGGAGTACATTTTGCTTCTTAATGCACTAGATACTTTAAGCATCTCTTTTGTTAGAAATACTGCTTTCTCAAGTCTATTAATTATCCTGATATGAACTGAAATACTTTTCATTACTAGGGGAGGCTGGGTGATAAATAAGGAAAATCTCTTGTGAACTTTTACCTTCAAATCTTTCCTCTGAAATATCTTTCCCCACTTTAGTTCAAGGGATAATTTAATGGATTGTAGCTGCTCATAATGATTTTTTCCTTGTGGGCTAGAACGTTAAATTCTCTTTTTCTCAAATACCATGTGCACTGGGGTCTGGGAAAAGTAAGCTGTTCTTCTCTTTTTTGAAGAGGTTACCCACTCCTTTCACACCACTTCATCTCAGGAAAGAGAGACCTGCAAGCACCCTAGATGCTGAGCTCTTTGGCTCCTTGCCTCCTGTTTCTTACCAGTCAGTTGTATTGTGTTATGTGTGTGTGTGTGTGTGTGTGTGTGTGTGTGTGTGTGTGTGTGTTGGGGGAAGGAGGAATAACCGTTCAAGTGGTTTCAGATCATTAAGATGAGTTATCTAGACTGTGCCAAATAGTAGGGTTTGGGGTGATAAAAGGCAGAAGTAGGCAGATGTTAGGTCATTTGGGGGAAATAAAGAGAACTTGGCCTGAAGGCTTCCTTCTGTGGTAGTGCCTGGCTCACCTTGCACATGGCCGCTTGATAAGGAAGGGCTAGTTGATGGCTGTGGCAGGGATGTCAGAACCTGAGGTTAAGGCTGTGAGAGTAGTAATGCCTCTCTCTGGCCAAGCTTCGTGCTAAGGAGATGGCCATGGGAAAGTAGCCTTCAGAGCTGGAGACAGTGATGGGTTGGGCTCAGCATAGTAGCCTTAGGGTAGCAAGGGGAGAACCAGTAATAGTGAAAGCACCGGAATTACTCCAGCCCTGTGCGCTTCATAGGATAGCCATTCACTGTTTCATTATCTGCATTCAACCCTAGAAAGTCTAGCTTACTAGTGAGTGGTCTAGCTGTGATTCCATGATCCTAAATTCTTCTTTCATAGTGAGGGCTCCAAAACATGTCTCTTTCCAATTCCTTCCTACCCTGTGGCCTTTGCATATGCCTCAAGGCTCAGATATATCTCTGTCCTGTGGTGGGGCTCCAGATCCTATGAAGGAACTGGTCCTGGTACTCCTGCCCTCATGCCACTTAACACTGGAACTTCTGAGAAGACAATGTTACAATTTAGAGAAAGTTACTCAGCTTCTAGATCTTTATGTCACATATAATGGTTTGGGTTGTGTCTAGGTTATCTATTGCTCCTTAACGAAAGAGTACAACCACACTGGAAATCAGTTTGGCGGACTCTCAGAAAAATGGGCATAATACTACCTGAGGACCCAGCTATACCTCTCCTGGACATATACCCAGAAGATGCTCCAACATGTAATAAAGACACATGCTCCACTATGTTCATAGCAGCCATACTTATAATAGACAGAAGCTGGAAACAACCCTCATCAGAGGAATAGATACAGAAAATATGGTACATCTACACAATGGAGTACTACTCAGCTATTAAAAACAATGACTTCATGAAATTTGCAGGCAAATGGATGGGACTTGAAAATATCATTCTGAGCGAGGTAACTCAGTCACAAAAGAAAGAACATGGTATGTACTCACTGATAAGCGGATATTAGCCCAAAAGTTCGGAATACTCAAGTTTCACTTTACAGTAACCGCTGGTCTGAGAGTGAGGTCCCAGATGGAGGAGTTGGAGAAGGGACTGAAGGAGCTGAGGGAGTCTGCAGCTCCATGGAGGGAGCAACAGTGTCAACTGGCCTGACACCCCCGGTGCTCCTGGAGGCTGGACCACCAACCAAAGAATACACATCGAGGGACCCATGGTTCGGACCACATATGTGGCAGAGGAGGGCCTTGTTGGCCATCAGGGCAAGGAGAGGTCCTTGGGCCTGAGGGTGTTAGAGGCCCCAGTAAAGGGGAATATCAAGGTGGGAATATGGGAGTGGGTGGGTGGGTGGGTGGGAGGGGGAATACCCTCACAGAGGCAGGGGAGGGGAGAGGAGATAGGGGGTTTCCAAAGAGGAGACCTGGAAAGGGGGAAACATTGGAAATATAAATAAAGTATTAGAAATTTATAAAACAAACTGATTATTCTCCTGCTGGCTCTGTGATGAGGCTCAGATGGGTAGTTCTTGATTGTACCCTTTCAGGTGCCTGCCATGACATAGCAGCTTTGACAGAACTGGCAGAATATCCATAATGTTCTCTGACAAGACTGGTGGTTGATGTGGGTTTGTGGCGGCAAGAATCCCTCCCTGACCTACCTTTAGTCAGACTCTTCTGTGCTTTCTAATCACCTCTTCTTGGACTGCTGTGTTTAGCCTATGCAGTCTAATTGTAGCAATAATTCTCCTTCTTTGATACCCAGCCAAGTTCATCACGTTCCTTCTCATCCATGCATTTTCTTCTATTGCACATTGGCTAGCTTCTGCAGCAGCTGCGGCCCTCCACTAATGTCCCCTACTGAGGTAGTGTTGAATGAAGGTCTTGCCTGTTTAAATCACTGGTGTGTTGCTCATTCGGTTACTGTCTAGGAACACAGCTGGTGCTGTCAGCTAGAGACCTGTGCACTTCCTGTCCATTTTGCCTTGGTTTCCTATAGCATGTGACTCTCAGGATAGCTTGAGCTTCTTACAGTACAGATTCTGTGAGTCAGAGTGCACCTTCCAAGATGGAAGCTACAAGGCTTCTTATGATCCAGTATCACAGGCTTCCCCTTGTGCTCCACTGACCAAGAAAGAGAGGAACTAGACTCCACAGCCAAATGGGAGAAGGTGTTTGGGATGCCTCTAATCTACCAAAGGCTCAAAGTAATGGGAAAAGTACATCAACATGTGGCTTAATGTCAAAGAATACTGCAGACCTAAACATTTGAAGACAGAGTGAGTTCAGGGTAATGGACAACGTTCAATTATTCATCTTGCTGCCTTCTTTTGCTGACTCCTGTGATAGTGTCATAGTACCCTGCAGTCTTATGAAAAGAAGACCATCTGGAGGTAGGAAGGGGTAATGTTCTGTCTCTATTTTCTTTTTCATTAAAAGAGTAATTAAAAAGATAAAAGAAAAACTATGACATAAATTTGGTCAAGACAAGCCAACAGAAGGAAAAGAGTCCAAAAGAAGGTACAAGAATCAGAGATCCACTCATTAGCATGCATAAGGTTCCCATAAAAACACTAAACTGGAATTCATAATATAAACAGAGACTTGCAGGTCCCGTGCATGCTGCTTCAGTCTCTGTGAGCTCATATGAGCTTGGTTCACATTGATTTAGACAGTCTTGTTTTCTTAGAGTCTTCCATCTCCTCTGGATCTTATTCTTTCTGCTTCCTCTTCTACTGAAGTGTTCCCTGAGCTCTGAGGAGAGGGATTTGATGGGCACATCCCATGTAGTTCCAAGATCTCTCATTCTTTGCATCATATATGGCAGTGGGTTTCTATATTTGCTTTCATTTGCTGTAGAAGGAAGCTTCTCTGATGATGACTGAGCAAGGTATATTTTATTTTGTTATATTTTTAAAAATGAAAAAATAAATGATTGAGTGAATGGATGGATAAATGAAAACCTAGCCATTAAGGTAAAGGTTAACAAAGGAACTGTCACTTATACCTACAGGAAGATTAAAAATTATTTTTTATCCAGTAGAGTGACACTGGATATATCAGCCACTCAAGGACAGGCCTCGTGTTCAGGAATAGTTGATTAACATATGATTGGATTTTACGTGTGTGTGTGTGTGTGTGTGTGTGTGTGTGTGTGCGTGCCCTTTTATTTGGTTACAGTTTAGTATTTTGTTTTGCTTTGTTTGTATGTGGTTTTATAGTGTCTTGAGTTTGGGGGTGTTCGGTTTAGTATTTTTGTTTGTTTGTTTGTTTTTGAAAAAGAACTTAAAATTGTGTAGGTAGGAAGGGGGAAAGATCTGGAAAGACTTGAGGAGAAGAATATGATCAAAATATATTTAAATCTAATGTTTAAATAATAAAGATGTAATAAAAAGAAAAATTAATAACCTACTATTAACTAAATCTCATCACCAATAGCAGGGACTGTGTTGCTGCCCGACAACAGGGAGGCATACCATCCCATTCCTGTGGAGAAAGATGCTGTGCTGGCTGGTTTGATGTGTCAACTTGACACAAGCTGGAGAAAAATGCCTCCATGAGATCCAGCGGTAAGGCATTTTCTCAATTAGTGATCAAGGGGGGGAGGGCCCCTTGTGAGTGGTACCATCTGTGGGCTGGTAGTCTCTGGTTCTATAAGAGAGCAAGCTGAGCAAGCCAGGAGAAGCAAGTCAGTAAGGAACATCCCTCCATGGCTTCTGCGTCAGCTCCTGCTTCCTGACCTGCTTGAGTTCCAGTCCTGACTTCCTTTAGTGGTGAACAGCAATGTGGAAGTGTAAGCCAAATAAACCCTTTCCTCCCCAACTTAGTCATGATGTTTGCACAGGAATAGAAACCCTGACTAAGACAGATACCCATGATGGGATTGCTCCTACAGATGCTCCACCATCAGATAGATCAGCCTCAGTTGCATATCTTACCTGTTGCAAGAGCATGTAATTGCTCCTGTCCAACTCATCTTTATTTCTGCCTGTTCTCTATTCATACTTTCCCCAAAGAGGATAAACAACTTTTTAAGTTTTATCAAGAAGATTCTCATTAGATGTAATCATCAGAGAACTATAAATTGAATTTCAATGAGCTATTACCTCACACACATTAGAATGGATTTGTTCAAAAGTCAAAGATGACAAGTATTGACAGAGCTATGGAGAGAATAAAGGAAACTTTTTATTCTACTGGAGGGGAGATAAACAGTTATGGCAATAACAATAGTTATTATATGGCTTCTTAAAAACTAAAAATAGAACTACTATATGATTAAGCAACCCACTCCTGAGTATACGTCTAAGGAAATAAAATCACTGCCTTGAACAGATACCTGCATTCCAATATTCACTGAAGCATAATTTGTAATCGTAAGATAAATGGCTTAGTGTTATTAATAGAGAAGTGGATAAAGGAAATGTTGAGGTTGGAGGAAAGGCTCACTTTGTAAAAGTCTTTCATGTAAACATGAAGACCTGAGTTCAGACTGTAGCGCCCATGTAGAATGTTGGGCACGACATCACATGTCTGTTAGTGTAGGGCAGTAGAGACAGGTAGATCCCTGGAGTTATCGGCCCGTCAGCCTACCCAGATGGATGAGCCCTGGATTCAGTTCACCGTCTCAAAACTAAGGTGATTATCAGTTGGGGAAGATACCCAACTTGGACATCTGGCCTCCATATGCCCACGCAGAGGTCTGCACATAATCATACACAACCACGTGAACAGTTAACAGTATGAAGACTGTAGAACAGGACAGTGTATGTTACAGTAGGGAGCCAGGAGGGTGCAGGAGGAAGACGATTTATGGAGAAATCAGCCTTTATGAAGCTGATAGTAGGAGAAGTAACACTCAAGTCTTCTCGGACAGCCCTAGGTAACGCTGGTATGTTTAGAGCAGCACATGGGAAAGCAAACCATGTCTCTGTGAGTGTTCATCATATTACTAAGTTGGCAAATTTACTTCCTGTTCAAAAGAATGGCACCTACTCCCAGGCTGGAAAGAAAAAAAAAAAAAAGGCTTTTTCTTGACTCAGTAGGATCAGGCCCTGAGTGACAAAGGGATGCCACACTCCTTGTGGGGTTAGGTAGTAATGGTTCCACAGGAGGTAAAATAAATCATAAGATGTCAAACAACCTTTGGAAATCCCTTGAGAATGTGTAATAGTGGAGATTAGCTTAGGTTTTACTAAGCCCAACAAACTATTAGAGTAGGTGTCTTTTTCTGCACTTGAGAATAAGGTATAGCATATTTGTACTGCCTACTGAAGGTCGCTCTAGTGGTTGAAGAGCACCAGTCAGCAAGACGATCAGGAGCCACGTGTGGGTCCCGGGTGAGTGATGACTATGCGTGTCCACCCAGAGAAGCTGACTGTGCAGAAGCAACACAACTGTTTATCATTTTTCTTTCTTTTTCATTTCCTCTGTTCCTTCCCTCCTAGTCTCTGACTCCCATCCCGATTCTGTCTTATTTCCAGCTGTGGAGCGGAAGTGAGTGACTGTGGGAGCTGAGAGGTCTTGGCATACAATCCTGCAGTCCATCAAGACTGCAGGACCTGACAGCACCCTTCCTCCATCTCCAGACAGTCAAGGCTGAGCACGCTCAAGGGAAACGCCAGAGGCTCCTTCTCTCAGCCTCTTGAGTAGAATTAGTTGCTCACGTTCCTTCTTCTCTGCTGTTCCAGGTCCTCTTAGCTCTGCAGACTGAAAGGGATGTGTTTGTTACTTCACCTGTCTGCTGAACCCGCAACCAGGGGCCCAAAGGTTGTTTTCTCAGGCTCAGTTTTCCCAGCCAACTGTTGTTCGTTGACTCCTTCCGAGTGCCTGGCTCTACTTTTAGGCTTATCTTCTTTCTCCTGCTCACCTCTCTCAAGGAGAATTGTTTGGAACATTCTCCCACATAATTCAAGATGAGGCCACTTATCACCTCCTCTGGGATAGACCCCACTGCTCTTACTGTATGGCGGACTGGCAGAGTACCTTTTCTCTGGTCCCTTGGCAACTGGAGTAGTGTTCTCTTGTGATATGGGACTATAATTACCGGTTTGTTTGGAAGAGGCTTGAATATCTTGGTTATAAGTTTGGGGTTCAGACCTGGTTTCCAAGGCCTAAGTAATGGCTGTGTAATATTTTGGGTGTGGCAAAAATATTATATTAATAATATGAATGAATAATTATCAGTAGCAATTAATGAAAAATGGTGCATTAGTTATATTATTTATATATTAATATGATGGTGCTTGTTGCACAGTACATTTCCTAGTGTCATCATGAATAGCAATGTGATGAATAACAGCAGCTGTATGGAGGGGCGTGGCACACAGAGAGTATTCAGCTAAGGAACTACAGTGTTGCTTCCTCCGTGACTGAGCCCATCTTGGGCGAAGATATTTTTCTTGGTGCCTAGCAGTCTCTGTCTTCCTTTCTCTCCTCTTCTGCCCTTCATCCCACCTAGTGTCTTCTCTACTACACACTACTGTTCACCTATGGACTCCACCTCACATATCAGTTATGGATGATGGTATGACATACATACGTTTTCCCACAAGAGATCACTAAGTCTGATCAACTGTTTTGTAATTAATCACATTCCAACCTAACCTTTCTCTCAGCAAACTTCAATAATATTGTCAAAAGAAATTCTTTTTTTTTAAATTTGGTTTTTGAGACAGGGTTTTTCTGTATAGCTCTGGCTGTCCTGGAATTCACTCTGTAAACCAGGCTGGCCTCAACCCTGAAGATCCCCCTGCCCCTGCTTCCTAAGTGCTGGGATTAAAGGTGTGGACCACCACCACCCCACTCAAAAACTTTTTCTTTAAGAGAGGAGGAGAACATGTTATAAAATTCAAAGGTCTTTTTGAGAAGGAATGGGACATGAATTTGTTCTGCTCTCACCTGCAGTGACTCCTAATGGTATTTGGAGAGCAAACTTTTATCTTAGGTGGAGAACTCATTTGGGAGTGGGACAGACTGGAATAGCAACTACAGTACATGGCACACATAATGTTTTAGGGGTATGAGAATCCTAGGAGCAGTGAGATGATGTCTCACCAAGATGGGTCACTGAAGCCACACAACTGTAGCAAAGTGGGGAATGCTGAGGGCAGACCAATCAGAACCAGGAAGGAGAAAACCTCAGCTCTTGGCCACACCCTTGTTCTTTTCTTCCTTGCTTATTAGCAAGAATTTCAGGAAGAGTGAGAATGAGAAGAACCAAATGGAAGGATGCCACAGAAAAGGTATTTCAGGGTAATGCTTATAGATTCAAGAAGGACTGAATACATCAAGTGAGATACAGCTGCTCAGTGAACCGAAGCATGGCTCTCTACCATCTCAAGTCTCACAGTAGAGTTTCTCAGACAAAGGCAGGAAGCTTGCTTGTACATGATCACATCTCTGGCTTAAGTAACAAAAACATTTTGGTGTTTATTGTTCCCACTTGGTTAACTGCTGGAATGAAAAATTTTCAATGTTTAATGTAGACTGTGGTAGTAGGTAGAAAGGCAACGCTATTGTGCTGACTCGGACATTTAGCGGAGTTATAAATGATGGAAATTTGCAGAGGTAATATGACTCTAGCTGTTATTCATGCAACAGCAGAGGGAAACACAAGGTTTATAATATGTGCAAAGAACAAATCTGGTCATCAGGGAAGTGGATAGAATGTGAGAGGAAACAATACAGGATGGGGCTGGAGAGGTACAGAAAGGACAGATGACAGAAGCTATGCTGGGAGAGATACAGGAAGGACAGATAACAGAAGCCATGCTGGGAGAGATGCAGGAAGGACAGATAACAGAAGCCATGCTGAAGACTCTGAGCCTTGTTCTCAGGATCACTGGGAGAATAGCAAGTGGGTCACACTTGATTTTCCAAGATCACTCTAAGTGTACTATGGAAAAAGGGCTGAATGGTATAGTCTATAAACAGGAAAGGCAGCTATGAGGCCATTGCAACAATTGGCCATGCATGGTGTCTGATGCAGGAAAGGGATACTCAGGACTGGCAAATTTCCTTTGGGTAGTGAGGCAAATGAGGTCCTCATAGAGAGACATCTGGAAGATGAACTTTCTCAGTGTCTGAGTTGGACAAAGTTATGGAAGCAATTACATGAATATGTGTGTGCTAGCTGTTCTCTGCATCAGTTGCTGAGACAGACAACTCTTCAGCAGTTTTATCAAGTGAAATTTATTTTTCAATCACTTAACTGTCACTTGTGGGTGGGAATGGTGTGGATGGACTCTTCTCTATATGCTCATTTTTCATCCATCCATTAGAACATTCTTCTAGGTCTTTGGTAATCTTTAATTCACTTGGCAGAAAGAATATTACTTGGGGCTTAAGGCCTTGTGCTTACAAATGATAAACATTGCTTCCTCTCTTCCAGAAGATACCACATAGCTACTGTCAACTGCAAAAATGTCCAAAAGTTTTGTTAACATCTATACACAAAGGAAGAGAACCTGCAAAGGAAACTGGTCAAAAGAGCCAGAGACACCAGGATGGAGATTCAGGAATCTAAGAAAGAAAGGAAGAAAAAAATGTCACCAACATCAAAACATCTGTGGAGGGTAAGGGAAGGCTGAGGAAGAATGTCCCCTAGCAGCTGCTCTGGGGATTGGGGACCACACTGCAGTCCATGCAGCACTGTGGGAGAGGACACAGCAGGAGCAGGAGGCTTAGTGAATGCTATTGGATACAATACACAAGCCATCAATCAATACATAGGGAATAGATTGCTCAAGAAACACACCTCCCATCATCATATTAATACTTAGAAATGCAAGAATTTATATTTTATAATGGCATTTTTTATCATGTAGCCAACATTTATCTACAGTATCCAAAATCAAAATATTAAAAGATATATGGGCTATACATAATTATAGATATATGACTATAGATAGCATCCTAAATGATAGTATAAAAATCACAGTATTCAGTTGTAGGGGAACCAATTTCTCTTGGATACATTACTGCCAACATCTGTTGCAAACACCGCTGCAGTAGTTTAAGCTAGTACCTTTACCACTAAGAAAGAATGTTGATTTTGTTCAAATATTCATCTCAACAGTGTGACCGAGGAATTTGACAAGCCACGTACCCTGGGAATCATGGTAGATCCTCTCCTTCTCCTGTGGCTGGTTCAGGAATAGTTTGTGATTCCAGTGGGGCCAGAGGGACACTTATTGGAAAGCACAGGCGGGAGGCATGGTTTGTTGTAGCTCTAAAGGGGCTTATGGAAGAAGCAGCATCTTAACATCTCATGTGTGACATGGAGCACTGGCAGCCCAGCCATCCCGCAACTATGAGAAGAGCCAGCCACAGGTCAAACGGATAGGCTGACAAGATAAACACAGACACTCCCTTTCTTAGAAAAAGAAAAATTACTTTCTTTTTTTTTTTCTTTCTTTCACACTTCTTACTGATTCAAAGACTTTTCTGTTAGTTTCAACTAAAATGAATATTTGTCCATCCATTCCTTCATCTAAGCAGGCACTCACTTACTACCTATCCCAGTCTTGTATTGTTTAACATATATCTTTAACAAAACACTGGGCATAAAATGGTGAATAAAACAGGTTGGTGTGATTTTTGATTTTCAAGGAGGCCAGCACCACCATGAGGGCTTTATACAGTGATTGTGTTCTGTCACTTACCAGACAGGTCTAGAGTTCTCTTTAGATGCTTCTCAGCCAATCAGAACATACAACACAGTCACTTACTGGAGAAGAAGTAGAGCATTCAAACCAAATGGAATAACAAATGTTGATAAAGATAAAACTTGAGGGATACCTTACATGCTGATTTGGAAGCCATCATACATTTCAGGCAAAGAACATGGGGCTTAGGTTTGTTCAATGGCATTACTGCTAATGAACAACTATTAGGAAAGGTCGGCATATTCCCCCGTGGCTTCTGTAGAATCATGTGGTAATCTGCCTGTTACAGGCCTGGTTTAAATCCCTGACAAATTGGCCATATGTCATCCTAGGCCTTCTTCCCAGTGTATCCAGTGTTGAGATAGAAAACTTAACCACAATATTGTATGTATGTGGACATGGGTAGAAGTAACTGAAGGCTACATTTAAATAATTTATATTAAGTTAAATAATATATTTTAATAGTAATCAGATCAGAATAAGTTTTATATTCATGAGACTATGTGGTGGTGGTAGGGACTTAAGTTGTTGGAGATCGTTAAGAAAATCTAATATGCAGATTATGTACCCTTATCTGAAATGCTACAAATCCCCAAACTTCTGGAGCACAAACAGGACATTTTAAAGGATTTATATTTATTTATTTATTAAAGTTTGGTGTTTTTGATCAACTTGGAAAAGAAAGTATTTATTTCAGCTTTCAACTCTAAGTTCACCCTCCACTGAAGGATGTCAGGGCAAGAACTTGAGACAGGAACCTGGAGGCATATATTTATGTGGCGATAACAGAGGAGTGTTGCTTACTTGCTTGCTCCCTAAGGATTTCTTGGTTTGCTTTCTTTTATCATCCCTGAACATCTCTCCAGGGTTAGGACTTTCCACAATATACTGGGCCCTGCTATACACCAATCACTAATTAAGAAAATGCCCCATACATTGGCCTACAGGACAATGTGATAAAGGAAATTTTTCAGTTGGGATTCCTTCTTCTTGCATGCCTCTCCTTTCTATTAAGGTGACAAAAACTAGCCAGCACATGGGTGTTGAATGTGTATTAGAGTTAGACAGCATGTGACTTAAGTTGATACATATAATGATACTGGTATCATGTTTTTGGTGTTACAAGTTAATGAATAGTATTTGAAAGTGTAGTAAGTCTGGTTTATTCTACAATAAAGTTGATTCATTTACTTGCCAAGAGTTAGCTTCACATTATGAAAGATCTTGTCTATGTTTGTGGATTTTATGCAATCCTTACATTGAAATGCTTATGATTGTGGATTTTATGCAATCCTTACATTGAAATGCTTAAGGCACTCAAGTGTATCATGTTTAAAGTTTCTAAAATTAAATATATTGTATTAATTTATAGCTTAACTTAAAATGATCAAAGTTGAAACATTAATATTATTAAGAGAAAAATTAACTAATTAAATTTAACAACTTAGAATATATGGATTAGGCAGCATTGACCTGAGAAGAGGTGCCAAGAGCTCCACTCAGCAAACCATCAGGGAATGGGAGATGGCAGAAGCACTGGCTGCCCACAGGCATACATTCATCTTGTTTGGACAACAGTTGGTCAGTTAACTGCCAGTGACTGGTGGAGACTTGGTTATTTGTATTCTTAGTTAGGTTTTCTGTTTGTATATATAATTATGGTTGACTTAAAGATATTTTAAAATGTTTTTTGTTTTAATTAAAATAATTTAGGTTTCTTTTCTCCTTCCAAGTCCTCCCATGTTCCACCACCATTCCCCTACTCCCTCTCAAATTCATGGCCACTTATTAATTTGAATATTAAACTGAGTATAGCTGAGTCCATTTAGTGTTACTTATGTGTATATGACTTCTGAGATGAACACTTGGTATTGGATAACAAATTCGAGGACTAATTCTTGAGAAAGACAAATTCTTCCTTTCTCAGCATTCCTTAGTTACCAGTAGTTCTTTGTCTAGGACAACCACCTCTCCCCCCATGAAATCTCTCTCTTTCATGTTAACATATCCAACAGTATTGTCATTGTTGAGGTCTTATTTAAACACCCATACTGTTGAGATATGATGGGTGCAGCTTTCCTGTAATTTTTAGGAGACATAATTCTCTGGCTTTCTAATCTTTTTGTCCCCTCCTGCACCATGTTCCCTGAGCCTTGGCTGTAGGAGTTGTTTGTAGATGTATTTGTTGGACCTGGATATCACAAAAGCAATTGATCTCTGTATGTTGACCAGTTGTGGTTTTCTGTGATGGTCTCATCTGCTGGGTGAGAGCTATACTTATCTATGACTAAGTTTTTAGAGTGAATTGGGAATTATGATGGTGTAGTAAATTGGTAGGACTGGGTTCTGCTTCAAGATCTATGACCTCGGTGGCTGGAGACCTCTGCCTGGGCCACCAGGTGTCTATAGCCAACTAGCGCCAGAAGAAAGCTACCCTTCCAGGGGCGTAGAAAAGTCGTGAGTGGGGTTAAGGCGAGCACCACTGCTCACCGGGACCTGCCCAGAACCCTGGGGACACAGGGACTGAGGTAAAGTCGGGGACAGAAACTTTCCGGTTTCCATCTGTGCCTGGGGACCTCAGCCTGGACCACAGGGCTCCAGGAGAGAGCTAGTACCCCAGGCGTACTGACACACCTTTGAGCACAGGCAAAACCACCACTTCTGTTCAAATTCACTGGATCAAGAGGGACCCTTGCAGAGCCATCAGGACACAGGAACCAAGGGACAGTTGGGGACAAGATCCTTCTGGTTTCCATCTGCACCCTAGAGCTGAGCCTGTGCCACAGCTCTCCAAACCCAAATACCTCTCAGAGAGAGCTGATCTTCAACGAGTATTGACACAGAGGCCTGCAGGAGGGATAAGCAACAGCCAGACAGAATAAGACCAGCTAACATCAGAGTTAACAAGATGGCAAAAGGCAAGGGCAAGAACATAAGGAACAGAAACCAAGGCTACTTGGCACCATCAGAACCCAGCTCCCCCACCACAGCAAGCCCTGGATACCCCAACATACCAGAAAAGCAAGACTCAGATTTAAAATCAGTTCTCATGATGATGATAGAAGACTTTAAGAAAGAAATTAACACCATTAAAAGAAATACAAAAGAGCAGAGATAAACAACTAGAAGCCCTTAAAGAGGAAACACAGAAATCCATTAAACAATTACAGGAAAACACAACAAACAGACAAAGGAAATGAACAAAACTATTCAGGAGCTAAAAATAGAAATAGAAACAATAAAGAAATCACAAAAGGAGACAACCCTGAAGTTAGAAAACCTAGGAAAGAGATCAGGAGTCATAGATGCAAGCATCACCAACAGAATACAAGAGATAGAAGAGAGAATCTCAGGAGGGGAAGATACCATAGATAACATTGACACAACAGTAAAAGAACACACAAAATGCAAAAAGTTCCTAACCCAAAACATCCATGAAACCAGGACACAATGAGAAGACAGACCCTAAGGATAATAGGTATTGAAGAGAGTGAAGATTCCCAACTTAAAGGACCAGTAAATATCTTCAACAAAATTATAGAAGAAAACTTCCCTAACTTAAGGAAAGAGATGAACATAAATATACAAGAAGCTTACAGAACTCCAAATAGATTGGACCAGAAAAGAAATTCGTCCTGTCACATTATAGTGAAAAACCAAATACACAAAACAAGGAAAGAATATTAAAAGCAGTAAGGGAAAAAGGTCAAGTAACATATAAAGGCCGAATTACACCAGACTTCTCACCAGAGACTATGAAAGCTAGAAGATCCTGGGCAGATCTCATACAGACCTTAAGAGAACACAACTGCCAGACCAGGCTACTATACCCAGCAAACCCCTCAAATAACATAGATGGTGACACCAAAATATTCTATGACAAAACTAAATTTACACAATATGTTTCCACAAACCCAGCTCTACAAAGGATAATAGATGGTAACTGTCAACTCAAGGAGGGAAACTACACCCTAGAAAAAGCAAGAAAGTAATCTTTCAACAAACTGAAAAGAAGATAGCCACACAAACCTAAAAGTAACATCGAAAATAACAGGAACTAACAATCACTATTGCTTAATATCTCTTAACATCAATGGACTCAATTCCCCAATAAAAGACATAGGCTGACAGCCTGGATCCATAAAGAGGACCCAGCATTTTGCTGCATTCAGGAAACACACCTCCATAATAAAGACAATCACTACCTCAGAGTACAGGGCTGGAAACAATTTTCCAGGCAAATGTTCCCAAGGAACAGGCTGGAGTAGCCATTCTAATATAGGATAAAATCAACTTTCAACCTAAAGTCATCAAAAAAGATACGGAAGGATACTTCATATTCATCAAAGAAAAAATCTACCAAGAAGAATTCTCAATTCTGAACATCTCTGCTCCAAATGCAAGGGCACCCACATTCATAAAAGAAATTTACTAAAGCTCAAAGCACACATAGCATCTCACACAATAATAGTAGGAGACTTCAACACCCCATTATCATCAATGGACAGATCTTGGAATCACAAACTAAACAGAGACACAGTGAAACTAACAGATGTTATGGACCAAATGGATTTAACAGATATCTATAGAACATTTCATCCTGAATCAAAAGAATATACCTTCTTCTCAGCACCTCATGGTACCTTCTCCAAAACTGACCATATAATCAGTCACAAAACAAACCTCAACAGATACAAGAAGATTGAAATAATCCCATGCCTCCTATCAGATCACTACAGATTAGGGCTGGTCTTCAATGGAAACAATAACAACAGAAAGCCCACATACAT